>OY829328.1:49197185-49606244 GCA_963691655.1 Toxonevra muliebris | reverse complement strand
TGATACTATGTTTTTTAAAATTTCTACAATGAATTTTGATAATTGGTAGCATGGGACTGTTATTGATTATGAGATGGGTCTAAGTGGTATACACATTCCTTTTAAGAGTACTTAATCTTGAAATCAAACAATGTAACTCAGTAATCTCATCGACCAATAAATGTATTTTTCATACGAAAAATAGCATAAAAACACAACTTAATGACATAGAATATAAGACATTCATCAATAAACATGAATTAATGTACAAGAATTTAGAAAGAAAAATAACGGAGAATCATATCAGAAAAATAGAATACCTCAAAAATGATCTGTTCTCTAAACTAGGTGTTGTTTTTAACCCAGATTGGTTCACAAAAAAAAATATTAATGACGAAAAAGAATTAGTGAGATCAAAAATTGCCAACACAATAACTAATAACAAACGAAATATGAGAAACACAGCAATAGAAAAACTGATCTTAAAAATCTATGATAACACAGTAAAACTAATTAGAAAGCATAAACATGAAATTATAATAACAAAAGCAGACAAAGGTAATAAAACAGTAGCGATGTACAAAAACGAATATGAAAACAAAATGCAAAACATATTAGACGACAAAAACACATACAGAGCAATAAGAATTGATCCCACTCAAAAGTTAATAAAAGAAAATAACAAAATAATCAACGGATTGTACCAACAAAAAGTCATTGACGCAAAGCAAAAAAACTCAAATGACATGTTCAGCGGCAAATGCTCCGCGATTATATGGTCTCCCAAAAATCCACAAAACTAATGCACCAGTTAGACCCATCTCATCATCAATAACAGTCCCATGCTACCAATTATCAAAATTCATTGGAGAAATTTTAAAAAACATAGTATCAGACCATCACAATATAAAAATTCTTACAAATTAAAGGAAAAAATAAAACAGGTTAAAATAGACGATAACAATAGAATCAAATCTCTGGACGTAGTATCACTTTTTACAAATATACCGGTACATTTAGCAATAAAAATCATCATGAATAAATGGAACATTATACAAGAACATACAAGATTAACAAAACAAAAATTTCTGGAAATTCTTAACTTTTGTCTAAAAGATAACAATTATTTTAAATACGGAAACACAATTTTTCATTAAATACACGGTATGCCAATGGGCAATCCATTATCACCAACCATTGCTGACATAGTTCTATACGACCTATTAGAAACAAAAATACATGAACTAAAACAGAACCATAATATAGATATTAAATTCATAGTTAAGTATGTAGATGACATATTAGCTATAATAAACGAAAAAGATCAGGAAATTATACAAAAAACATTTAATAGTTACCATGATAAGATACAACTCACAATTGAAACTGAGGACAATAACTCTATCCCGTATTTAGACACCAGATTACATAGAATTAACAACAAAATTGAAATAAATTGGTATGCAAGGCCGACGGCAACTGGTAAAATGATCAACTTAAACTCTATACATCCAAGAAGTCAAAAGATAAATGCTGCAACAAATTTCATAAATAAAGTAATAGAAAATATCAAAATCATTAGAACCATTTTACGTAAAAACAATTTTCCACATCATATTATAACAGACTTAATAGACACAAAAATGCATAAATTGAAAAAAAAAATACAAATAATGTAGAAAGCAAAAACAAAGATCCACGAAGATACTACAGCGTCAAATATATCCCGAGTATCACGAACAAAAAAACAATAGACAACATCATTAATAGAGAACGAGTAGCTTTTGCTCATAAACCGAATGCCACACTTAGAGGAATCTTCACAAACCTCAAAGCTGCCATCGAAAAACAGCAACAGCACAATGTGATATACCAAATCACCTGTAATGGCAGCAAAGAAGAGAATTGCGGCAAAATTTACATCGGAACCACAAAGAGAACGTTAAAAGTACGAATGAACGAACATGAACAGAGTGTTAGAAATAACAGAATGACGACAGCGCTGGCTAAGCATATAGTGGAAAGTAAGCACACAACGGACTACAATAAAGTTAAAATTCTAGACAAGGAGAGCAATTACAGAAAACGATTTACATTAGAAAGCTTATATATACAGAAAAACATAGAGAGAACGGTAAACAGAAAGGAGGACATAACATAAATTGACGACACAAGGAAAGTATACATTACAGCAATTTAGTTTGCAAGCTTTATGTTAAGTATCCATATTGGATTAAGTAAATTCATTTTATTCTTTTTTATTCATGTTTCAGTATGTTCAATTTTCAATTTGTTCTTAAAAAATTTTGTTCTTGACTTTCCAAAATTTTACATTAATTGTACGTAATGGAGAAAACAATAACAATAATCACATCTTGACAAAATCAAAAAGTATGTAAAAAAATATAAAAATTAACAATCAGATTTATAAAAAATTCTAACATTATAATTGTTCTGTTCAATAAAAATAAAAGAGACTCTTGATGATGCCAGTTAAGCCAACTGAATGCCATATACATAAGCTCACATATGTATAGCCATATATAGGGATTTGATGTATAATCTATATGCTAGGTAAATAATTCAAATTAAAACAATTCTTTTATAAACTTTTTCCATATCGCATATATTTGTTGTTGTGATAGCAAAAATATTTTGCAATTGCACCAAATCGTAGTTGCATTATTTTTCATTTACTCAATGCATCGAGCACGATATGTTCGCATATACGCAGCTGTAATTGCATCTTTTTTCCGCGCTTTAAGTTTTTCTTTCTGTCGATTTGAAATTTTTTTAGATGTTAAAATTTTACATAACGTCGTCTGAGAATTGATTTGGCATATAGGTAAATGAATTTGTACACATATACGCCAAATCAATTCTCAGGCGACGATAAGTGCTTTCCGCATTTAACATTAGAAAGGCAACCCCACTACTTTTTAAAAGCACCGCAAAGAGATTGCCTTAATTGCATTTAATAGAAATAAGAAACAATGTATTTTTATTGAAGTAAAATTTTATAATAAATAAGTTTGATTTCTTCTGTTCAACATATTTGCTATTTACATAGATAAAAAAGTGTTGCCTTTCTAAGGTTAATGCACAAAGCAATTTTTATATTGCCGTGGTTTGCTATCATTATCACTGCATTTTGTTTATGCATTTATTGAAACCTAGATTCCTTATTACTTATCATTTTGTATTGTTTTTATATTTTAAAAAATATTTAATTTTAATCCAATCTAACTAACCGAATGAAAAACCTATCAAACGCTTGTGTTTGCTACGGCGACTTCTCTGCTGGTATGGTATAGTCGATCTCCATACGTTTAACACCAACAAATAATTCTGCTAAGAATAAATGTATACACACATTTTGTTTTCGTATGTACATATATGTGTGAGTAAATTGATCGAAACATAAACAAACAAACTCCGCTCGTATTTTAATTTCTCCCTCTCTTCTTCTCTTCTCTCCTCTCTTTGTAGTTTAGAGCAGCACAGTCATGCCGCGCAGTAGTGTGAGCGAGAGGGGAACTGGACGTTACAGTTATCTTACATCTTACGTTACAGTTATTCTTACATTTTACACATTTGAAATTTTGCCCATACCGTGAACTAAAATGTTTACACATCAAAAATGGACACACTTTCAAATTTGCACATATTTTTTACAACAGTACTAGCAATGTTTATAATTTTTTTCAAATTTTTTCATGCTCCAGAACAATGTTTGCTTGCTAATTGATTAAACAAATACTTATAAATAAACAAATTTCCGTTATTTGGCGATCGAAAAAAATTCTTCATAAACTATCACTAAAAAAGAAGTAGTCCTAAAAATTTCGATAAATTTGGTTGCGCAGGTCCCGAAATACATCAAATTGAAAAAAAAAAAACTTCCTAAAATTATTAATATCAATAAGTGTCAAAAAGTTGTAAAAAAAAAAAAATTTGTATGAGCTAAAAATTTGGAAATCGTATTTTCCTATAGAAACTTACTAATTTCCATGTTTACATTAAAATCTGAGAAAAAATAATTTTCAGTGATTGATTTCACGAATTCTGACCCAACTGTGAATGTTCGGAAGAAACGATGCGTTAAAATCTCAGATGTGTAATTTTTTACGTTGCGGATTCTCACCGAAGAAATCGCAAATGTATGTATGCACCTTAATACGTTTCGAAAATTTTCTGGATCCAACTTTTTTTACGGTATTGTTAATTATTTGGATAATCGACAATCGACACAAAATAAAGTTAGTAATTTTTTCTCTATTTTTATTTCTATAAAATATAAGAAGTCAAAAGAAATATATCTATATACTCACATCCTTCAGAAGACTCCAAACCCTTTTGAATATCCCGTATTTGATTTTCCTTATAACGGAGCTCGTTTAACGCAGTATCGCAGCGTTTGCGGCTGTCACGTAAATCTCTAAAAAAAAATGCAAAACGTTAGTAGTTATTTTGTCATATACTCGTATACCTAGATACATACTTTTGAGTTGCTATAAGCTCTGCTCTTGTTAGACTAAGCTCTTCAGATATAGCTCCTTTTGCTTGAATTTCACTTTGAAGTGAACTTTGAAGGTTAAGTAATTCCATTTTATCTAGTTTTTGTGAACGCCTATTACGCCAATTTTTGCTGTCTGAATAACTTTGATGAAATGATCCTGAAAATATTGTTTAATGCATATTATCTCCCATTATCTTGTTGTGCCTAATTTATAAATATATTCTGAAGGTAATTCAACTTTGAAGCACTTAGAATGCCTTTTGTACATTAAGGAGCAAAAGTGTAGCAATGATCAAAAATAAGAACTTTGTTGCAATAAATTGCTTGCAGGTATTCATTTTTTTGTAAACAAATGTTTGTACATTGGTTTATATAAGTATGACTGTTGTGGTAAAAATAAGTGCAATCATGACCGAAAACACTAGAAAAGTTTAAAATTATGGGCAATTCCATTGTTAGGGTAAAGTGGGGTACCTTTGACCCCGGAGCACATTTGACTTTGCCATTTTTAATGTAACCACGCCTTAAAAAGCAAAAAAATTAAAATGCAGATAAAAGCTAAATTTGATTTAAAGAAACGTTGTGAATTTTGAAGGTTCTACTTTAACTCTTCTTCGATTAATACGTGTTTTTGTAAATTTGCTAACGTTGATGTAATTTTCGACAACTAGTATGCAAGCGTTTTATGAATTAATTGTAACTGTTTTTTTTTAAATAGTAACAAAATTTGTTAGCACTGCTCTTTAATGTTAACAAAATAAAAGTGCGTTTTGTGAAAATAAAACAAGATAAAAAGAGAATTTGGGGCACAATGGCTTTTACCAAAGGGGCACATTTAACAAATGAGGTATTTCATGTGAAGCGGACAACGAAAAAAATTAAGGTTCTTAAATTTGTTGAAATTTGACCTGTAGAAAATATAAATGTAGACACCCAATTTTTTTTTTGTATGAAGCTTATTTGCCAAGTTATAAAAAAATATAGATTTTTAAAAATTATTTTTAGAATTAAACAAATTTACAATAAAATATTGAACATGGTTATTTAAATAGGAAATTTACTGTTCTTTTCAATTA
Source organism: Toxonevra muliebris (assembly GCA_963691655.1). Lineage (NCBI taxonomy): Eukaryota > Metazoa > Arthropoda > Insecta > Diptera > Pallopteridae > Toxonevra > Toxonevra muliebris. The sequence goes on along the minus strand of OY829328.1, from coordinate 49,600,670 downwards.
TGGAATTTTTAAAATTAAAATTTTTAAATTTTTTTTATGTACCAAACCGGAAGTAAAAGTTAAAAATCAGAACTTTAATAACTTCGACCATTTAAAAAAAAAATTAATTTTTCAAAATTTAGCCTAAAGTTTTTAAATATTACCATTAAAGTTTAAAAATGGGATCTGCATTAGTTTAGGAGATACATGAATCCAAGTACATAACTACCACGCTCAGTGCGACACCTACGTGTCTATCTCCTAAACTAATGTAGATCTCATTTTGAAATTTTAAGGACATTATTTAAACGGTTAGATTAGGTTTAGAAGGCGTGTAGCAGTGAAATATGCTACTTCCACTCGGATGCCAAATAGGCCCGTTGTGATTGCCTTCAGCAGCTGGTCTGTAGTCGACCGGTTGTGGGAACCTGTATATCTCCTATTAGCTCAAGTACTATGCCACCTTAACATTTCTGTTCTAGTGGCAAAATCCAAAAGGCTGGACAGAGATTGATTCTACTAAGCTCTGCTATGTCTGCAAAGAACCTTGATCCTAAAGTACGGAATCGTCGCACTTGCAGAGCGGGGCATTCGCATAGTAGATGATGTATTGTCTCAGCCTCCTCAATATCTACGCACATCCTGCAGTGATCGGTGGACATTATTTAAATACTTTAAGCTTTAAATGGTCGAAGTTATTTAAATTCTGTTTTTAAACTTTTACTTCCGGTTTGGTGCATAAAAAATTTTAATTTCCGGTCTAATTCCATAATTGAAAAGAACAGTAAATTTCTTATTTAAATTACCATGTTCAATATTTTACTGTAAAATTGTGTGTCCACATTCATATTTTCAAGAAGTTCAATTAGGCCGAATTTCAGAACTTCACATTTTTTTACGTTGTCCACTTCACATGAAATACCTCGATAGCCTAGTGGATAGTGCACTAGACTTTCATCTGGGAGGTTCGATTCCCGTCTTCGTCTGGTGGTTAATTTTCATTACTTTCTTATATTCAATATCAATATGAAGTGTATGAGAATTATAAGATAGTGTACAAGTACACACATTGGTTGGTAATGGCAAAACCACCAAGCCGATAAAAAAATTTCCACACCGCATTTCGGAATCGGCGTTAAACTGTAGGTCCAACTATGTGGTATCACAATGGGTCGTTCAGGCCTAAGTGTGTCTCTCGACAGCCACTCCAACCTAACCTATTTCAGATATTAGAACATGAAACAGCGACATTAGCCTCCGAAAAATATGGGGTAAAGAGGGCAACATTTAAGGTCCTTAATACTTAATCTGGGGGTCGTACCCCTTTTCCAACCCAACCCACGTATTTTCTGTAGTGTGGTATTGTCAATCGACATCCTTGCGCGAAAATTCAGTACTGTACCGTAAGTGGTTCTAGATATACATATACCCAAAAAGGCATATAGTTTGTGTGGGAGCTGCTACAACCACCTGTAATTTTCAATGCAGACTATGAAAATTTTTGCTAAATAAAGAGCAATATAATAATAGTCAGAACAGAAAAATAGTAATAAAATAATAATGCATCATTGTACAAATTTGTGTCAGTCTCTACTAAGATTTCTATGTCATTTCGAGATATATACAAATATTTTAATTTTTATTCATATATATAGACGAATGACAAATTTATTAACTTATTGTCAAATGCGCCCCGTGCTAGGAGCACTTTTGAAAAAATAGATATTTTAGAAAAAGTAAAAAAAAAAATGGCAGTTTTTATAAAAATATAGTTTTTTTGAGGTTTGATCTAGAAAAATCAATATTGTAAAAACAGTAACATCTTTTAAAATCTATCAATAATTTTCGGCTTTTGAAAATTAAGTGTCAAAGGTACCCCACTTTACCCTAAGTTTTGCACTCTATATAATATATAATAACAAATCAGTCATATGTCGTTTACGCTGCTGACGAAAAATAATAATGTATGAAAAGCCTGAATTTTACTGTACTTTTTCCTCGATTCTTTATAGGTAAATTGGTCAAACGATATTGAAAATAAACCGTTTCCAGCACGGCCGTAGCCAGTAATTTTCTTCGGGGAAGTTATCATGGTGAGAAAATATTCATAATTAATTTTTATGAAACTGATGTTTAAATACAACAAATTAAATACAATCACTAGCGAGTCCAAGAGAAGAGCAGGGTTTTATTTCTTACCACTCCTTAAACCGCTAAAGTTTGTATATGCTGAAGTCTGATTGTTGTAGAAGCATTAAATCTATTTATTTTTCAAAGCCTGCAGGGTTGTTCTGTAAATCGCGATTCATATGTCGAAAAACATTGGTTTTTGTGTTAAAACCTCCATCCAGGATCCGCCAATGAATGACGTATTTGATGTATCCTGGCAAACAGCAAAAGATTATGCTTAATGGAAAAAAAAAAAAAAATTACACAATTACATTTTAATATTGTTTCCTAAAATTTTGGAGTTGATCCGATAATTTACATGAAAAGTCATTGCTTTTGAAATTTTAAACGTTTTTCCCTCTTAACGTTGTTTTTTCAAGAACGTTTCAATTGATCAAGTTGAAATTTGCACAAATATTGCATAAGCTGAAGGATGAAATAAATTTCCGATATCCACATTTAATAAAAATTCACAACTTAATTCTAATTTATCTGGAAAAAACGGTTTTTTTAAGTTTCAACAAGCCGGCATTTTGTCAAAAAATAATTTTCTCAAAAACGTTTAAGGAAAAGAAAAGAGTTTCAAAAAATCGCTTATTTCTTTAATGTATTTCGAAAGTATATTGAAAGTATATATGAACCAAAATCTAAATATGTATTAACGAACTTATAGCACATAGTCGAAAACGCCTGTTGTTAAAACTTTTTCTGTTGTTAAAATTTTAAAAGCGTTTTTCTCGAAACAACGATTTATTGATTTTTTTTTGTAATAATTGGTAGGCAGCTGTTAGTTAGCTTCAGATTTATTTAATACTAACAAATGTACCGTGTCGTAGAACGATGGACATACGACTGAAAAGAAGCTTCACGAAAGTAATATAAAACACAACTGCACAAGCGAGTTGCTAAATCCGTTAAGTTTAATAGAACGTGTTATGTGTGATGCATTACTAACGCTCGTATCTATACAGTTTTTCGCGGTAGTATACCGTTTTTTCAACTCCAAAACCGCATACCGCCTTTTTTCTTTTTTCTCAAATTTATCAATCAATTTTTCAATTTTTCTCAAATTTATCAATCGCAATGCAAAACGTCTAAGGGAACAATGGCAACTCGTTGCGAGTATACTTTTGAAAGAAGTGGAAACATTGAAGGCGATTCTTAACTTCAAATGTAACTTGAAATATGCATGAGTTGATTTCTATATATACCTATATACCTATAGCCGGAATCGCTTCGTCAAATTCGTAGATATGAAAAATAATACCGCGAAATATACAGTTTTTTAAAAATTTTTGGTAGAAATGTACAGTTTTTGGTCAGAAAAAGGATACGGGCGTTATGCATTACCCAACATACCACAGTTTTAAGTTGACACTGCAGAAAGAGGAGATAAATTCATGAAAGACTTTTACAAAATCCTTATGAATAACGAAGAAGAGAATAAACTTTTGTTCCAAATTATAAAATCTTATAAAAAAAAAGGATCCCACGTAGTGTTGCCAGAAATTTTGTTTGGGGAACATCCAAAACAACTTTGGGAAACATCATTTGACCGTTCAAATCGTCATTTAAAGTAAAAAATTAAGTGAGATATTTTTATTAATTTCAAAATTTAATAATTTGTAATGTAATATAATAAGGGTCTTTATTTAAACGTGTAAAACTCGTATAGTGTGTTCTGAATTTAAGAATCATTTTAATGAAGGCCGTGTAAATCGGCTTTCTGACAGTTTAAATAGGGTTTCATTTTTGTTTCAGTGATAATGGTTGATTTTCCAAATATAGCTTTAATTGTACATATATATAAATTCTAGTTTTCGGATTTTATCTTTTAAACAGCAGTTTTTTCATTTTTATTTTCATTTTTCATTTCCAAAAAATACTAAGAAACGTAAATAGGCATAAAAAGTCGTTACCGGTCGAATTTAGTATCAAATTTCTTTAATCAACAGCAACACTGAAAAGACCATGTAAAATTACGATTTACACACCAAAATAGCTTCGGAATTTTACGAAGTGCGGGTAAACTATCTCCCATACAAATTTTGAGAGTTTGTTATGAGCTTTTCCGCGTTTGAATGAAGACCCTTAATATATTTTCTCATTTTTTTTCTGTTGTTGCCAGTTTTCAATTTATCTTTTATAGATAGTTAAATAAGAATGGAACGCGCGCTTTGTATATGCCTCTCGAATTTTCCACAAAATGCTATTTTTTAAATTACCTACTATTTCTTCCTCAACTGCTAATTCCGTATCTTCTACTTCAACTGTAGATTCTGCGTCATCTGCCAATTCTGCGCATTTTTTTGGAAAATGTTTGTTGCCTGGAATAACCCATTAGGCTGTGGTTATATTGGGAGTATGCTCGGCGAACACCATGAAATTGTTGTTGCACCAAACACAAAGAGAGAGTCTTTACTCACTCTCACACTGAACACGATATGCTCGGTGTATTGATCACCGAGCACGCCGAGTTTTCAGGGTGGCAATTACAAAACAGTATCATTACATACACAATACAATGTAGTATAAAACAAACGAGAATATTTTGACAAAAAGCAACTCTGCAACGAGCTGAATGTAACCACCATGATCGAAAACGAAAGAAGGCACTAAGAAAATTACATAAAACAAAACACGTCCAGTGTTTAAACTTACTCAATTTTAACCCATTTTTATTTTAGCACTTTTGACTGCTTTTTTCGTTTCTTGTTTTTTTTTTTATATAAAACCACGTTTCCAACGTGGTTAAATTAAAACTGCCGCAACTTTTAATATGATGATTTATTCCTTGTCACATAATCATATTCTTTTCAAGTTTCCTTTTTTTAAAACATTCCGCAGAGCGTCATTTCGTGTTACTAAATCGTCGAATCGTCATTTAACTCTGAAATAGTCCAAATGACGCTGCGGTCGTCCATCCGACAACGCTGCCCACGTACGAAAAATCTAGTCTAATTTGAATCGAAAGTGTTATAACTTTTTTTATTTTTTATAGCTCGTTGAAAAAATAATTTAGTGCAAAAACGATATAATTATAAACTAGGATAAGTTCAATTAAAATAAATAAAAAACTATTTTTCGTCTTTATAACAACATTTTCAAATTTGACTCGATTTCTGCTCCGACTTTCCGTCATCCAATTGTCTTCAAATTTTATATTAGCAGTTGTTAGATGATAAGGAAAAAATAGCCCAATCTTGAATAGCGAGGGGAAGAGGAACTAATATAAGAGAACAAATGTGATTTCTTTTGTGTATGAATATGTATTTGAGTTCATTGATTTTGACTCTGTAGAGAGTGTGAACGTGAATGCATAAGAAAACTTTGTACTTAGCTACACTATACTCATGCTTTTTGGATTGATTTCATAAACCTAGTGATTGCTTTACCAGGTAAAGAAAGATTTTTTCAATTACCTTTGTATTGTGGAATACTTTAATTCCATTATTGCATGCATATGTAATTTTCCTGCTTGGTTGTTACTTTAAGAGATCGAAAAAAGAGAAGGGATTTGTACCTACTCATTTAAAGCAAGTTGGAGGATTTTTATTACTAGTATTATAAAATTATTAAATGGCATTAGTATTCTAGGATTAAAAAAAATAAAATAAAATTATAAAATTAAATAAATTTTTCAATTCCTATATATATTCATACATCACTTGCTCAAAAAGAATTTATATAATATAATTGTCGGTGTCGTAATTCCCCCCTAGCCAGAGTTATTTTCTTCTTTTTTTTAAAGGGAAGAAATAGTTTAAAGAACGCATTCCTGAAGAAATAAGCTCTTAGTTTTTATAGATATTAATTATTTTGTTCGTGTTTTTTTTTCTTATGTTGGTTGTGTCGTTTTTGACACTGGAGTACAGACGAAAAGTTATTGAACAAAAAAGCCAGAAAGTTGACAAATGTTGCTATTAATGGTACATACAAATTTTGATTTTACTTCAATTACTTATTTTCACTCACAGGATAATTAATTTCAGATTCTTAAATCAGAACAATATTGGTTAGAAATATTGTAAAATGTAAGAGATCCTGCTATAATCATTGAAATAAAATTGTAGGTGCATAATAATCCAATATTGCTCATCATTTTTATGTTCCGCAATATCATTTTCAATGGAAAAATGTTCCCTACATTCCGCACTTAAAAGTGTACATACGATCATGTAAATTGCTATAGCGTTCGCAAACAGAAAAGACAAAACTTATAAAATATAAAATCATTTATTTATTCCTACGCAAACACACACACATACTGAAATGTAGCAACATACATATATTCCAATTCAAATAACGCACTGTTGCGCGCATAAACCACCACCGTGCATACACTTCAGCAGTCTAAAACAGAATGATTGATAAATTCAAATGACGACTATGCGGAAACAAACACAATATTGTGTTTGGTATGCTACCGTAGTGCTTCGAAGCACGATTGGGAGTCAGGCTACAAATTTTTGGTGAAACAACTTTTTTAGCTATTTGGGCCCTCTATGTGTTTATATGTGTAACGACAATCTGCTCTACAAAAAAACCCATAATAAAAATTAGGTAGTAGTGGTAACCAACCAACATCAAATATGCATACATAAATATCTAACAAGATAATACTTTGCATATGTGCATGGGCTACTTGGGGTCAGTGCTTAGGTAGTAGAATGAGTGTGCGAATGTGGACAGAACCGACGATCTGATTGACTGCAATCGTGTCGTGTTACTCAGCATAATAAGGATTCAGCAAACAGTATCACTAAACGGTCTCTATGCAAGAAGGGTACCTATGTAGGATCATTACGAAAATACACCTAGCGACAAGAAGTTGAAGGACCTTGAGGAGCTAAGGTATTTGTCGACGAACGCCAATCTAAATATAAACATAATTAGATATTTATAATACAAATATAATTTAATATAAAGAAGAAAGCCAGGATAGTTTCCAAGTGCTAGAGGTAGAGAAAAAAACTCAGTATAAAAAGGCTTGAGGTAAGAAAAAAAAAACAAAGAAAAAAAATATATATCATAAAGAAAAAAAAAAAAAAAGAAGGAATAAAATTCTGAAGAAAAAAAATTGTATTATTTTTCAACAAGTCCTAGAGAGGAAAATTATAGGGCCTCAAGCTGTTTTGCTGGGTAGGCGCAAGTGGGCTGAGATTCCAACACCTGATGAGGTTAACGACCTTAAAGAAGGAGATTAGTGCTAAAGTATAGTGCAAAGACAGAAAAAAAAGACTCCGAAGAGAGCCAACAAAAAAAAAACGTATATGTGTGCATCAGCGATGCCAACTTGCGGGGAATTCCCCGATTTGCGGGGAATTTTACTTAGTGCGGGGAATCGAGGAATGAGCTGTTTTTTGCGGGCATTTTGAAACCGTTCAGCTTTCAATAGTAAAATACCCCAAACAGTCTAGAATATTTTTTGCAAAATTTTATATTCCTAATTATATTTATATTTATGAAATATATTGATGAAAAAATGTTAACCAAGAAAGTGAAGGGCCCCTTAAAATAACTCTGACCGAGAGTAACTCTAAGCCTACGTAAAGGGTATTTTTCGTTTATATAAAATGTTTATATGAAAAGTGCGTATCGTGCTGTTATAATATGAAATTATACTGGTGCGGGGGATTGGGTCGAAAATCGGGGAATTTCGCGAGAGTCATCGGGGAGAAAGAAAAAATGAGTTGGCATCTCTGGTGTGCATAGTGCATCGAACAATAAAAAAAAATATTATAATTATAGTTACCTACATATGTACATACATACACGTCAAAGAGCGAAACAAAAATTATTATAAAAAAAAGGAGAGAAAAAAAAAGAAAAAAAAATAGCAAATGAGCAAAAAAAAAGAAACAATAATAAAAAAAAATCAAGTCACACATACGTATAGAAAAGAAATACTAATTGAGTGAGAGTATTTATGTTTATGTTCTTTTTTTCTGCTTCCCCTTATATTTCTTTTGGTTCAATTCCACAGGTCTTCGTCATCGATCTGCTGCATGCTGGCGCCAACATCAAAAGAGGGCGACGAATACGGTGAGTGCCAGAAATCATATGTATATGTTTAAATTTGTATTTGCTTAATCTGGGAAAAGAACAAAAACTAAGAAAAAGAAAAGGAGGAGAAAAGAAAACACTTAACCACATATATATTTATATGTGCACAAAAAAAAAAAAAATCTTCTTGCAAATATTTTGATTTTTTTTGTTGAAACACCGTCGGTGGTCTTGTGATAGAGTGCTAGACTGGAGTTCCAGCTACCTCAAGTTCAAATCCCCACCGGTGCACACAAAACAATATAATATGATAATGGTTTAAATAATGATAATGTATGGCTAAAAATTGTATACTTAGGTCGTCATAATATTTAACCTTTGTTTTTTTTTTATTTATTTTTCATTGTTTTGAATTTATTAATTATTTTTCAATTTACTGGTGTAGGTGCCACACTCTACGAGTGGCGAGGATAATCATGTGTGCGGACGGACATTAACTAATGATAGACTTACCAGCAAAAATTGGGAATAATACCAGAACCCGAGGAGCAGTGGTATTATTCATGGCTGTATGCTAGATTTAGCTGCAGGTGGGGAGGGATAGCTCCTGCTGACGGACGTTTTGTCGTACGATATGTATTTGTGTATTTTGGTATGATATTAGTATGAGTAGGTGCTGAACTAACTGCGGGTTGATAGGTAGAGGCGTCTGAATGTATGTGTGATGAACTACTGATTGTGAATCGGGTTGAATGCAAGTAAATGGTGAATGTGAGGATGAATGTAGGCAGTTAGGTTAGCATGGAATAAATGTTGACGTATTTGCTTTTAGTTTTCATCACCCTGTCTCTAACTCTCTCTCTCTATCTCTTTATTAAATTTAAAATTTCAACCTTAATAAAGATTTCTAATGGCACGACGGATAAATCTTTTTGTGAGTGTCTGTTGGACAGTTTGAGTGGCAAGAACCACCCCATACGACGAGCAGCCGAGCCGACCAAGTCTGCGTCATGACTTCAAATTGGTTTGAAGTCACAGTCATTACTTCAAATTGGTTTGAAATCACAGTCATGGCTTCCAATTGGTTTGAAGTTTTGCTGTCAATTGAGACTTCACCTTCACAGAGTGAAGTCTGTTATTGAATGATAAAAAATACACAGTGTTTATAAGTAGTATAATTATTTAATTAAACAAAAAAGCTCTTCATGTGCTTAACTGAAAATACATTAAAGCTTCGTTGTTCATCAAGTCGACTTAATTATACTCTGCATTAAGTAATGGGCATAGCTCAAACAACTTTGAAGCCTATTGGAGAAATTGTACTTTTAAGAAATGGTACTTCATGAGTAATCATATTACAAAAGTAATCATTACCTCCCAGCTGTGGGTTTGAGGATTATGTACCTGCCAAGAACTTTTTTTTTACAAACCTCTGCCGCAACCCAAAATGCTGTATCTTAAAATGTAGTGCACCAAAACCTAACAAAAAACAAGTGGTATCTATTTTTACGTATTATCCGTTGTACACCTGAACAAGTTTCTGTCTTAGAGATGGGTGCAATATTTTTTACTAGAGATGGGCGCGTGAATACAATTTCTGTAGGAATTTAGATTTTTTTTTTATGTGCAAATATGACAACGTGATCTTTGATTTGATTTTGGAAATTTTTCCAAACTTCGACTACTTGATGGATCATTTGAGTCATCTGTGATACCTTTTATCTGCTTTGCAAGTGAATTTGCATTGCCGAAGTCGGGCAAAAAAACACTTCCTTGATTCAATATATGGTACCACCAATGATTCAGCAACATCAATGAGAAAAAGACGACGACGATATTTTTTTTCTTTTTCTTTCCATAATGGGTTCAGTTTAGTAAATATGACAAAAGAATTGAAAGCGGTAACATAGATCATATTGGCAAAAATAGCCATTGGCCATCGATTAATTTTGCGTTTACAGCGATACGTACCGATTCTTTCGTCCAAAACATCCACACCACCTTTTGTTTCATTGTAGTAGTGAATTATTTCCGGTTTCTTCTGATGGGAATTTCGAATTTCTTTATGTATGTAATGTACTAAGTAAAGTAATGTATTTATTTCTCTTCGGCACATATGAAACCACTGAAAGATGCAATGTATGGTCAAACACAAATTCTGAATAGAAATTTGGTTTTTTCCAAAAGATTGGTGGTATTTCTTTGCGATTTTTCCTTATGGTGCCAACAATCGTCATTTTCTGCTTTTTCAATTGTTTTGCCAATTCATGAGACGTAAAAAAATTATCGCATGTCACATTACGACCGGTTAAGCCTTGTGTTAGCTCCAAAACCACACGTTGACCCTGATTTGTCTCTGGAGCGCAATTTCAGTCTCGTCCAGTATAGATTTGCATATTGTATGCATAGTATGAACGCTCATCACATAAAATCCATGCTTTTATGCCATATTTATAAGGTTTGGATGGGATATATTGTGTAAATGGCGATTTGGCGCGATATGGAATTAGTTGTTCGCCCACAGTAACACAATCTCCAAGGACATACAACGACTTTAGGTTTTGATTCCATTTATCGAACACATTGCGAATAGCAGCAAGCTTGTCTCTCTCCCGTCGCTCAGCACGGTCATTCTTGTCATCAAATCTAATGCAGGAGTTCAAGAGCCAAAATTTTTCCCACAACTCAGTCATACATTCATACATACACACATACGCCTAAATATACATATGTTTATGTATAACAAGCACGCATTTTTGTAAGCATATAAACATATATCAATGACAAACAAGAACAAACTACAACATGCATCAATTTGATGCATAACGTTGGTTGTGTGACAAATTTTACACAGCACTAACGTAAAACTAGCGAGATCTATTGTGTTATTTGTCTTGCGTGGTTTAAAATTTTGGGAAGGTAGCCAAAAATCCAGATTAAAATATTCATATTTGTCCTTTAAATATCAATGTGTATCAGAAATTTGCATCAATTTGATGCAAACGATGGATGCGGGTAAGAAAAAAAAATTCCACGCATGTAATAACAAAGTTATTCGCGATTGAAGATAACCAAGCACAGCGCGTTTTCGACCTGCGCTCCCGCGGCTTTCTTCGTTGTAATCGTTTATTCGATGCGTTGTTTTATTTTTTCTAAGTTTTTGTTTTTTCAATCGTTAGTTTTTTTGTTAGTTGTTAACGGTATCTTCAACGCAAATAACTTTGTTATCAATGATTTAAAAAAAAATGCCTTAGAATTTCGGAAGGAATCGCACTCTTTATTCTTGATCGGCCACTTTGGGAAACACTGTACATTTTTGTTTCTTTGTGTTGTGTATTTTCATAAAAGCTTATTTCTTTTTTATTTCATAGCTCCGACCGTCGATCGAAAATGATTTCAGCTCTAACAAATTTCAACCACATTTCACATATGGGCCCAGGTGAAGGTATCCAGAACCAGGGACTCTTAGATCTTCCAACAACTGTTGAGACAGCAGACCAAATTAGCAATCAATCATATGCCGTTCGTCAATCTACATCATTACCGCAAGCCCCTTCTCGACAGCTGTCAACCCCTCAAAATGGTAAAAGTTTCAATATTTGCAAATATTTTTAACTAAATTTACTATTATTATTTTCAAGAAAATTCTCAAAAACATTTAACAGTTGATGAACAAAAAGAGCAACTCATTCAGCCTCGCACACCAAGCCCTATGTCAAATTTACCTTCATTTAACGATATATCAGATGGAAACGAATAGATTAACACATTTAATTGTATCTCAAAACTTTTTTTTTAATATATTCTCAGTCACTTAGGCTGATGTTACACGGTCAATGTTTTCTGTTTTTACTCTCTTTTCATCGTTTTGCTTGATGCCCTATTACATTATCAATTTTTTGCTGAATGTTTTTTGTTAATACTTTTATCTGAAACTATGTTTTTGCAACTAAAAAGTATTTAATTGTATATTGGAGTGAATGAAAATTCAACAATTGGAATGGGATTGGATGGAAAACAATTATAATGACAATATGAGATAATATTGGTGGAAATAGCTACAAATTATACAAAAAATATTGCATTTATATATGAAAAACGCAGAAAAATAATCTTTAAAATTTGCGAACTATTAAATTAAGCTCCGCCACTTTGTTACTTGGCCATTGAATTACCATGTTTTTATGTTTTTATGCAAATTATTAAGTAATTTTTCAAACAGCACTCATTTTTACAAACAAACAAAAGCCAAACAACGCAAAGGGTGTCAAAGAAAAAAATGTATTTATAAGTTAGTAAAAAGTCTAGTATTTTTCATAAAATATTAGTATTTTCCAAGAAAATGCAACAGTGCATCTTCAGCAACCCCATTTTATTTGAGGTGATGCAGGTTTTTTTCGACAGTAAAAAAATTTGACGTGAAATGTGTTCATCCTCTCTTTTGCTCAGTGTTCATTTTTCAAAGCAACAACAATTTCATTGTTTGACAGCAAAACATTGATCGTGTAACATCGCCCTTAGATTTGAATGTGTTTAGCATACTTAAATTTGTTGTGTGGTCACCGTACCGCAAGTGGTAACTGCTTGGACTGCTGTGCGGAAGGTAGAAGATTTAGTTATCGGAACAAGTAAAAATCAAATCAACAATTACACAGAATGATTCCCTCCTTGGAAAGGAGCGGTTTAGTTTTAATAGCTACAGCCGCGACCACGGCAATTGCGTCTTATAAATTTTCCAGTCATTGGAAAGTATTTCCTACCGCCCGGCGAATAAGGATCTTTCATTAAAACTATAAACTGTATTTACAGATTAAAACAAAAAATTACGTACCATTTTTATATTTTTTTTTTTATTTAGTAATTTTTTGAAACGCATTTTAGTTTGAATAAAATAATATTTATTTACGTAGGAAAATGTTTGGTTAATGGTATATTCTTATTTTATATTATATTCTTAAAAAAAATGGTTATTTATTAATAATACTGTTTTTTAATATACGACTTAGAACTTTATGGATGGATTGGCAATCAAAAGTAGGGTAAACGGGGCAAAGTGGGTCGCTTTTTGCAGCTAAAAATCCAAACTAAATTGGTTCATACCAGGGATGGAATATAACTGTTATGAAATTTTTTGCGATAGAAAAAGTTGACCAAAACTAAGAAATTTTTATAAAATTACTTCATATTAATTATGAGCAAGAACAATTTTATTTATTGTCGATAGCTATTATTTCATAAGAAATATTTTTTAATTTGATAAGTATTATGAATGAGAATCATTTTTTACGTTGCCGGTAACTTTTATTTGGTAAGAAATATTTTTTACGTTACGTTTTTTACGTCATAACTATTTTGAGTGAAAAATATTTTTCTCATTGCCAGATAACTTTTATTGGGAAAAAAAATATTTTTTTTACGTTGTTGTATATTAATTTTAAGCGTGAACAAATTGTTTTACAGGGAGCGCCATTTAAAGTGGAAGTATCTGGCAACCCTATAACGTTTGACGGCACTGTCAGATCCACATAATGACATGTAAGATCGCGCTGAAATTGTTAAGTTGTACATTCAATGTTTCGAAACCGATTGTTCATGAAAATGGTATGGAGCACTTCTGGTTTAAACAAAACGACGCACCACCTCACATATCTCGTGCCACAGCCGACTTTTTGAAACCATTTTTCCCCGGTTGATATAAAAAAATTGTGATTTGACGGAATTGTGTAGCAGGAACAAATCTTGAACCAAAATAAATGATTATACAAATGAACAACAAAAAAATTGTTTTTTTTTTTTTAAATTTTTTTCATATTTCAATAAATATTTTTTTCCTGAATTCAGGTGAACTCTTTGCTATAGTAACTTTTTTTTATACAGGGAGGAAGCATAGAAAATAATTACGGCCAACGAAAAATATTTATTTATGTTGTAATAGTTGTATTGCAACATTTTTCATGAAAAACTTATAACTGTTACGTCCCTGATTCATACAGGAAAGCAAATCTTTCCATAATGTTGTTTATCAGGCTTAATGAAAAGTCCTTTTTGTCGAATTAACTAAGTAACTAAGTCGCAACAGTTTATAAAGTGCAGGCAAATCATAGGGCTGTTTAGGAATACGTCACGTTCTTCATCTAATTCATAGGTAACCTTTATTAGTTTCTATTCGGAATTTGATTATATCCTGTAGTAAAATCAGTCACTTGATTTTCTCCAAGATATAACAATATTTTCGGAGGGAGCCAAACAACAGCAACGATCTCAGCGACTCATTACTTGTATACGCGTACCATTTTTCTATAACACAATAGGTTGCGGGTTCGATTCCCGTCAGATTGGTACTTAATTAAAACAAAATTGAAGGTTGCACAAGTGCACCGTTTGGCAGTGGCGAAACCACTAAGTATTAACAAATTATAGTTTATAAGCTTTCCTACTTCGCCGTTCGGATTCGGCATGGAACTGAAATTCCCTTCCGTATTGAGCATAGATCAATACTTCACATCAGAAAGGGAAACCACTTCAACTGTCTTTTTTATATAACTTAGTATCGAATAGTGTTGTGTGGAGATTACTAATAATGGTATTTGGATACGCTGGAACCTTTAATTTTATGTGGTTTGATAAAAAAAATGCGTGAGCCGTAAAACGAGCTGTAAATGGGGGGTAAGTTGCGCCGCATCGAGGTCAAAGTTAAAAAAAATGCTAGGAAAACCGACCAATTTGTAAGTTAGTTTCACATTGTAAGTACATACATAACGTAAAGTGATGAACTTAAGTCTTAATACTCGCTCAAAATATCAAGAAACTGCTGGAAGAAAAAGATCACAAAAAAGTGGTTATTTTATTGCACTTTTATTAGTGTATAAAAACAAAAATTCCTCTTAAAAATAATGTAGTAGACAAAAAACAAAAACAAAAAAAAAAAAAAAAAAAACTAAACCAGTACAAATATTTGGTAATTAAAATATATATTAAGTAATTTATGAATTGTTTCTGACATTAGTATCAATCACTTGCCGGAAGACGTTTTGGCATTGATGTGACCAGTAATTTGTGACCAGTAATTTGTAACCCGGCCCTTCGCAATGTTGCTATTAACAAATTTATAAAAGAGCGAAATATAGTGAGTGGCTCGAAGCCAGACGACTTTAGTAGTATTTTAGGAGACTATGAAAATTAAATCTAGAGGTTAATTTTTAAAGTCATGACTTAAGTTCATGTCAATTTCGTAAAAAAACAACAACATAAGTGTATAGAACGGTAGTGGTAGTTTCTTTCAATATCTCTATTCAGTGAAGATATTTGGAATCAAATCCGTAATTCTGGGTTATGATTTCAAATATTAGTAGCTTATATAGGATATTGAAAGATTAAGAACTATCACTAAGATCACTGATGAGGAATTGTGGCGGATTCCGAAACGGCCGTCTGATTTGCCCGTCTCTATATACATTGTTGTTGTGATGACTACATTTGTTCATTAAGCCTGTTTATATATGACTTTAGTAGTAGTTGTTTTATTATGATTTTAATATCTCGAAAACTATATCTCATCCCACTCTGAAATTTTTACACAATTTTCCTAACACACTAATAAATATTTGCAGACCAAACAAATTTAGAAAAAAAATGTCCAAGTTTGGAAAAATTTTATTTGTTTATAAAATTTCCGGAATTCATACGTTGAATTACAAAAACAATTTTATGTTCATATTTTTTCGATAAGTATGTGCGATAAACGAACTTTTATTAGTAGGAAATTTTTTCCTACAACGGTTAGTTTTTGAGTAATAAGGGATTGAAAAACGTTCCATTTTTACAACTCCAAAACTTTAAAATATCGTGTACTAAACGTAAAAGACATCACATTGAAATAAAAAAATACGTGTCGATTAATTTCTTCTCAACAATGCAAGAAAAAATTTTGGTTGAAATTAAAATTTTATTTGTAAATCTGACATGGATATATTAAAAATGCTATCGGTAAAGTTTATGGTATGCTTCGTACCTTATGGGTAACTCAATACTTCACTCCCAAAAGAATTAGAATACTAATTGCTAAAACCTTTACATTGTACCTTCTCTTATGTATGAATGTGAACTCTTTTCAAACTGTGATGTCAATTATAAGCATAAACTCATTATTGTATTTAATAGCGTAGTTAGAAATGTAGGAATTGAACCGTTTTGGCCACGTCTCTGCTTTTGCCAAAAAATTCTACAAAATTACATTTGAATATCTACTGAAATACCGGACTTTAATACTGCTATACAAAGTTATTGTCATACAGCAGCCGCTTTATCTTTACAATAAACTGACATTTTCAATTTCTAGCCGCAATAATGTGCTGATTCAGTATTAACATCGTACTTTAATATCCGAACGTCAATTCTTCGTCTACTCTATTCGTCTTTAGAATTCCTTGCCTTACTATTTGCAGCACCTTAGCAACACATCACAATTTAAAAATAAACTAAGTCATTACTTGTCAAACTTATCTTAATTTAATTTATATGATAATTTATGGTTCAAAGTTCAGTTATTTTTCTATTCATTTTTTTAACCCTAGGATGGGCACCTCTCAGGAAGGCGGTAATATAACCTGTTGGGCCTAATTAGACCCACGTGAATAAAACGATAGTTATGACCTATTACAGCATGTTATTGCACTGGCAGGTGTGTTCTTGGTATCGTACATGGACTCCTACATTTGGTATGTGTTTCTAGCATGTATACCATATGTGTTTAGTTTAGGGTTTGATGGTGATTCGGATCGATGTATATAAGTCGGATCAATTTTATTTTGCTAACAACTTTTCTTTGGTATTTTTTCTAATTACTCTCTTTTTTCAAAACGAGCGAGAATTATTTTCCCTTTCTAATGGTATACAACACTTAGGTATTTCAGTTATTTCAAATTAATCACTAATGAGTGAAAAAACAAAGAGTTTTCATACAAAGCCTTAGCAAATGAAATTAGAAAACCACAAACTTTATAACATTTATAACTTTTGTGCTGGTAAGTATTTTTATATAATTTATATAGGCTTTTGTTCACTAAATATTCTGCTATGGTTTGGTAAAAATAAGCAACATTTTAGAAATCATACTAAGAAAAAAAATTAACTTTTAAAATCGATCTGAATTACCAACATGTGTTTTTATACTTACATAGTTATAATGCTTGGTTTTCACTATGCCATATTTGCCATCAAAGAGAGAAAAAGAGAGAATTTACCATATGAAATTTGCCAAATTTGATTGAATTTGACATAGTGAAAACCAGGCATAAGTCAGATTGATGATCCGAATTATAAGCAAATAAGGTATTCGTATAATTAAAAAATTTAGGAAAACTGTATTGTTTTAATTAATAAAAGTTTTTTGGTTGATTTAGATATAATACGTGATGTTTAGAGGTATTTTGGATCAACCCTTTGTTTAGAGAGTTTTTGTGGTATCAAATAGTTGAAAAAAACTTGAAAAATATTTTGAATTTTGGTTAAAAATTTTGCATTTTAAAATTAAAAAGTAATTTTAATTAAAATTAATAGCATTTCTTAGTGTTCTACCAATTTTGAAGCAAACAAGTAAGTTTTAGTTTAATTCAATATGAAATATATTTTCACAACAGTCCACAACTTGACATACATGCAAATGCATCTCTACATAAAATTTGACTAAGATCAGACAAACGGTTTATGATTGCATAAGGAAAACGCATAGGTTTTACATGTATGTATTTACGTATACATACATAAGTTTATATTTTATAGGTATATATTTTCCTTACACTCCAAAATTACCTATTGCGTCTAAATAAACCTCAAATTAAAAATAATATGTTATAAGTTTTACCTATACATAAAAATAAACACCTGTGGGCCTATTTCACCAACCTTTTTTTTTTTTTTGTTGGAACAGACAAAAGAAGTATTTAAGAATACAGTACTCAGACAAGTTTTACGTCCATTGTACTATATCCTATGTTCCTTTTTGCTATTCTTTAAATCTACCAGACCTGCGGTGTTAAAGAGCTCAGGCGTTCGTCTCCCAACACTCCAGTGCCAAATATGCTTACTCTGATCTGGCAAAAAGCAGGAAAAGACACTAAGAAAGTAGTCCGCCGTCTTTCTTCACATTTTTCCTCCAAACCACAGGAAGCACAGAAGGCACTAGCTCCCAGGCCAATCATATGCAAATGTTTGGCCCAAGAGAAGTGTCCTGTATATAATCCCACTAGCTGCCCACAGCTCTTTCTGTGAAGTGATAACAGAAAGTCTGTTAGACGCTTCGAGATAACAGGTAACATGGTCTCTGTTTGTCTAAAGCCCCTCAGGTCCTCCCATTCACGATTGTGGATCAAGTCGACCCACTCATTAATGATGGTCTTGATGGCTGTAGACGACAAAGAGAGTACAGATTCTGGGCCAGGAAACCTGAAATTCCTTAGTGTCCAGGAACCCATACCAACAGCAGGCTATTGTGTTTTCCAATACAATCAAGCCTGGATTTACAATGCATAACCAGTTTAGATGTGGTTAGAAGATTAAGTAAGCATTTAAGCGCAGCCTAACTGTCACTAAATACGCAGATACTCCTTTCTCTCCAACTGTTATCAATAACATGGTCCATTGCCTTGATTGCAAAAATTTCTGCTTGAAAAACAGAAGCATACAACCCTAGACAGAAAAGAAGGTGCACTAAATCATTTTCAATGAAGACCCCAGAACCCGAACCGAATTCTGTTCTGGAGCCGTCAGTGCAAATACGCCTACAATCAACTCCCGGCCCAGGTCCTGGCAAAAGCCAAGTTTAGGCCTCTGGAATTTGTATTGTATAGCGCTGTTTTAAAACTGGAATTGTTGGCATTGTACCGATTGCGTTTAAGCCTACAGATGGCTTTGACAGCCACTCCTTTAGCAATAATATCAAGGGGTGGTAAGTTGAGCAATGCTTCCAAGGATGGGCCAGGTGTTGTAGGAAAAGCTCCCGTACAACAAATGGTCACAGTCCTTTGAAGTCTGGCAAGAGATTTCCTAACGCTGTCAACATTAAGTCTACTCCACCACACTATGGATGCATAGGTGGTAATGGGTCTGATCATAGCCTTACAAAGCCATAAGACTTTATAAGGTGATAGACCCCATGTTTTGACAAAAATACCCCTGCATTTTCAAAAAGCTAGCGCCTTGGATACCTTTAGCTCAACATGAGAACGCCCTTTTTTGATTTTTGCCATCTATATGGAAAGTTGGGGCTAATGGAAAAAAATCATTAGGATATTCAGATTTTACGGAAAATTTCACTATAGAAAATGTTACCGCCTCTCGTTGTGCAAAATCTTGTTGAGTAGTATAATTAATGTAGTATAATTAAAATTTGTTCTACCATCTACGATCGAAACAAATTTTATTTCTTTGTGCTCAGAAAACATTGGCGCAAGAAGTCATGGAGTTTCAGATCGATTCATCAAGAAACAAAAAAGATATGCATGTTTAACCCTTTATTGCATCACATATCATATAAGATATGCTTATTTAATTTCATGATAATTTTGCTTTGCGAAGATAATTTCTAATTATTTCTTCTACTTTGTATAAATTCTCTATTTTGGTTCATCTTTTTGCATTCAACAGTCAGATATCCCATTACATTGATAGTTACGGTTGAAAGTTTGCTAACATCGGGTATACTAGTTTTCATAGCCCTGTGAACGTTTAAGTTTTTTGTTAAAATTTAAATATAAAAACATGTTAAATACATTATTTGGATTAATTTAGCTCGGCTTTATTACAATTTAATGAATAATATTACATTCCAATCCTAAAAACAATATATTGATGTAAAAACTTTATTCAAAATCGTTTATGTCATATATGATATTTCATGCAATGAGAACCAAAAAAAAATGTTATTTCAAATATGATAAACATATCATGGTATAACATATGCATGGTATAACATGCATTAATACTGGGATATTTTTCAGATGACTACGTATGCAAGAAAGATTCAAAATTATGAGGTTGAGTTCATAATGAATAACTAGGACGAATGTGAGGATGATTTTGAAACTGGGAATGATAAAGATGATGCCTGTACCTACAGCGAACTAAACGGTATGACCGCATATAGGGCTAACCACCAAGAAGATGAGACTGATAATAAGAATGATATCAAAGCAATTTCAAATTTACTAAACCGACAATTGTTAGCTGAAGAGCTTAAGGCTATCAAAAATTCATTTGGAAAAGAAACTTCGAAAAACATATCTGTTGACTTCATGGGCTGTACCCAGTTACTAGATGATCTAATGAACCTTGAAATATAATGGAGTGTGCGTGCTTATGTCCCTTGCCTGAATTCTAAATACAAGAAGGTATTGGAGTCAAATTGTATGTAATGAAACTCGCGGGAATCCGTCAATATTTATGGTATATTTCAACGACAATTCTAAGCAGAATCCAGCAAAACCTCATAAACTTCTTGGATGTGGAAGGTTCTTTAAATGTGCAAATGTGATACTACACTTTGTTTTAACAAAAACAGGAGCTATTTTTCACAGTTTCATGGGTTACAAACCAAACAATTAATACTTAATTTTTCAGCTGTTAATAATTAATTTTTATAAGTGAATACCTTTAGGTTTCCTTCATATTTTTACTACATTGAACAGTGCAATATTCAAAAATTAAATGAATTTAAAAAGCTAAAAAATTATAGATTTAATGCATGGTATATCATATATGATATCAATAGAAATTACTCGATAGCTAGCAAACAAGTAAATAATTTTCAAAATTCTTAGCATTTTCGTGATAAGGGCTATAAAATACATAAAAAAAAAATTTTTTCATAAAAAGAAAAAATCATGCAAAGGGTTAAACTCAAAATGGGCTTAATTAGGACCAGGTGCCCATCCTAGGGTTAATTATATTTTGAATCTTTAATCATATTATATTAATTTATTTTCTTTGAACCTTATCAAAAATTTTAAAAATTCGGGTATAGACGAGCCACTGTACAGCAAGTGCAACGTATAAAAAATATTTACCTGAGTGTTTTAGATATTCTACTTCTTCCGTCATTTTTGTTGCTAGTGCTTGCAAGTAACTGCGAGCATCCTTCTCGTCTGAAACCCATTGTATAATCTCCGACATCTGCTTTTCCCATTGCACAATAGCCTGCCGCTTTAATCTAAAACAAAAAAAAAACATTGCATGTAAATACCATTCGCAGAATATATTTATTTAGTGGATAAAACACAAAACTGTAAAGAGCTCCCAAATAGTTCAGTCTCTTATTAGACTACCAAATAGGAAGTGGGCAAGAAGTGGCATCGTAGAAAGTTCAACATTTTAGCATCACTTAAAGGAAGATTTCAGGCATAACCCCCAAGGAATACTTTTCTTCTTCCACACTCTCACGCAACAATTCAATTGAAAAAGAAAGAAATAATCTCAATCCAAAGAAATCTCCTCGATCCAATCACTGGAATAATGATTTAAAAGCTGCTATTTTCCTAAAGCCTGGAAACTATTAGAATACTTATTACTCGATAAAATACAGCCGCAATTGGATCTGAACATTCATGTCATTCCGCAGCACCAGTTCGGATTTCGATTTAATCACGGCACTAATGATCAAGTGCATCTAATCGTTAGTGAAATACAGAAGAGCTTTTAAGAACAAACAATACTGTTCACCAATCTTCCTCGATGTTGACAAGGATTTGATAGGGTCTGCAGTTGAGATGTGAAAAAAAATTTTTTCTCATACGGAAACCATGATGCAAAAAAGTAGATTTTTTGAGTCGCAAAAATGTATTTAAAAAAAATTTTTAGTTAAGACAAATACTACATATGAAAAAATGATCGTTCAAGTACTCCGTATTGTAACTAGGAAAAAAATTTAAAAAAAAAATTAGATGAATTGGTCAAGTAGTTTTTGAGATACAGCGGTCACCGCAAAGGCATTTTTCAAAAAACATCATTCGGAGAAAATCACGTTAGAAGTTTTGAGTGCACTTTATTCATGAACAGTAACGTGCTACAAATCGAGTTGCTACTTACGATCTACTGCTCGGATTTTGAACATAAACTCCTGAGGGTATGTTTGTACGAAATAAGTCATCAAATTTTTTTCGATTTTTTGACTCATGAAACGTATATAAAAAAAGTCCTCATACCACCTTCATAGTAAATGTAAAAACTTGTGTTTCAGATCTTTGCTTCAGTTGAAGATGTTTAACAAGCGGGTGTAGATACGTCTTCTAGGAATGCACTCTACAGTATTAGGGTTGCAATTAGCTTGGCTTCATGAAATAATTACAACTGATGAGTTCGTGTTAATTTCAACAATATTTCAATGATAAACTTCAAGTGTAAGTTTGAATAGTTTCAACTTAAATGTACAATATGTATAATTGGTGTTAAGAAGAATACTAGAGAAAATATTACATAAGCGTGACGTGCTCAAGATGTGTTCCTTATGAAAGTTAGGATGATAAAGAATAGAATCTTAACACATGGGCACCGAGCACAACTCGGACAACCTCATACTTTAAATATCTATAATTTAGCAAATACATTTATAATTCAGCAAATTCATTTTGTTCACGGATCACATAGGGTGATACAATTATATAAATTTTTAAATTCCATTTTAACAAGCAAAATTATATCCTAACAACTGACAACTGGGATCAACCCATGGAGTTAACGTGATGGGTCTAACGGTTAGCGTTAGACAACTTGTATTTATTTTACTTCATTCTGTTGATAAAAATTATTTTAGTTAACTTAAGAAATCATTTAAAGTACAAGTGATTTTAGTTACAAATGATATGACCGGCACTGTGTGCAGGACCGTAGCCACAAATTTTTTTCGGGAGGGGGCGGGGGTAGGAGTGGTTTCATTCGAAGAAAATATTCATAAATAATTTTTATCAAACTGATTTTTAAATACAATAAATTAAATCAATGATACATTTGACGGACCCTATAAAATTAAAATTTTAGGAAAAATTTTCCGATTTTTTTAATCTTAACTTCAAAAAAATGGCCAAAAGTGACAAAAAATTCCCTATAATAATCAAATTAAATTTTTTTCAAATAAATATTCAATGTGCATTCTAGTGCATTTTTTTTATCGTGAGGGACATAATTTCATTAACTCATTGACTTCCCACTACTGATGATGTACCCAACCTCAAAAAAATAATCAAATTACATTTTTTTCAAATAAATATTCAATGTGCATTCTAGTGCATTTTTTTTTTATCGTGAGGGACATAATTTCATTAACTCATTGACTTCCCACTACTGATGATGTACCCAACCTCAAAAAAATAATCAAATTAAATTTTTTTCAAATAAATATTCAATGTGCATTCTAGTGCATTTTTTTTTATCGTGAGGGACATAATTTCATTAACTCATTGACTTCCCACTACTGATGATGTACCCAACCTCAAAAAAATTACCAAAAACAGTAGAGGCTCATTTTTTTCAAATGATCATCATTGGGAATTTGAGCCATTATCAATGATAAGGAACCCGGATGAGGTTGGCTTATATTCCCTAAATTCGTGAAGTCACAGCATTGAAAGAGATCTTTCAAGTCGTGGTGCTCTGAGCAATAATGCGTTAAAAAATTAATTTTAAAATGGGTTTTGCTAATAAGATGGAGTTTTTGCGAAAGATTTTTTCACGTTGAACACGAATCTGAGGTCAAAAACTTCCCATCATGTAACGTTTTAGGAAAAAAATGGGGTTCAAGCAAGTCTTATTTTACAAGGATCCGATAATTTTTTCTATATTTATTAATTTTAAACTTTTCAAACTGATTCAGGACGAAACCTTAAATCAAAAACAGTTACTGGTCAGAACCCCCCATTTAAAAGTGTTCTCTTATAATTTTTGTTGCCTCTTATTACAAATTTGTGAATTTGAGAGTTGTAACTTATGAAACGAGAAAAGGTTTTACACATTTGTAATTGTAATTCACAGCACAAATTTGTAATTGTAAATTTTATTTGGTAAAATAGGGCACTGGACCTATTTAGGCCCAAGGGGTAACTTTCGATGTTGAGACAATAAAAAAAAATTTGTTCTACGATCCAAACACCCCCCCCCCCCCCCCCCCCTAAATACGGCCTTGACTGTGTGTATGTACATAAAACAAATTGCCTGAAGGTGAAAATCCAAATAATAAAAAAACTGACTTACACCACTTTTGCACGTAACGGCTAATTTATGTATGTACTTTAAAAAAGTCAAAAATTTACATATAATTCGCAAATTTTTTAAGCGCACTTTAGATTTTTTTTACATTTGGTATCGAAACCCGATACTTAGGTATCGAGTACTTTTATGTCGATACTTCAAATGAGTATAGTATCGATACTTTCCCCTGATACCATTTCCCTAGGTAGTGTAACCTTAGTAGGCAGTAAATTTGTTTAACAATTAATAACTACCACTTGTTATAAGAATTTAAAGGTCAATTTCCAATGCGAGTTTAAACATAATTGACTTAACTTCTAACCGGCAAGACCGCCTAAAGGTGGGGTTAAGATAAAGCGTTATGAAACCTCCACGTGAAAATTTGTTGTCATCGATCAACTTTTACGCCTTTTACAAAAATTTCTCCAAGCCAAAAAAGTTTGCTTAATGGCTATTAGATTTTTCCTTTTAGAAATCGTAGAAATATATGGAATCTGTAAGTATTTGACGATGATTCTAAAGATGAGAAGAGCGGTGAAGATTTTAGTAGTGATGATAACTGTGTAGACCTAGATTTTCAAATATCCAATAAAAATGTTGAATAACTGAAAATGTATATTGACCATTTGGAGAATACAGTTTTTCAATCTGAATTCTTTTGTAATTCTTTCTGGTGAGTACATTTGTTCAACAATTAGACCGATCTACTAGTACGACGACATGTACACTAACCCAAAACGGCCAAGACGTGTTCGTCCACATTTACCAGAACTCGAAGTATGTGAGGTTGCTTTTGAAATGGGTGCCCGCGGATTCACGGGGGATATAATGGATAAGTATCAATACACAATTCAAAAAAATTTTGTGGTGATACAAGGAGTAACAATGATACATTCTTACTTTCACTCATTATTTTTTATCCATCGGACTTAAACCACGCGAGCTACCTGATCATTGCAGCCAGTAAATTCTAACATCATCAACAACATTTTGAATCTGCTAACAAATAAGAATCAATAATCTAACTTTTTTACTATTTCTAAAGTTATAAAACATTAGGCACGATGATATGCCGCAGAAGTCGTCCGGAAAAATAACGCCATTAAGGAGTGAAAGCACACCACAATTGGCTTACAGCAATTGCTATAAAATGTTACCTATATTTTTAGGCGTTCACAGCCCCTTAATTTAGTATAAGGGACCCATGATTTAGTAGGAGAAACTCATCCAAACTATCTGACTTTACTATTTTCACTACACAGCTAACCTTCTATTGCTCTATATCTGACCAACGTACGTACCGAAGTTTAAATGCGCATAAAAAATTGAGTTTAATTTGCCCGATCTTATAACACTTCTCGAGTCTGCCAGAGTTCAATTGCTGTAGTTTTTAGTCCACGCCATCCATTTCGTCAACAACGACTTTTTGGCTGATCGTCTCCAATACAGACCGAACTTTCCTTTCTTTCTGCGTAAGGTTTCGACATTTATATTCACGATGTAATAGCTCTTTAGCTCAGTCCTTATTGTGACCGCACTTTTGAGCCGATCATTTATGCTTATCCTTCAGGTTATGCCATTTTCTCTAGTATTTGTCTTGAATAGTCTTCTTGATTCTTTTGTCCTTTCAAGCGGATACAAATTGCCTTTTTTCTGGATCAGTTCAACAGCAGTCGAATGTATTTAACATTATGACACTCCTTGATACCTAAGAACAAAAACTTCGACAATTGTTTATACTTTGCAGTTGTTTTTGGCACTTTTTCAAAAATTATTCTTATTATTATTATTTATTATTATTATTATTCTTTTCGCCAAACAAGAGCAATAAAAAATGGTACATTCCGCTTAAATATATTCTTAAAACATAAACAAAGGAATCTCTTTACAGAGGAAAGGAAATTTGGGCTAATTTAGGAAATATTACCGAAATTGCAGCAGTATTGCAAGTGGTGCGATTTTTGTGACCGCCAGTGTATTTACTTTTTTAACAATATGATTTAATAATATGATATCAGATTCGTGTTTTTGACCCAAAATTACTTTATGATAATTGTTTCCAAAACAAAAATTGGGCTGATGGGCTTTGGGTTCAGCGTCGATCAAAATTTAACTTATTTTAAACTCGGCGAAAACCTGCATAGATTAATGCCAACGCTCTTAATCACATTTGAAACGCTATAGACCATAACTTCAACTTACAAACTAATTAGTACCTACGTAACAAAAAACTTACCTCAACTCTTCATAGTTGCTTTCGTATTCATACTGTTTTGCCTGCAACTGACGTATATGTTTGTTTTGTGTTTCGATTTCTGCAAGCAATCGTCGTTTTTCTTCTATCCACAAAAGTCTTTCTTGTTCCAATGTTTGTTTCTGTTCAGAAATTGTATCAGCTTGTGAATCTAATAAATTCGAATCACACTTTTCTCTCATTTGATGTAATTCTTCTAATAACATATTTTTGCATTTCCCAGCTTCTTCTAACTGTTCACGTAGAGTTGCACTTTCTGCATTGTAGCGTGATTGCTGCTGATTTAATTTTTCTGTATATTCCACTTCAATCCGTTCAAGTTCATAGGGAGATGACTCTGGGGAAAACACAACTGAAAACGGTAAATTTATGTCGGAAGAGTTTCTGGATCGTAATTCTGACTGAAGTTGTCGACAAAATTCTTCAGATCGTTCTCTTTGTTTTTTTTCCTTAGCTGCATCGGTAATGGCATCCTCAACACGTAACTCTAGTTCTCGTCTATTTTTATCTGCTTTTCGTAAATCGTTGCGAAGGTTATCAATTTTTTGCATAACAGTTTCGAGCTCTTCTTCCTTATCACGCACCTAGTTCAAAGAGTATTTAAAAATTGTTGAATAATCTTCTTGTTTCAGAGTAAGCGGAATAATATGTTTTTTTTTCAATCAAATAGATAAATAGATTTTTAACACATGGTGACACAAATTAATTTGTGTTTTCACACATGGAAAAATTTTTCTGTACCACATATCGTCGTCGTTCAAGCAGAAGTCACTATGTCCAATTTCATTTTTTTGATTGGATCCGTATTAATTAGCTTCTATAATTCGAATGGCATAAAAAATTGGATTTTTGATGATCCAGTTGTAACGTATACTAATGTGTGTACTAATCTGTTAACTTTTCAAGTTTTGCCAGTGTTCGTAGGGCGCCAGGCACTGCATAAACTAACTTCATTTCAGAAATTAAAAAAATGGACTTAGTGAATTCTACCAGAACGACGACGATATACTGGGGTTCAACATTTAATTGTTTGTATAGTATTTCAAAATAGATACATTAGAAACAATGTAGCTTTGTGGCTTCTTTGCACTATGATCCAGAGGTACAAATTGAGAAAAAGCAGATATTGATGCTAAACTTTGTACATCTCAAACTCATGTGCTATGTAATCAAAATTGGACACGTAGACGTGACACCTCCCATGTTAACAAAATTTTAGCATCAATTAGCAACTCGCGATTATTTTTGATGTGATAATATCTTTACTCAGGGCTGACGGAAAATTTATAGTGGAGTGAATTTATAGAAATTAAAATCAACCCTGCAAGACAGTGCTGATGTAAACTCCAATACATGTAACAAAAATTTTCGATTTCACTAACACAGTTTCAAAATTTTACACTGTCTCTTTTTAGAGAAATGATAAACAAAGACAGCCTGAATGAGTATTTCAAATTGGTATATCTTACTCTTTTTTATCTAGTTAATTCTTTACGGTAGGTAGGGTAAAGATTGTCCTAACTTTTGCTTAGTTTTTTGTGCATGGTGATATATATTTTAACCCACCTCGAAAAGTTGAAAATACAGTTTAATATTTTATTTACAGTTTCTCATTCAGTTCTCTATGCTATACATCAAAAAAATTCTGTGCAACTGGAGCTTTCATTTTCTTTAAAAATGTGTGCCTCAATGAATTAAAAAACAGTAATTAGTGCTCGAAACATTGAAAGAGTAAAAGAAACAAAATTCTATGAAAACAAATCTGTATCATCTGATGTATAGTGTTCTTGTAGGGAAATGTCACATCGGTGTCGTGTGAGGTTTCATAGTATGTATGAGTTTATGTGTGTGTTTTATTATTTATCCCTGCTACTTACATAGTAAGAATTGTTGGTATGAATGTAAAAAAATTTATAAGGAAGATAATTTATTTATAAGTTTATGAAATATAAAATATGAAAAATTTCAACATTTTACCTAAATATACTTATTTATTGGGAGTATGAATGTATAAACTCGTATTTTTTTCGTAATTTGGACATTTATTGTGAAAAAGTGATTATAAATTTATTCTTTAAAGTATTGCCCATCGTTAGCCACAACCTTTTCCCATCTTTCTGGTAGCATACGGATTCCGCGTCGAAAGAACTCCTCATCTTTTGAGGCTATCCACGAATCGACCCATTTTTTGAGTTCTTCGAAAGAACGGAAGTGCTGTTCAGCCAGGCCATGTGTCATCGATCGGAACAAGTGGTAATCAGAAGGAACAATGTCTGGAGAATATGGCGGGTGGGGTAGCACTTCCCATTTCAGTGTTTCCAAGTATGTTTTTACTGAAGAATAACTTCGTCGTGTCTATTCTCATATTCTGGCCTCTTATCCTTTAATGCTCTGCTCAAACGCATCAATTGTAGTCGGTAGCGGTCGCCAGTGATCGTTTCATTTGGTTTCAACAGCTCATAATACACGGCACCTTTCATATCCCACCAAATACACAGCATGAGCTTGGATCCATGGATGTTCGGCTTTACCGTTGATGTTGATGCATGTCCGGGCGGTCCCCATGATTTTTTACGCTCTGGGTTATCGTAACGTATCCACTTTTCATCGCCAGTCGCAATACGATGCAGAAAACTCTTTCTTTTCTGTCGTTCAATCAGCAGTTCACATGTGAAAAATCGTCGTTCGACGTCTCTCGGCTTCAATTCGTACGGCACCCATTTTCCTTGCTTTTGAATCATTCCCAATGCTTTTAATCGTTTAGAAATGGTTAATTGATCAACTCCTAAAGATTCTGCACGTTCTTGTTGCATTTGACATGAATCTTCTTCGAGTAATGCCTTCAATTCTTCATCTTCGAACTTTTTCGGACCGCCTGAACGTTCCCTGTCTTCAACATCAAAATCACCACTTTTGAAACGAACATACCACACCTGACACATTCTAACGTCTATAGCACAGTCAGGATAAGCTTCAGTGAGTAAACGATGTGCTTCAGTTGCGTTTTTCTTTAAATGGAAGAAGCAAATTAAAACTTCCCGCAAATGTTGTTTTGTTGGCACGAAATTCGACATTTTCAGTTATAGTAAAACACTTTTGTAAAATTATGAAAATTATTTGACAGATCAATTCTTATAGTATTTTTGGCGCTCTTCGAGATAGAATAGCTGTCAATGTCAAAAAAATGGCGCGTATGATAGATATGAAGTAGTCACAATTACGAGTTTATACATTCATACTCCCAATACATATATTTAGGTACAATTTATAAAAAAGTAATAACAATTCATAAAATCAGTAGAAAAATATTCAAAAGTAATATGCAAAACCGCAACCAAACGTTTACATCTATACTATTAATAATTTGGTAAAGTTTGGATGTATTATTGGGGTAATCTCATGAACTACCGGCCCGATTTTTGCAGTATTGTGATGGTGGGGTTCCCCGTTTGACTATTGCTTATTTGAATTTTTATTTATTACAATACAAAATTATTTTTTTTTATTTTCCTTTTTTAGATTTGTGGCCAAAATTTAAATCCTATAAATCAAAAAAAAAAAAAATTTAAATAATTTTGTTACCTATTTGTCGTTTTATATTATTTTATTTTTTTCCAGGCTCGAAGCAGCGGCCAAAAATTCATATCACAACTGTCGAACAACGCGCTTACCAACTGAACCACATAAGCACTATTACTATTTTTAACTCTTTGAGACACACGATTTTAAAGAAAATAAATATTCTACTTGCACAGAATTCTTTTAGTTTATAGCATTGACAACTGAAAGAGAAACTGTAAATAAAATATTAAACTATATGACTACAAGTAATTTGAGCTTTTCGAGGTGGGTTTCGAAGTGCATAAAAAACTAAGGAAAAGTTGGGACAATCTTTACCCTACCTACCGTAAAGAGTTAACTCGGTAAGATATACCTAGAGAGTAAGATACATTCTGTCAAATAAGTACCCGGAAATTCTCATTTTAAATTTTCCCTCTGAGAATATTTCAAAAAAAAATTTTTCCCAGGTTGGCACAACTGTCAACCACTATTCTGTGAATTTTTATTGCTGTGTCATTTAGTTTGGTTACGGCGTCATTAAGAACAAGCCAACCTTTTGTGTGCGTTGCGATTTTTACTATGGATAAAAATATCGAACAAAGAGTTTGTGTGAAATTTTGTGTTTCAAACGAAATTTCTTGTGCCAAAACGACATGTTTTGGGTATGCGGAAAGTCTCAGCGCGATTGGTGCAAAAGATCTGAATTTTCTTCAAAAAGTGAATCGCAGTAAGGTGGCTGAAGACATGCTTGAACGCGTAAATTCCGATCCAACGTTCATCGAACGCATCATAACTGGTGACGAGACATGGGTTTTCGAGTACGACATGCAAACAAGTCAACAATCATCGGAATGGCGCGCCAAAAATGAGCCGAAACCGAAATCGCAACGCACACAAAAGGTTGACTTGTTCTTTATGACGCCGTAACCAAACTAAATGACACATAGCAATAAAAATTCACAGAATAGTGGTTGACAGTTGTGCCAACCTGGGAAAAAAATTTTTTTGAAATATTCTCAGAGGGAAAATTTAAAATGAGAATTTCCGGGTACTTATTTGACAGAATGTATACAAATTTGTCTTTGTCTTTGCTGTCTTTGTTTATCACTATTTCTAAAAATAGACCGCGTAAAATTTTGAAATTGTATTAGTGAAAGCTAAAAATTTTGTTACTGCATTGGAGTTTCTATTAGCCCTGTCTGGCAGGGATTTTTAAGCCCAAAAGTATGCAACACATAATTTATATATCAAAAACGGTTGTGGAATATACTTACATATTAATGGAAAAGTGGAAAATATCAAAAATTGTTTTTATTTATTGTATTGTTTTAGTGCATTGAGAAAAGAAAAATTTATAAAGCCCATGGAACAATTAAAATTTTTTTGATGAAGTAAACAACAGAAATTTCAAATTTTTACATGTGAAAATTTTTATTAATATGAAGTCTATTCATAAGTTTTCGGTGCAGGTCCCCAAAATTTGTGGCACAGACGGAAGTGGGCACGCGTGGGCACGCTTTATCATAATCCATCAAAAACTCGATACTAAAAAGTTTTATGATAGGGCCTTAGCAAATTAAGGCAGCGATATACTATATATGATTACATTTGTCTAGAAGCTGAACGTTCAACGTTTTTTAGTTTTTAACTGTTTGAGTATTCACATCCATGTTTATAGTCGCTCAACATTTTCATTCTTAGTTGTTCAACTGTTTGAATATTCATATTCAAGTTGCGCAATGGAGGAGCGGGGAAATTGGAGTAGTGGCGAATCTCAACCAGAAGAAACCGATTCAGCCATTTTCGAGATAATAAATTTAGATTACGAAGAACTTGATAATTGGTCTGCTACAGACATATTTCGTGTTAGTAAAATTGAGATGTAAAGAACCGGTTGATTTCTCTGAATAGTTTTTTGAAATGCCGTTGCTGCAATTTATAGTAAGCGAAATAATCCGTTGTCAATCTCAACATCCAGAACTATACCATTCCAAAATAAAAGAATGGACACCTCTGACTATTGAGGAACTGGGAAAGTTGTTCTCCCTTTCAACTCTAATGGGACACGTTCAAAAAGGTGATATAAACAGATACACTATGCAACAGCCATTTTGTTAAGCAGTTTCCGTTGTTATTTTCTTATGTACATTAGTCTGCTGAACCATAAAATCACATTTAAACATTTTTTATGGAAGCGTTTTTGAGTTATAGGCTTTTGAATTTTTTTTAATCTTTCCAAACATGGGGTTACGTTTTTAAATATATATCGAGTTTAAATCATCAGATCAAATTAACAAAAATTAAATTGTCAATCTATAATATTCGGCGTTAAAAAATGTTACGTGTTTTGTAAAGATTTTTCGTGTTTTTTTGTCTTTTGCTAATTAAGGACTATATTTTATTTAATTTAATTACTTGACTGAATATTTTACAAATAGTATTTACTGTAAGTGTTAAAATGTTATGATATCTTTATAATAATTACAGTTTTTTAAAAATATGTAAATTTTCTCAAAAAACAGATAAATAAATAAAAATCCCCTGAAGAAGGCCTAAAATTTTCGCCGAAACGTTGGGAAAAAAGTATGAAATAGTTAACTATTTGCGTATGAAAATTTCGACCAAAAAGCCTGTCATTATAATCTCGTTAACAATACATAAATTGGTCTAATAGAAAATTAAAAACTTTTTTCTATATTATTTTCCAATTGGAGTAGTAATTCGGGGTGCAGTTACTGAAAATATGTAAAAAATATGTGTTTTTTGGGACAAAATCAGAATCATAAAAATATGCCCACTTTCTTAAATTGTGAGTGAAGCTTGCACTTTTGTGAAAGAAACGAGGTATATAGGAAGAAAATCTATGGATAAATACTAATTTTATGAGAGACTGTGTGGAAGTACCAAAATTCAACTTTTTCTCAATTACAGTAAATTTTTCGGTTTTGATGCGTTATTTTGTTTTTTCTTTAACTCATTTGATTTTTATGTCAAGTAGGCGTCAAAAATATTGTTCGTTTAAGAGCGATAAACGCAAAAACTGACCATCCAATTGAGCTGAAGCTTACACAACATTCGTAATGAGGATTGGAAAACTGGGCGTGGTACCTCCTACACAAACCTGAATTTTCATCTCAGGAACCGTATGTTATACGGCACTAAGATTTCACGGCATTCTGTGGGAAAAATTAGGATGGGCTTGGAAAAGTGGGCTGGTGCCTCCCATACAAATTATATGTTTGTTTGAGTACTGAAATTTCGTACAACGACGTTGTTTGACAATGCCATACTACAGAAGTATTCATTATGAGATATCTCGGGAATTTTATACTGATGTTATCGGTATTATTTATACCGGGTTATAGTGAAGTGTGACTTCTTAATGTCAAGTGAGCATGGCACCTCCCATACAGGCTGAATATTCATGACGAGATATCTCAAGAACTATTTGCAGTACGATATATCTCTGAAACCATATATGTATAGTGCAGAACTGAAATTTTGTTCAATGACTTTTTTGATACTTATTTTACACCATTTTCTTTTTACTGCTATTTAGATGTTTTTTTTTGTGATAAAATTACTAATTTTTTACATTTACACTTGCATTTTTTCTCAGAGAATTTTGGCGATGTAAGTAACTGACACGGCGAAAGATTCTATCAGTAGATGCAGAGTATGGAACGGTGCTATCAAGGCGTTTGGGATGAGGCAATGATGGGCGACTATATTTGGTTCCTTATACGAGAAACAAATCTAAAAACAAACACACGACAAACACGAAGTTGCGTTCATTGCATTTCTTTAATACAATAAAATCGAAAAAACTGAAATTGAGAAAAAAAAAAGGTTTTGGTCGAATTTTTGTACTTCCACATAGCTGCTCATAACATAAGTATTTATCCATAGATTTTCTTCCTACATACCTCGTTTCTTTCATAAAAGTGAAAGCTTTATGCACAAATTAAGAAACTGGGCATATTTTTATGATATCTATGTTCCCCAGGTGATTTAGTGAATTTCTGGTTTTAATTTTGGCCAAAAAAACACATATTTTTCACATATTTCCATTGACTGCACCCGAATTACTAAGCTAATTGGAAAATAATGTGAAAAAATTAACAATTCCATTTCTGTTAATTTAGTGTCTCATTTAACACGATCTGATAATTTAAACTTGAGATATATTTAAAAATATGGGGTTACCTATAAAGCCTATAACACAAAAACGCTTCCATTAAAAATTTTTTTAAAATATGAATTTCTGGTTCAGCAGACCAATTTACATACGAAAATAATAACGAAAACTGCTTTACAAAAATTTTTTCTCGTTTTGTTGCATAGTGTTATTGGATAAATTTTTCAAAAATTGGTCCGCCATATTGGATGCGCTATCTAGGATTTTGAAATTCAATTGGCAGATTCGGACCAAAACCTCAGAGTTACAAATTCCAAACGAAGTAGATAAATTTTTCAGAAATTTGTCCGCCATACTGAATTTTGAATTTTGTTTGGGATTTCGCAAAACCAAAAACCCACGAGTATCAAGTTTCATCATTTTTTTTTTTTTAATTATATATTGTTGGCCACTATAGTGGCCACCCCGGTACTCTAAAGGTTAAAGTATGTTATCACCAGGGAACAGATTTTGTGGACCTAAAAACTAAGAAAACGACAAAATAAAATTGCAAAAAAGGCAAAAAAAGGCGATAAAAAGTTACAATTTAACATTGTTTTATTTTATTAAAAAAAAAATGTATTGAAATATGTTTGAAAAAGAAGATTTTAAGTACTTTGCGCTTCTTTAAAGAAAACTTACTTTGCACAGTTAAAGGCATTAAAGAGCTTACTTAATTAAAAAATGTGATTTTTTAAACCAAAAAAAATTGAGTTTGAGCCCGTAAAACTGTTCGTGTGTAGCACGGCGTCAGTTACAGAAAGCGAAAAAAAAAAAACATATGTAGTCGTCAAATAAAGTTGAAGATGCGTTTACCTGTCCCAAGAGTCTACAACCTAAATATATGTACATATCTACTACCGTTTTTAACCAATACACTATAAGTTAAATGACCTGTTTTGCTGGCCAAAAGTCAAATTGTTCATATCATTATTTTTTTTGGATGTAGTGCAACAGAAAATACTTTAAACTAATTAGCTGTGTATTTTGTTTTTGTAAAAAATAATTTACTGTTTTGCAGTAAGTTGTTAAAGTTGATGGATTCGAGTGTGACTGCGAAAACATTTACGAGTGCTTTTTTTTAAGCAAAGTTTTAGTGAGTTGTTTTCTTTAACTCCTTCATACCCAATGTTGCGTATATGCAACATCCATTTTATGTGGCATAAATAAAATGTTTAACAGATATTACTATTAACGTTATTTGTATTCGGTTCTGTTAGGTATTCTTCACATTTGCTGATTGCCGAATATTTGAAATTTCTTGCTTAAGTATTTTTTTTTAAATTTTTTTCTTTGAAGTCTAGCAAAAAACCTAAGTGCTAAGAATATTTAATAAAATTTTTTGCACTATTTTTTGAAAAATAATGCATTAAATTATTATTATTTTTTTTTTAATTCATTTTTATTATTGAATCTTCCTTATGTTGGAATTAACAATATGTATTCGAATCTTAATATATAATTATTTAATATATTCCATAGCTAGTAAGTCTATGGCTCTTGTTAGTTTTAAGGTTATTATTATTGTTATTTATACAGAAAATTAACAATTTAAATAAAATTATTAGTTATTCTCTTATACCTAGGATTTCTACTCTTTTTAGTCGTTTATTTGTAGGAGCAAGTAATAATTGCTGTGCTAGTATGTTCGGGTGTGAAGCAAGTTTCATTTTATATTTTTTTGTAAATTTTGCGATTTCGTCCTTAACTGTAGGAATTTGTAAATCTCGGTGTATGTTTGTATTGCGGATATACCAAGGAGCGCCAGTGATGATGCGGAGAATCTTGACTGTAATCGTTGCAGTAGTTCGATGTTTGAAGTACTCGCTGATCCCCAGAGTTGGATACCGTATGTCCATATAGGTTTTATTATGGCTTTGTATATTAATACTTTATTTTGTATGTTTAGTCCCGAATTCTTGTGAAGCAGGTGGGAATTTAAGGCTTTTTAATTTGATTTGATTTTTTTCGTTTCTATGTGTTTTCGCCATGTTAGACGCTTATCAAGATGAATGCCAAGATATTTGACCTCCTCAGTTTGAGGTATTGTTATTGAGTTAAGTTAATTTGGTGGGCTAGTTAGGCGGTTGAGTGTGAATACAACATGACAACTCTTGCTCTCATTAACTTTTATTCTCCATTTTGCGAGCCATTCCTTTATGTTACGAAGATGATTCTCAAGGGTTATGGCTGCAGTAGTTGAATTTGAGTGCGTACTTAAGATAGTAGTATCGTCCGCGAGGGTAGATGTTGTCAAATTTGGGCTAACTGGTAAGTCTGATGTAAATATTAAGTATAGTACCGGCCCAATGACACTTCCTTGGGGGACTCCTGCTCGAATTTTGCAATCTTGGGACACGTAGTTTTTTTGTTTGATTCTAAAAGTTCTATTAGTGAGGTATGATTTTAAGATATTGTGAAACTTGGTCAGAAGCAGGGTTTTTATTCGTCGTTCACTTTGAAACAAATTTTTCTGGTCGCTTTTTGTTGGTATACCGATGGTATACCGCAAATTCTCTTCCTTTTTCGGAATCGGTACGAGCCCAACTTCCATCTGGAAATCTGATAGGCGATTCACATTGTATGGGGTGCTTCAGTTTTTTTGTGGCGCCCCACAGTGAATGATCGTTTTCTGCGTTCGAGGAAAGCTTTACTAAGTAATTTTTTAAATTTCTTACTTTATCTTTATTTAAAGCTTTATGGATAGCTTCTTTGGCTATGTTGAGTTGTTGTTTTAATAGTGGAGATCGGTGTTTCTGCCATTCTCACCTTAGTTGTCGTTTTTTAGTAATTAGTTGCCGGATTTCATTTGCAGTTTTTGGAAGGTTTACATGACTATTGCTTAGCTTGGGTGTTGAAATCATAGCTGCTAAAACGATGGTTTGTTGTAATGAATGTATGGCTATATTAATGTCTTGTTTGCTATGTATTGGTGAGTGAGGCTGCAGATTTGTGCTTATGTATTTCCTGTATTTTAACCAATTCGTAAATTTGCTTGTTAAATGTTTTGGCTTATCATCTATAACATTAAGCTGTGCCATAGTTATTATTACTGGAGAGTGGTCTGGTAAGTTCACAACTTACTTCAGCTTTTAACTTTTCTCGCCTTAGACCTTTAAATATTCCGAAATCTATTAGGTCTGGGATGTTCTGGCGATCAGTGGGCCAGTAAGTTGGATGGCCAGAGGAGATATAATCCAAACTACTATTTTGCATTAGAGCACCCCATAACTGCCGGCCTTTAGGAGTTATTAACCTAGAGCCCCAATGTGTGTGTTTAGCTTGTAATCGACGGCTGCTAGAAATTTGTTACCTAGGGTATTAAAAAGTGTGAAAACTGAGGCGTAGTGATTTTATGTCTAGGTGGGCAGTAAACTGCCGAAATAGTAATTTCGCCACCCCACTCTTTTACTCGTATGGATGTCGCTTGAAGGAATTGCTCGCGATAACCATTTGTTAGTTGGTGGTTTATGCCTTTTTTTATGAGGATACCTGAACCGCCGTGTGCCTTGTCATCAGGATGTTCCGTGTCGTAGAAATGGTATCCATCTATATGAAAGTAGTTTTTGGAAGTTAGGTGAGTTTCTGATACTAGTAGTATGTCGATATCGTGATTAATTAGGAAAGTCTTTAATTTGAGCTTGTGCCGACTAATGCCGGTTGCATTCCAGTGACAAATTTTTAACTTATTCATTGTCGTGAAACTAAGTATTGTCACATTTGTGTTTGATTACGCATCATCTCTTGCATCATGTTTTGCATAGTGGACATAAATTGGTTTAAAGTTTGAGTTAGAGAAAACAGGATATTTTCTAAATTTTGTACTTGTGGTGCTGGGCTAGTTTGCTCTTCGTGATTATTTTTTACTTGATCATTTTTCACTATATTGAGGCTTGATGAGTATTGTGCTGGATAAGAGTTGTAGTAGGAGGCATCGGCTGAGTGCTACCTATTACCTGTTTTTGCTTTGGTTGAGGACACAGTTTTTGTTTTATATCATCGTAGACTGGACAACCCCTATAGTTTGCTGTATGTGACCCTCCACAGTTGCTACACTTTTTTATACTGTCTGATTTGCTAATATTATAAGTTGAAGTTACATGTAGGTCACTGCATATAACGCAAACGCTCGGAAGTTTGCAGTAAGCCTTAGTATGGCCATATTCCTGGCAGTTTTGGCACTGTACTGGTCCAACTCGTTTACGTGGTTCTTCAACCACTATTTTACGACTAAGAAGATATTTTAACTTTTAAATTGGATGTATCTCGTTTTTTTTAAGATAGTCGACAGATGGTTCAAGTTCTGCACGATATAGTGGCTGGGGAACTTTGCTTCGGCTAAAAATGTTGTAGACAGATTTTGGTTCGAAACCTTGATCTTCCAAAACATTCTTTATTTCGTTGGGATCAATACCCTGTTCGATACCTTTTAGAACTTTAATAAGTCCCTTACAGCTTTTTAGCTGCAAAGTGTAGTACTTTTTTCTATGGCAGTTTTCGTTGTAAACCTGAAGTTTGGTCTCCTTAATATTTCCCTTTCTGGTTGGAACGACATGAAATGAATCTTTGCCAATAATTTCAATAAATGTTTTTTCTAGCTTTCTACTATCTGCCTCTCGAATATAGATTGGTGGCGGTATGAGTGAAGTATTTGAGCTTGGCTTCGTAGCATCTGTATCAGAATTTTGAATTTCAAATCTATTGGATGAACGTGTTTAAGGATTTTCTGAGGATCTTGGATATTTTGCTGCTGTATAGTACTTAGCAGACTGAGAGCTTCGCTTACGTTTGGTAACTAGAATATATCTATCCAAACCTGTCTGTATTTTAGAGGAGGATGTTTCTTTTGAACTGTCATTTATACTACCTTCTGCTTTCCCATTTTCGCCAAGTAGTTTTATTTATTTGGAGATTAATTTTATTTTTATTTATTTGTTTTATGGGAGATTTTATTTTTAATATTGTATTATTAGTAGTGTGGTAACACTTGTGTGTGGATCCTAAGTTGATCTCTGTGAGAGCGCGAATGTCAAGTTATATCTGACAACTGAAGATATGACAGATGTTTGATTATCTTTTCTTTTTTTTTTTCTCCCCTTCTTTAACACAGGTGTTGGAGAGAAATCCAACTAATGCAGTTGCTAATGAATTTGAATTGTTCTATTACATATATTAATTTGAATCTAGTCCTTGTACTAAAATATGTATTATGCTCTGTTATATACTATAAGCTTTCATATTTATAATTCTAAGCTTGTTATTTTATCGTGGCAACGGCTATAAAAGCCCCCCACTCACTCATTATTGACTCACTTCTTATTATTACTTATACTTGTACATAAGCGAATCTGAATCGCCTCAAACGCACACGAAGTGCAATTATAACATTTTGAATTTTTTATTAAAACCTTTATAAAGTGAAAACTAAATTGGAATACGTTTAAACATGGTCCTTCGAGCCGGATTCCGATAATCCGAGAAAAAAAAAAAACTAAAACCAACCCTTAAAATTTACGTTGCGCCGTTCAACCTACCAGCCGTTCGTACTAATCAACTATAACAAAAAAAAAAACGTTTTCCAACACTAAATTAATCACTAAGTACACATCGCTAGTCCAACAGCGAAAGTTCTAGACACAAGACGTGTCCATCTTTATTCGTGAAAAAAAGGGAAGCTGATAGTGTGTGGAAAAACTTTGCCAAAAAAAAAAAAAATTTTATATTGTGTCGATCCGTAAATACTCTAGTGAAATAAACTATAAAATCTGGAAATTTCGGAATTGGAAAAGTGCGTTGAAAAATCTGATGATTTAAAAGGAAATACATATAAATTAACTCTTAAAAGCTACAAAACTTTATAAGACAAAAAAAAAACCTATAAACATATAAAACAGTATAAAGTGCATATCTTGTTCTATAAAACTTAAGCAAAAGGGAACATAAGAATAAAGTAATTAAAGCAAAGTAATTAAAAGGTGACCAATCTCTTACGAAAAAAAAAAAAAAATACCTCGCTAGAGCAGAAAAGTGTTTTATTTTCGGACAATTAATTAAAAGACCAAAGCTCTACTAGGATCAGCATCACCACCAGCAGCAGCAGCATCATCACCATCAAGCAACAAAATAATCACCAGCAACAGCATAATCACCGTCAGCAGCAGCAGCCCTATTAGGAACAGCAACACCGCCAACAACAAGGTCACCACGACAGTTGTGGCATCTACACCAAAAACCAACAACAATCAGTAAGAAAAACCAGGGACATGAAGTAAGTTGGAACACATTTAAATAACTTTTTCACTATATTATATGTACTGAAAAGGTACAATAGTACATTATTACAGCTGTACTTTTTACTCTGCATGTGCATACAAAAGTACAGTCCCCATTTACATAGCTCATTACGAGTAAAACATAACCTCTCATATATTTTAAATTCCCGTATTGTTTACCGCAATAACGGTAAATGAATATATATTCAGTTAAAAAAAAAAAGAAGAAAATTCAATATATATATATATATATGCATTAAAGTACATATGTATTTAGATACGAAAAACTTTCTCTATATGCTCGTATAAAATTGGCGCGTTTTCTTTACATAGTCATACCATAATCTCACGATCCAATTCCGATCTCTCTCTATATACATAGGAAGTACCGCAAACGGTTCATAAAAACAAATTCTGACGCGTTTCATTATATACCCTAACAAAAAAAAAAAAAAAAAAAAAAAAAAAAAAAAAAAAAAAAAAAAAAAAAAAATACATTGAATAGTACTAAGTACTTTCATTTCGGTTTTCTCTATATAATTCTAATTCGTCAAGTATAACCAAACCCATTTTACACATCACTTGCCATCTTTTTTCTTTATTTGGTAAGAACTAACGTCTACAAGATTTTTGTTCGCACGTTTGTACAAACATTCGCTCGCTCGTTGTATTCTATACAAACGTTGGTACAAGCTTGTGAAAATTTTTTTTAGCAATTTATTCAAAGTTATATAGCAACATACCTTTGCAAGTACAAAGTTTTTATATGTCTCTCTCTCTGTTTGTTCATATTTATAGCTTCAGTTGAGTTGTTATACTTCAAAAAAAAAAATTTTTTTTTTATTAAAATAAGACCTTTTTTAAATTAAATTCATCTAAGTTTAAATAGGCACAACCCACAGTTGAGTACACCTCGATTATTCACCTGTGAGTTGAAAAGAAGTGCAACCCAGTGGACATTCGCACATGAACAACATCAAAGTAACAAAGAGAATTCATGCAATATAGTTTAAATTTGTTGTTGACAAAACAATTATACACAAAATAGTTATACACACAAATACTGTATAAATCCTTTATTATCATATATTTTATTAATATTTATTCAAACCCTTGTTTAACTTTATAATAAATTTACTATAGTACATACAGTAAACCCAATTATCTTATCCCCTTCATTGTTAATCTATTCGCTATTCCATTTCTCATTTGACTGAATTTACATATTTGAATAGTTTTAGCTTTTACACCAAACCCTCGTTTTGCGTATCATTCTATAAAATAACACTTAGTTAAACACTCTAAGTGTAAATTTTCTCTATTCTCTATCGGTCGTAAATAGTTATCATGCTTAGATCGCCACCTCCAACAGCAAGCGGGTCCCAAGATGAGTTTGACAATGACTCAAAAAAGCCATCGAAACCTCGCACGAGGAGTACAACTCGACAAGATGTAGCAGCAACCAAATTCATATTTGTGGAGAATTTGGGTGCTATCAACCAAATTCAAATTCCACGTTGGGTTAACTTCTCACCCTACAAAAACATTCAAATCCATGGATTCTGCGATGCTTCTGAAAAGGCGTACTGTGCATCTCTGTATATACGTATACAAATAGAAGACCAAGCAGTCTCCTCCCACCTTCTTGTTTCCAAAGGAAAAGTTGCTCCTCTCCAAACTATAAGCCTCCCCCGCTTAGAATTGTGCGGTGCGGTCCTGCTATCAAAATTAGTTAATCATATTCGAGCTCAACTCGGTCTAGGGCATGCCACACTTTTCCTATGGTGCGATTCTTCCATCGTCCTGGCATGGCTAGAAAAACCCCCTCACATGTTGAAAACATATGTAGCAAACCGCACATCCGAGATAATAAAAAATGTCGGCAACGCTACATGGCGGCACGTCTCAAGTGCTGACAATCCTGCAGACTTAGGAACGAGAGGATGCCCACCACAGGATTTAGTCTCGTCCTCTTTGTGGTGGAATGGCCCGGTGTGGCTACAGAAAGGGCAAGATTTCTGGCCAAAATCTCAAGCGAATAGTGTGCCAATTATTGAGCAACG
This sequence comes from Toxonevra muliebris, assembly GCA_963691655.1. Taxonomy (NCBI): domain Eukaryota; kingdom Metazoa; phylum Arthropoda; class Insecta; order Diptera; family Pallopteridae; genus Toxonevra; species Toxonevra muliebris. Next base: position 49,557,956 of record OY829328.1, on the reverse strand, counting down.
GAAAGTAGAGACTTTTCATACCCTTGATTAGCCATCCGACATTCTCGATCGGTTCTTCGCGGTGCACCATTATTATCACTTCCAGAGCCTGATTCCGAAGGGCAATCTTTGGTGCATGGCTGGGAAAAGCTAAAGGTCTTACACCATGAATTCAGTAGGAGATGGAAAGATGAGTATCTGAAGGAGCTTCATAAACGCTACAAGTGGAAATATACCCAAAAGGATGTAACTGAAGGCGTATACACGTATGCGTTCCGCTTCGCTATTCGATGCTTCTAATGCACTAGTTTTATCCAACCTCTTCCCATGCTTAGCATTACCAATTATTAATTCTCATATTCTTGCCTTTCACAGATCGCCAAAAAATCACTGCACAAGAATTCACCAGTGCCAGCTGTGTCGGCGATATCACCCGTTGCGGTTCTGCAACAAATTTAAAGCATTGAATGCAGAACAGCGGGCAGACGCCGTACGACAACGGGATGCTGCGACTCACCGAACAGCTGTAAAATTTGTCACCGAGCACATCATACAATGCTTCATAAAGGTAGAGTTGAAACGAGACACAAACATCACCTGACGAGTGGCGCCCATCATCACAAGAAATGGAAAACTCGAAAAATTACACCCCGAAAGAGCCACAAAACAGTGCCTCAGCATAATCGGCAAAAGCAACCGTGCTGCTCATGTTATGAACAACACACCGCCCCATCAGTGTCCCACCGAAACACTGGTCGTAACAACAACAACAGCATCGAATTGGAAACCTCCAGCCGCAGACGCAACCGTGCACGCCGGATGCTGCAATCAGCCATGCAAACGGTGCAGCAGCTCGAGGATTCCATGACTCTTGCACCAGTGCAAGGCGGCCGCCATGTTGGAGAGAGTTCCAACTAATGCATTTGCTAATGTTTTTCTTTTCTGCATTATTTTGAATTGTTCTATTACATATATTAATTTGAATCTAGTCCTTGTACTAAAATATGTATTATGCTCTGTTATATACTATAAGCTTTCATATTTATAATTCTAAGCTTGTTATTTTATCGTGGCAACGGCTATAAAAGCCCCCCACTCACTCATTATTGACTCACTTCTTATTATTACTTATACTTGTACCTAAGCGAATCTGAATCGCCTCAAACGCATACGAAGTGCAATTATAACATTTTGAATTTTTTATTAAAACCTTTATAAAGTGAAAACCAAATTGTGTTATCTTTTGGAATACGTTTAAACAACAGGTGATAAGTTTTCTTAATAATAGCTGAATTAACAGTAATTAATTTGGTAAAATGTTAAAATTTGCGGCGAATTTCAATAATATATTTTATTTTAAAATTAACAAAATTAATTTTAGTTTTTTTTTATAATTGTCTCCCAGTGTATTAATCGCGAATACTCTTCAAACGAATTAACACACTTTTGCACAGATGTCGAAGCTAAATATCTCTATTAAAAGAGCTTGTAAGGCACGGTTTAAGACTCGCGGTCGAGGAGTTGAAATATTCACGTCTATTCATGGGTAAGAACTCGGAAATTGATTAAATTAAATTATTACTAACCGGAAATTTTTTTATCAGATATATTTATAAAAGATAAGAGAATATGAAAAAAAAAAAAAATGGAGAAAAGGAGTTATCCAGTGGTTGTCTACAGCTTCATAGCTCTGCTTTTTTAACCATTAATAAAGAACAAACAAATCAATGTAAAAGCAAGAAATTTGGTGTCATGATTGTGGAAGACCTAAGTAACCATAATTTCACAACAAAAGGTTTCTGTTCGGAAAAAAATAACGAAAAAATTAAATATGGAGCAAAATGTTATTAGTAAATATTAAATATTCTCTAAAATTTCTTTTTAATTGTAAAAAAAACTTAATGTTTGATGTAACCTAAAAGAGATAGGAATTGGTTCTAATTTCTAGCTTTGTGCAAACTTTTAAAATTTGGCTTTGTTTGGCTGACCTAAATAATATAAAAACAATTAGATTGTGATATTAGAAGCTAATTTCTATCTATTTTAATTTTTGGTTTTCATTTTTTCCTAGGCAGCGAGTTACGGAATTATTTTAATTTTTAATAGACATCGTATGAAAATATAACGTTTTTTGTATGTTATAGTTTTTGTTATTGGAATGCGAAATGAGCACGACAAAGGAATTGAATTACCCGGAAACTGAAAAATATCTTGTTGACGAGTGACGAAGACCACCGACTGGACAAAGGAGGTTCAAAATGAAAGTTTGGAAGATGCAAGTTTGTCAGTGGAGGCATCCGATTTAGACTAAAACGATGTGCCTCCTTCTAAACTACGAATGACAAAATCCTCATGTTCCATGTAATTTAAGCTTGTGCGAGAAGCACAAAATGGAGCGTTGTGCCTCTTGCATATAATGAAACTTGATTCTCATTAAAACTCGTTCCTTTTTAGTTCAGTATATTACTTTTAAAATGCAAACACATTTGATGAATTATATGTTTCTTAACTTTCTTTTTTTTGTACTTAAATATACAGTGTTTTGTAAGACAAGCCTAATGAACTAAAACTGTAAATTTATAAATAAATGTTATTAACAAAAAATGTCCGTTCATTTTTTTCTATATGCCAAATTAACCAAATAATAGAAAACAATCATTTTTCAAAGTTGTTGATGTACAGGCCGTATGATCATTTTGAATAATGCCGTCGTCGTTTCGACGAAGCATGACCTTTACGTATAAAAAATAAGCATGTACTTCCAGGGTTAATATTTATATGAACATACTCGTATGTACTTATATATTTTTAATATTAACATAACTTTGTACCATTTCTGTTAAAATGAAATAATAAATAGCAAAACCTTTTTTTTTTTTTTCAAATAATAAAATGTTCCTTTTTTGCCCCAAGGCTAGAAAGGGTTACTTTTTTTAGCCTGATTTCAAATAATTCCAATGAATTCCTAATTTTTCTTCTTCAAATAATAAAATGACCTAATAATAATTTCCTTGTCTAAACCAAAATGAAATTTTTCAATTTATTGAACATAATTTAGAGGTTCTTATTAATTTTGGCCAGCAAAACAGGTCATTTAATCTATAGCGCAATGGGCCAACAATGACCTTGGCTAGATGACGTCCAGCTTTGTTAGTCGTTTCATCAATAGAAACGAAAATAGGTTTTCCACTAATTTTGAAACGAATCTGTAGAAGAACTTCATCATAGCATTCTTGAACATAATTTTTCTGTACTAAGAACTCATCGAAAACTTTCGTCTTTATGTATTTCTTAAAACAGCTTTTGAATTTTGGACTGTGGAGCATTTTCAAGGTTTGCTCCCAGCGTAAGAAGTTATCATTTGCACCGTCTTTTACGTCCTGTTGCAAATATTTTTTTTTTTCGTGACAAAAAATATAAGCAAAAAACACGCACTGTGAAGTAGGCAACACTGACATTACTTAATATTGCCAAAACTACACACATTCTCTACATGTGTTTCTGATAGGGCAAATATGTTACACTGATCAATGTACTCAAATAATTTATTATGTAAGTATTTATTTTGTAAGCCATGTATGTTGTAAACTAATACTGCTAGGAGTAATTTCACGCTAGCACTATCATCTAAACTTATTAAATGATTTTTGGTTGCTATGTAATTTCTTATTTAAACTAATAGTATAACAATTTTTACAATCTTTTTTTCTTAGTTTTTCGAATTTTAAGTGAATATACTAATCAAGTAAAATATCATTTTAATTTATATCTAATTTATTATAAATTATTTGTTTTTACTTAGATCTTCATAACATTAGATTTTAATGATTGCGCCTTCATCATTCTTTCTGGTTAACACCGTAGTATCGTTGACCCAATGGGTTAGTCAGTCAGTGACTCGTACATATTTATAGTTTATCTCTTTAGCTTTGACCTTCTCCAACTGAACCACAACTGTGACCCCATTGCTTATAGAAAATGTTTAATAATTTTTTTAAAGTAAGGACTGTATCGAAAAGAAACTGCACACTTTCAATCCAATATTTCTCACAGTGTAGACGTTTGATCAAAATGCGGTAACCACCTTTAGAAAGTGTGATCGATTCTGCTTTTATTGCTACTTCTTTATCTGTTATAGTTTTCGCGATGCTTCGAATTGAAGATAACGGCCCAAGCAAATTGTGCACAATTACTGTACTGAAAAAGGAATTTTTTACAGACAGCTGGCTAAACGGTACAAAGTCAGTGCAAATGGTATCAAAAATGTTATAATCAAGTTTGGAGATATCTGTTCTCTTAAAGATTGGCTGAAAAGTGGAAGAAAAAATGTCCAAAAGATCCGAAATTCGAAGCAAAATAAATGGCCTTAATAAACAAAACCAAATCAATGACAGTGCAAGGCTTGGCAAAAAAAAAGCTTTAGCCAGTGCTTCTATGATTGCAAAAGGAAGTCAGACAGAAACTTACAAGATAAAAAAATGATAAAAAAAATTTTAGGATAATTGTAAATTGGGAAAACTTGACTTCGAAAACTATACAGCTATTTGCTTCAAGATGTTGATGAGTCCGTTGTAATGGATGATGAAAGCTATGTTAAAATGGAGTCAAGAACATTACCAGAGCTCCAATTATACACAAAACACAAAGTATGTACTGTCGACCAGTCAGTGTGGATAATTGGAGTGGAAAAATTAGACGAGAAATTTCTCATCTGGCGGCTGTTTGCTCTTGCGGTTTTCAGACCATCCCGTTTCTTACAAAGGTCACTATATACGCAGAAAGCTTAAAGCGTTGTCTTATAATTTTTCACAAAAAAACATAATAAATCAACAATATTTTGGCCCGTTTTAGCTACTGCACATTTCGCCCGTTCGATTGGATTTTTTAGAAAGAAACAACGTCAATTATGTTGCAAAAAGGAGAGCACACCAAACGCTCCAGAATTTCGCTTAATAGATAGGTATTGGGCTATTGTCAAACGGAACTTGAAGAAGGGTAGTCAAGTTGCAGGTGATGTCGAAGAATTGAAAAAAACTTGCTTAAGGCAGTCAGTGCCGTTACAAAACAAGTTGTGCAGAGTTTGATGAAAGGTATAAAACAAAAAATTGTTAAAATAAAAAAAGTTACAGCCAAAAAAGAATAAAAACCGTTATGTTACAAACGAAACAATGTGTGCAGTTTTTTTTGATACATTCCTTAATAAAAGATGTCAAAAACTATTTTTTAAGTTGTAGAAATCCCATTCTAATTCAAAGCCCTACAGATAAATATAAGCAAGCATTCTCCTGTTTCAGAAAAGCGAAACTTGATATATCATGGTCATCGATAACTCATGTTTTTTGGCGGGATGTCTTTACATGAATGCTGCGGGCACAATTTTAAAATATTTTCTCATGAAAAACGTTTTGTATTGTACTATAAATCAAAGTCAATGTATTACAATCATTACAAAATATTGAATGGTTAACTCGCAATTGAGTTATGGAAATGCTTTGAAAAAAGGCCATCATAGTAGAAAGACCCTATAAATCTTGAAAATTAATAGACCTATTCACTCTTTAGAGTAAAGTGCTGGTTAATGGTTAATCTACAATAACAAAATATACAACATTTGCTTTTACCCTCACTTTACACTTTTACTCTGTCTTAACCCTTGAGTCTTTCAACGGTTCAACATTACTCTACAAGAATTATAAAGTATTTTTGAGAGCCTATGAATTTTCACCAATATGCAAATCGTAAATTTCCTTGTATGTGACTTTGATGCCATCGAAACAAATTCGTAATGAACTAACTTTGCATTTACAGAAAATGTAACAAAACTCGTAAAGATTGCAATAACAATCGTGAGATGGATTGTTACTTCTTCTTTTCGTATTGCACTCTACAATAGTCAAGTCAGCAACCAATGTAGAACTACGGTTGCATGATCGCGATGCCTGCGGGCCCACTTTCCCACCCTTATCAGCTGCCAATACTGGGGTTCCGAACGCCTTGACCATAACACGTTTCATACGTGTGTCTGCCATGACGGCATGACCCGAGCTTTGAATTTTTCAAAAGAACATTTTCTGGATTCAAGTACCGAAATATGGAGATTTATCACAAAGACTCATGAATGAATGTGCAATTAGAATATTTTTCGAGACCTGACAGATACGTCTACATATTAAGTTAAATGTCCGACATAAGTGGTTATTGGAGTTGATAGGTTTTTGGTTAATTAGGTTATGGGGTTATTATTTATAGGTTTATTTTTAGCGATCTATGGATAAGCGTAGAGATTAAGCTGAATGGGAGGTTGGCGAAGTTGATGTATATTGAATTATAGGGTTAAATGGGCTATACGGTCATGAGGTTAAGTCAATGATACGGTTAAGTATGTTATAGGGTTATGGGTTTTAAGAGCTTGAGTTTTCAGTTTCAAACTTTTTTCTTAGAGTTATGTGCATTTAATAGCTTTAATTATTGAGGTTATGTCAGAATCCTGATGTGATGGTGTTCGGATTTAGCGACCCTAAAAACATTTAATAAACACAGTTGGACCCCCAGATCAAAAGAAAAAAAATTTTTTTTTTTGCTGTGTTATTTTTATTTACATAATTTATATTAATATTACCTGATTGACATTTAATTCAGAGTGCACTATCTCACTTTTAGATGCGTTCACGCTATAGGATAAAATATCATTTTAGTACTTCGTTGCTCAGTACTTTACTCTAAAAAGTTAATAGGGCTAATATTTTTGTCCATGTTCAGAAATAATTTTCATTATCAATTATCACTTTTTTTTCTATGTTCCATACATTTCTATCCAGTTTTAGATTTGCCCATTTTGTTTAATGAGCCTATTGATTTATCTTTAGCTCGTCAAAACTATTGCTTTTTAGCTGTTGAGACCCATTTACTATTTTTTAAAAGTTTTTTTCTTTGCTTGCTTTAAATTGTTTAAATTGATTGAAACTTCCCCATCGCTGTCCTTATATGATGAAATGGCACCCCCTTTTTTTACTTTCTTTCTTATTTTATTTGTTCTAGTATTGACGCCATTTTTTGTTTCGTTTTCTTCTTGATTTATTTAATGCATTAAGTCCAAAGTGAAATTAATACCTATATTTATATTTTTTAGTATTAAGTTTGTTTTTAAGTTTTATATCGTATTGAAAATCGCTTGAAAATTGAATTTTCGTCATATAACAATTGTCAAATGAAAATCTAATTTTCAGTCCATTTTCAAGGAAAGTCCTTATGAATTTTCCCAATGTAACTTTGTTTTTGCGAGAGAATGACATACATTCTTGGCATATTTCAAAATCCAAATAAATAATCTCAAAAAGATCAAATAAATTAAAAAAGTCATTAAAAATACAATGCTCATGTATCTCGTTGCCTATCAAATTTTTAGTCGTTGTGTATACAAAATATTAATTAGTATATTAAATTTTCATGTGATTAGACATTTTTTAAGTTTTTATTTTAATAATCTGCATTTTTTTAAACTAAGACACCTTGAAAATTAATTTTTTAATAGTTTTTAAAGGGGTTATAAAAACAATTTAACGTGATGATTTAAATGCATCTTCCCAGATTATTTATTTTGTAGTCCTGTTTTAACAATGAAGCAATGAAAAGTTATTATAATTACCTGTCGAGAAAGCTTCTGCTTTTGACTACGGAGATCCGAAAGTTTATCTGTAACCTCAGAGTACTCCATCATTGCTAATTCACGCTGACTAATAGCATCTTTTAGATCAACATCTTGTGACTTTATACGGTCCATTGCATCGTTAAATTTTTTTATTAGCTCTCCTCTTTCCTGTTGAAGTTCGTTCAGATGCTGTTCCAGCTCTTTTAAGCGGGTTTGATGTGAAGCATCAATATCATCAGCAATTAATAAACTAGTTTTGACCACCGCAGAATTTTTCATCAATTCTAAGCCTTTATTATGATTTTCCAAATCTATATTTCTCTTAGTCAGAACATTGATTTCTTCTAACAATCTATAGCTTCTTTCCGAACCAAAGGCAATATCATCTTTTTGTTGGTAATTACTGTCACAAAAACTTTTTTCACTCTGTTGATAAGACATATCAAGTTTACCCAAATCTGATAAGCAGCTGTTTTGAGTAAATGTAAATCCAATAAATGGTAAATGAAGTCCTGTAAAAGCAGGGTTAGCTGTGGGTGGTACTGTGTCGGACAGACGCAAATCATTGTCGTCGACGTCAAAGTTTGATGTATCAGTTGGGCTTGAAACTTCTGGTACGTAAGGTGCTTGACCGTTCCTTAAGCTATCCCAATCTAAGCCTTCAAACCAAGGATGTTTCTTAAAATCATCTATACCTTTTTGACCTAGACGTACTTCTGGTGAACAAATAAGTTTCTTCATCAAATCCTTGGCAGCATCTGATACTTGGTATTCAAGACTTTCTGTAGGTGGAAAATCAAAGCAATTCTGATGGTTCATTATTTTGCCGTAGGTCTCAACTAGGCTTTCAGCATAGAAAGGAGTTTCACCATAAATCATTTCATACATGCACACTCCCAAAGACCACCAGTCACATTCAGCACCATATCTGCCCTGACCATCTTCCATGGCACGCAAAATTTCTGGAGAAATGTAATCAGGTGTACCAACTGCAACATTTGACTGTACCATTCCATCGGATCCCAAATGTAAGCAAGATCCAAAATCAGCTAATCGAATATGTCCGTTCATATCTAATACCAAATTGTCTGGTTTAATGTCACGATGAACATAGTGCATTTGATGAATGCTGTCAATTGCTAAGACTGTTTCAGCTATGTAGAATTTAGCCATATCTTCAGGCAAGCGATCTTCGAATTTACTTAGCAATGTTAACAAATCGCCGCCACAATAATAATCCATGACAAGGTACTGCAAAGAAAAAGGTAGATTATAATACTAAAAGCAAAACAAATTGAGAAAAAGCTTATTCTATTCAAAATACTATCCAACAATAAATCTAATGGATGTAATTGTCATCCTAATAGTTTTCTAAAGCTTCATCTTGTTTGCATCGGCGAGGAGTTGTGATGTGTATTAGAGCAGTCAAGTTGAAAAATTTGAATTACAAATATAGTAACAACTGAAATAAGTACGTGGAACTAGCTTTTGTGAACTTTTCGTATACAAATTTTAATTCCATTGCACTGTGCAACAATTTGGATCATATTTTCCTTTATGGAGTAAAAAATGTTCAAAAGCTCATTCAGCCTTTAGACATTTAACTTTCTTATATTAATCTACTCTAGGTCAATTAAAAATGTTTAAATCAGAGGGTTAAATTTTGGAAGAAGTTTAACAAAACAAAAAGTTTCAATATACCGTCGACTCCATATTGAAAAAATGTTGTCTGGACTTAAAAACGATTTTCTATCAACGAAAGGATACATTAACCTTATAGTGGCATTCGTTTTATTAGTCGACTTTTGAAACCGAACATACTTCAAGGTACTTGACATTGGCTTTCCATGCATTCTCTGTGTTCCGAAAACATACCTTACACTGGGGGTCAAAAGTTGGAAAGCCTGAAAATTAATTTTTCATGTTTGTCGCCAATTTTTGCTGACAAAAAGTTATTTTTTCCGATGTTTCTGTAAACACTAAGTGTAATTTGGATATTTCCTGAACGATTTATGGTATATTAATTTTTAAAAAATATAATCATTCTTATTGATCTAAAATTTAATGTAATCAGGCTAGCTTATTTTGGTCGAAATAACCATCTTTTGCTTTACGATAAAAGCAGAAATTCGGGGAATTCTGTTGACAAGCTTTTGAAGTTATAATTTGAGGTTTATTTAAACACAAAAGGGAATTGTGAATGATGAAACTACACTCAAGGAAATAATTCACTATTACAACAAATTTAAATTTAAATAATTTGGCTAAATTTAATTTGAATTTAAGTGTTTAAGCAGAAGGAAATAAAAATACTTCCAACCGATGCGATCGTTATATTTGAAAACTTTTCTTTAAAAAATTTTTCGGAAAACGCATACTAGATATTGTACCATATTCCACCAATAGTCATTTGAAAAAATTCTGTTGTAAGTCATTGTCATGGGGCATGGTAACTTATTTTCTGCGGAAGAAATTGGATAAATAATGTCTCATAAGAAGTGTGGAAAGTCTAATCGTGAAACTGTATGGAGTACTAATATATCACATGTAGGCGTGGTAGATATTAAAAAATTAGGTTAATATATGTGGGAACCGGACTGCAACGGACCAATTAGTCGGCATTAAGCGAACTCAATTTGGTAGCGGATTAAAGGTAAAGCCAAAGTTCTTTGCGCCATATAAAATCACAGCCAAACAAAATCATGGAAGATATGAGGTGAAGAAAATCGGTGAACATGATGGGCCAATAGTAACAACCACAGTAACCGAATTCCTGACAAAATGGAACTCCGCATCGGTTCAATAAAAAAAAAAATAGTGAAACCAATAACCCGCTAACTACAGACCTATTACCTGTCTCCCTGCCTTATATCTTTATATATATAATCATCGAGTAACTTCTGAACGACTGGACCGATTGAAGTCATATTTCCAAAATATATTTTCATAGGGGAGTATGGTTCATAGCTATTCATAATGGCTTTTAGTAAAGTGGGCGTGGCACCTCCCAAACAATCCTAATAGTTTTTTGGGTATATCTCAAGAACCATCTATAGCACGCTAAAGAAATTTGGTACAATAACGAGAATTGACAATGCCGTGGTACAAACAAAATATGGGTGGGATTGACAAAGGGGGTGTGGCACCTTCCATATAACCTGAATATCCATTATGAGATACCTTAGGCCATTTATGGTACCGTACTCAAATTTAAATTCTTTCAGTTTATTGAATTAGTGGGTGTGGTACCATGCTTTACTTTTATTTACTACTACTAATTTTACTACTATTTTTTACTACTTTTCTACTACTTTTTTCTACAATTTCTACTACTTTTTCAACTAATATTTTCTACTACTTTTTCAACTAATATTTTCTACTACTATTTTACTACTACCTTTTTATTACATTTTTCTGCAGTTTTTTTTTTATTTCGTACCACTACTTTCTACTACTTTTTACATTTTTTTTACTACTATTTTTTATTATTATTTTTACCACTCTTTCTACTCCATTTTTACTATTTTTGTACTACTATGCTACCTTTTTTCTACTTTTTTACAATAATTTTTAATACTATTTTCTATTCTTTTTCCTACTACCTTTTCTACTCCCTTTTCTACTACCATTTTCTCCTACCTTTTTACTGCTATTTTCTACTACTTTTCCCATTCATTTTTCTACTATTATTTCTACTGCTTTATGAAATATCTTAAGACCCTGCGTCGCTGTCTTAAAATCTGTTAGGTGGCGCTGTAACAAATGGTATATTTATAATAAATATCAAATTAGTTCAAATTTTTAAATAATTTTTGATATATTATTTATAATTATAAGTTTGAGACATAATTTCAAGAATGATCTTTGATATGAATATAGAGCCTCCTGAAATATTGTTTCTATAATTCAACTGAAATCTAATAAAATTGTTCAACAAAAAAAAAACACTTAAAAGTTATTTCTTTTTACTACAGATATGCTAGAGTTTCTATCTAACTGCTGCCTCCCCTTTAGCATCAACTGAGTTAATAATTTTGCTCAAACGGTATCATCAGCCAATATGACTTTGTTTTCGTCGAAGGTCACCCACTGACGCGCCTAACGGTCTTTTTTTTTGTAAATATCCACTATGTTCTTTGCTATCAGACTTGAGTTGTTTTCGTACACGTCGTTGAGTTAACATTGGTGATAATACAATAAAAATATTTAATTTTCTGGTCGTCCAGACGCAATGTAAACTTTTCTTCATTCTTTTTTAATTTTCGCGCTTTTTCGCAGAAAATGCTAAACAACCTTTGCCGGGTCAGCTAGTAAAATTATAACATTCGTAATATGTAATATACGCACCTAGTCGAGCAAAATATACTAACTGACGAACAAAAAGGATGCAGGAAAAATAGCCAAGGATGTAAGGAACAGTTAATAATAGAGTCTGTAGTACTTCAACAAACATTTAAAGAACACCGAAATCTACACAAATATTTCATAGACTATTGTTACGCCAGACCATGCATACTTTGATTAAATGAACTTAAACCTAATTAAAAATTGTTGAATTATATTTATATATATTGAATTTTATAAATCTATAATCTACACCTTAAAATCTAGTACAAATTCTATGAATTACAATAACATATACATGTATATATATTAAATCAATCAATATTGATTAGCTGAATTACACATACATACATGATATATAATTCGAAGTAACTATGATATAAAAGTTAGTATAATAAAAAATCACTCATCATCATAATATTGAACCGTCTAGTCAAATCTAATTTTCGACCTTAGCTTGGTAGCATTCTAATTATTAGCACCATCCCACAAACTTTTCGTTGGAAAAACTCTTCCAAATTTTCATGGCGCCCGAGCAGGGACATTGTGCTAATTTTCTCGTAAATTCTATTAAACTTAAAAATTGAAAAATTTCGGTTCTTCTTGGCTACCAATCGTGATCTTTTTAATAAGCAAAACAAAAAGTTGAATAAAAGTGCGGTAAAACAATTTAAACAAACAAGCAAATAGTGCGATAAAAATTATAAATATTTCCAAAAATTAAAAACTACGGAAAACCTAAGGCGAAAAGTGAACTTTTTTCGCCGGTTAGACTGTACCGCTGTTACAATATAACAAACGTGAAACTTTATTCTTACGGTAAATTTCACCGCCACCATCAATTCACCAACTAATTGCTGATCACGCTGCCATCATTGCTGCTTCTGCACTGTCGAGCTGTTTTTCGCTGCCTTTGCGGTCCACCTTTACCGTTTATTGTCTCATACCATTAATCGCTGGTGCTGTCGACGTTGCTGCCAACATCCGTATCGGTACTTTCAGTTATTTCTTTGCGCCATTTTGCGGACTCTGACCTACACCAACCGGTACAATGCCAATGGTCAATTGCAGTTGCATCGTATGTAAAAGGGAAGTTGAGGCAGACAGAGAGCCAATACATAAAGAGGTATTTGAGTGTTCAGAAATTTAAAGTAAATTTTAATATTTTTCGCCAACTGTCCCAAAACTTTCTTGACAGTACCTACAAAAATACTTTAAATTTCGTACACTCTATGTACATAAATATTATCCTAGATTTATATATCCACATACTTATGCAAGCCAACAGAAGTGAAGCAAAGAAAGTAGCCTAGCTCATGAAGATATTTTAATCATAATATATAAATAAAATAAAATTGGTTGTTTAAATATACATGCACTAGACTATTAACAATCATTCTGATATTTGTTTTATCGATCTTGCCATTGTAAATAACTCTCGGTGTGTGATCTCTTATTAATTTTCATTTTGTTTTTCTGTGCACCGATGACTCTGCTTTAAAACACTTGCACTTTTTCTTTCGTTTTCGCCGTCGTTCATACAGCCGAGTACATACTGTAGCTGTCCATTATTGGTGCAAGTGTTATTAGCGGTAGTGATACTCACATACATACGTACAAATATATAACTGCTTAGTAAATTTTACAGTGGGTGCGATCGGGGTGTGTACACTTGCAAAATACTTTCATACAGTGAGCGAGATTATAATTCGTAAATGCTATCAGTACTTTGAGTTCTTCTGTAAACTACACTGATACTTTATTTCGATAAATTGATTCGAATTGGTTCGTCATTTGGACTACAATTATAAACATTAATAGCACAGTTCAAAATGGGGAAGAAAGGGCAACATTCTCCTGATACGCCTACAACCAGTGAAGAGTACAACAAGCTAAAAGTTCAAAGAACCCTAATGAAGAATAATATTATTCGAAGCCATAACAGTTTAAAAGAAAAAACCATTTCACACAATCCATTTGAATTAGAATGTCGACTGGAAATTGTAAATTCTTATATTGACAACCTAATGACATGTCAGTCACAAATAGAATCCATTGACTTAACAGATGGAGCTCGTGGGGAATTGGAAGATATTTGCGTGAGCACTAAATCCTTGTTCATGTCAATGCTAAATAGAGGTCGTAAATCCAACGCAGCTGACACATCATTTTCTGTTCCTCCCCATTCTCGACTTCCAAAGATGGCTCTTCCAAAATTCAGAGGTAAATACTCTGAATATAAAAATTTTATCAGTCTCTTTGAAAGCTTGGTGGACAGTGATCCTACAATCCCGGACATAGAAAAATTTAATCATTTAGTGTCGTGTCTATCCGGGGAAGCTTTAGGCACGGTTAAGGCGTTTCAAATGTCCGGTGAGAATTACCCCAAAGCACTAGCCAGCTTAAAGAAAGTGTATGATAATAAATGCCTGATCTTTTTCGATAATATAACAACACTCTTTGACTTGTCGTCCATAACCAAACCCTCTGCTTCATCCCTCCGGACTATGATCGATACAGTTTCGGCTGTTTATGATTCACTGTTGTCATTAGGTGATGACAAGAATATTACGAATGCAATAATTATTCATTTAGTCATGTCAAAGGTTGATCCCGCCACAAGATCGAAATGGGAAGAACAATTGAACTACGATATTCTACCTTTGTGGAGCGATTGTGAGGCTGCCCTAAACAAACGTTATCAACATATATCTGCTGAAGAAGCATCGACGTCGAAATCCAAAAATACGACTGATCATTGGAAGTCCAAGCAAGATGGCGGGGCAAAACGTAATGCGTCATTCACTGCAATAGCAACAAAGCAAAGCACGAAATGTGTGTATTGCAGCTCAGGTGATCATAGTATCACCGGTTGTTCTGCCTTCACGGCCCTTTCGGTACAAAAAAGATTCGAATATGCAAAATCTACTCCATTGTGCATAAATTGTCTCAAAAAGGGTCACACAGTTTCCAAATGTAAAGGTAGTCGATGTCGTGTATGCAATCGGTCGCACCATTCGCTACTGCATCAATACCCAGCGGCATTTGAAGCTCGAACAATGCCAATTCAAACTTCAACTTCTCATGCCATGCATGCTTCAGCTGGCACTGATAAAGTAATTTTGGCTACAGCGTTGTCAAAGTGAGAAGCAGATCTGGCGAGTATCTTCCAGCTCTAATGCTTCTCGATTCTGGATCGCAAGTCAATTTCATGACAGAAGAGCTTGTCCAGAAACTTCGGCTACGAAAAGACGAAAAACATTTAAGTGTAGTTGGTATAGGAAAAGCAAACCTGGCTGTACGATCAAACGTAAATGCAGTTGTAAAGTCGAGGTTGAATGACTATGAGTTTTCGGCAGATTTCTCTGTCCTTAGATCAATAACAAGCTATCAACCCGATCACACGGTTAGTACAACCGACTGGAATTTTCCGAAAAATATTCAGTTAGCTGATCCATGCTTTCACAAGCCTCAAAAAGTTGATATACTTTTGGATGCTGAAACATTTTTTGATTTATTGGCTGTAGGACAAATAAAGGATGGTCCTAGCAATCCCACACTACAAAAAACCTTACTGGGTTGGATTGTATCAGGAAAGTATACGACAAGAAAAAGTCCTCACTTACAAGTATCTAATGTACGCTCTGCCAATCTGAAGAATTGTCGTCAATTGACACTACACTGAAAAAATTCTGGGAGTTAGAACAACTTCCGGTTGAGCGCAACGCTGTGAAGTTTACTAATGAGCAACAATTGTGTGAAAATCACTTTGTAGAAAATACTCAACTTTTGCCGTCAGGTCGATTTCAAGTTCGACTACCATTCAAAGCCGACCACAGCGCTCTCGGGTCGTCAGTTGAAACTGCGAAGCGACGATTCCTTTCGCTTGAAAGAAAATTATTGAAAAATTCAGAACTGAGGCAAATGTACCTGGATTTTATGAATGAATACACATCTTTGGGACATATGTCCCCAGTAAACAATGAAGTTCTCAATGGTCCACATTATGTCATTCCGCATCAGTGCGTTTTAAGAATGCAGAGCACTAGCACAAAGTTGCGTGTTGTTTTCGACGCCTCATGTCGTACTTCAACTCACGTAGCGTTAAATGACACACTAATGGTTGGACCTACGATTCAAGAAGAATTATATTCTACGCTGCTTCGCTTTCGTCTACATAAATTTGCTATCACAGCTGATATTACTAAAATGTACCGTCAGGTCATGGTACACGAAGCAGATAGGAATTTTCAGCTTATAGTGTGGCGACAAAATCCATCTCAACCAATCCAAATTTTTCGATTAAACACTGTGACATATGGCACGTCGCCAGCGCCGTTTCTGGCGATTAGGTGTTTACAAAAGTTGAGTGATGACAACAAATTGTCATATCCTCTTGGATCAGATATTATTCGGAATGATTTCTATGTTGACGATCTTCTCACTGGTGCTGATACAGTTGAAACTTTGACCAATATTCATCATGAGGTTACCACAGTTCTTGAATCTGCTGGGTTTCATTTAGCAAAATGGTTCTCAAATCACCCACATTTTTTCAACAGTGAGAGTTCAGAAAAGGTATTTCAATTCAACGCCTCTGACTCCACAAAAACTTTGGGTATAAATTGGCTACCGAAAGAAGACGTTTTTCAATTTGTGCTGGACGAGAATTTTCATGATCTAAAAGCAACTAAAAGAAACATATTGTCAGTTTCAGCTCGTCTCTTTGACCCACTGGGTCTATTGTCCCCAGTAGTAACCAAAGCCAAAATCTTGCTACAAGAACTTTGGATTCAAAAACTTGATTGGGATGAGTCAATTCCATTGCGCCTTGACACTAATTGGCAAGCATTCAAAGCGAATTTGAGTCAGCTTCATCTAATAAAAATTCCTCGGTTTGTTCAAACGCACAACGATGCGAAATGTCAGATTCATGGTTTTGCAGATGCTTCCATAAGAGCATATGGTTGTTGCATTTATGTACGAAGCCAAGATGCCAATGGGGTTAAGATAACGTTGCTGACAGCCAAATCAAAGGTTGCGCCGTTGAAAACTAAGTCACTTCCTCGCTTAGAGCTTTGCGCAGCGCATCTTTTGTCTAAATTGTGGATACGAATAGCGTCAATGTTGAAACAAGATATAGACAAAGTTGTGTTTTGGACGGATTCAGAGATAACCTTGCATTGGATTAAGACTCACCCTTCAACGATGAATACATTTGTCGCAAACAGAGTTTCCGAAATTCAAGAGTGGTCACAAAATGTTTTATGGCGACATGTTCCAACCAAACAAAACCCAGCAGATTTGGTGTCTCGGGGTTGTAACGTAGACGAACTAGCTAGTACAATCTGGTTCAACGGTCCACAGTTCCTTCTAGAAGACCCTGCTGGGTGGCCAATAAATACTCATTTCAAGTTGGCTCCCGAGAATGAAGTGCTAGAAAAGAGGAAAACCGCATCGGTTTTCGTGGGGTTGGTAGCTCAGCAATCTCCTTTCAATGAGATTATTGAAAAATATTCCTCGTACACGAAATTAATTCGAATATTTGTATACATTTTGCGTTTTATTCAAAAATTGCGGCGTGAAACTGCAGTATTTGATACAGTGCCATCGGCAAAGGAATGTAGCTTGAGTTTTTTGAAGGTAGTCGAAATTATACAAAAGTTCGAATTTGAGCAAGAAATTGGAAAGGTAGAAAATAATACTGCACTTCCACCCAGTCTGCAAAAACTTAGCCCTTTCATCCATGAATTTTCGGCAGACAACCTCTCTTTTAAGCTTCTCCGAGTAGGCGGTCGTCTCTCAAATGCGCCAATTGCATATGACGCTAAGTTTCCGCTACTTCTGACAAAAAACTCTAATTTCATTAAAATTTTCCTACGGTATCTACATATTCGTAACCATCATGCCGGCGCCAGAGCATTGGTAGCCCTTCTGCGAGAGAAAGTATGGCTAGTCAATGCCCAGGAAGCTTGCAGAAAAACTGTAAGGCAGTGCATTCATTGCTTTCGATATAAGCCTAAACTCTTAACCCAAATTATGGGTAACCTTCCAGCAGATCGGCTGCGAGCTACTCGTCCATTTCTAGTATGTGGCATTGATTATTGCGGTCCTGTTTATACCACATTAAAAATTCGTGGTCGACCACCTATAAAAACCTACATAGCCGTGTTTGTTTGTTTTGCTTCCAAGGCGGTGCATTTAGAAATTGTAACTGATCTTACTTCTGATAAATTTATTTTTGCTCTAAAAAGGTTCATTGGACGCCGCGGAATTCCGAAGACAATATATTGCGACAACGCCACGAACTTCGTCGGCGCCCAGAGGAAGCTGCAGGAGCTCAAAGATGCCTTTACAGACAACAGAGACGACATACAAAGATACGCTGCAGACGAAGGATTCAGCCTCGCCTTTATACCACCAAGGGCCCCGCACTTCGGCGGGTTATGGGAGGCGGCTGTGAAATCAGCAAAAAATTTAATGGTCCGCACCGCAGGCAGCGCGTTGTTAACAATGGAAGAGCTTCACACCGTGCTGGTCGAGATCGAAGCCGTCCTGAACTCCAGGCCAATTGCTCCACTCACCCAGGACCCAAACGACGGAGAAGCCCTAACGCCGGCTCACATGTTGATAGGCGGCCCTCTGCGAGCGCTACCACCAGAGCAGGTATCGGACAAAATAACCTCCTTAGAAAGATGGCAGCTTGTCTGCTGTCTCAAACGCAAGTT
The DNA here is from genome assembly GCA_963691655.1 of Toxonevra muliebris. Classification (NCBI taxonomy): domain Eukaryota; kingdom Metazoa; phylum Arthropoda; class Insecta; order Diptera; family Pallopteridae; genus Toxonevra; species Toxonevra muliebris. The sequence goes on along the minus strand of OY829328.1, from coordinate 49,539,257 downwards.
TTGGCAGGCATGGTCAAAGGACTACCTACTGAGTCTCCAGGGGCGCAACAAATGGAAACACCAACAATCCAACGTCGTCGTCGGAGAGCTCGTCGTCGTCCACGAAGAAAACCTGCCGCCTCAACAGTGGATGCTCGGCAGAGTAACTGCCGTTACCGTCGGTCAAGATGGCATGGTCAGGGTGGCAGACGTCAAAACTTCTAGAGGTGTTATTCGACGTGCGATTCACAAGCTGGCTTTACTTCCCAAGGATTGAAGCCGCAAGGCCTTTCAACGTGGCCGGTGTTACGCCAGACCATGCATACTTTGATTAAATGAACTTAAACCTAATTAAAAATTGTTGAATTATATTTATATATATTGAATTTTATAAATCTATAATCTACACCTTAAATTCTAGTACAAATTCTATGAATTACAATAACATATACATGTATATATATTAAATCAATCAATATTGATTAGCTGAATTACACATACATACATGATATATAATTCGAAGTAACTATGATATAAAAGTTAGTATAATAAAAAATCACTCATCATCATAATATTGAACCGTCTAGTCAAATCTAATTTTCGACCTTAGCTTGGTAGCATTCTAATTATTAGCACCATCCCACAAACTTTTCGTTGGAAAAACTCTTCCAAATTTTCATGGCGCCCGAGCAGGGACATTGTGCTAATTTTCTCGTAAATTCTATTAAACTTAAAAATTGAAAAATTTCGGTTCTTCTTGGCTACCAATCGTGATCTTTTTAATAAGCAAAACAAAAAGTTGAATAAAAGTGCGGTAAAACAATTTAAACAAACAAGCAAATAGTGCGATAAAAATTATAAATATTTCCAAAAATTAAAAACTACGGAAAACCTAAGGCGAAAAGTGAACTTTTTTCGCCGGTTAGACTGTACCGCTGTTACAATATAACAAACGTGAAACTTTATTCTTACGGTAAATTTCACCGCCACCATCAATTCACCAACTAATTGCTGATCACGCTGCCATCATTGCTGCTTCTGCACTGTCGAGCTGTTTTTCGCTGCCTTTGCGGTCCACCTTTACCGTTTATTGTCTCATACCATTAATCGCTGGTGCTGTCGACGTTGCTGCCAACATCCGTATCGGTACTTTCAGTTATTTCTTTGCGCCATTTTGCGGACTCTGACCTACACCAACCGGTACAATGCCAATGGTCAATTGCAGTTGCATCGTATGTAAAAGGGAAGTTGAGGCAGACAGAGAGCCAATACATAAAGAGGTATTTGAGTGTTCAGAAATTTAAAGTAAATTTTAATATTTTTCGCCAACTGTCCCAAAACTTTCTTGACAGTACCTACAAAAATACTTTAAATTTCGTACACTCTATGTACATAAATATTATCCTAGATTTATATATCCACATACTTATGCAAGCCAACAGAAGTGAAGCAAAGAAAGTAGCCTAGCTCATGAAGATATTTTAATCATAATATATAAATAAAATAAAATTGGTTGTTTAAATATACATGCACTAGACTATTAACAATCATTCTGATATTTGTTTTATCGATCTTGCCATTGTAAATAACTCTCGGTGTGTGATCTCTTATTAATTTTCATTTTGTTTTTCTGTGCACCGATGACTCTGCTTTAAAACACTTGCACTTTTTCTTTCGTTTTCGCCGTCGTTCATACAGCCGAGTACATACTGTAGCTGTCCATTATTGGTGCAAGTGTTATTAGCGGTAGTGATACTCACATACATACGTACAAATATATAACTGCTTAGTAAATTTTACAGTGGGTGCGATCGGGGTGTGTACACTTGCAAAATACTTTCATACAGTGAGCGAGATTATAATTCGTAAATGCTATCAGTACTTTGAGTTCTTCTGTAAACTACACTGATACTTTATTTCGATAAATTGATTCGAATTGGTTCGTCATTTGGACTACAATTATAAACATTAATAGCACAGTTCAAAATGGGGAAGAAAGGGCAACATTCTCCTGATACGCCTACAACCAGTGAAGAGTACAACAAGCTAAAAGTTCAAAGAACCCTAATGAAGAATAATATTATTCGAAGCCATAACAGTTTAAAAGAAAAAACCATTTCACACAATCCATTTGAATTAGAATGTCGACTGGAAATTGTAAATTCTTATATTGACAACCTAATGACATGTCAGTCACAAATAGAATCCATTGACTTAACAGATGGAGCTCGTGGGGAATTGGAAGATATTTGCGTGAGCACTAAATCCTTGTTCATGTCAATGCTAAATAGAGGTCGTAAATCCAACGCAGCTGACACATCATTTTCTGTTCCTCCCCATTCTCGACTTCCAAAGATGGCTCTTCCAAAATTCAGAGGTAAATACTCTGAATATAAAAATTTTATCAGTCTCTTTGAAAGCTTGGTGGACAGTGATCCTACAATCCCGGACATAGAAAAATTTAATCATTTAGTGTCGTGTCTATCCGGGGAAGCTTTAGGCACGGTTAAGGCGTTTCAAATGTCCGGTGAGAATTACCCCAAAGCACTAGCCAGCTTAAAGAAAGTGTATGATAATAAATGCCTGATCTTTTTCGATAATATAACAACACTCTTTGACTTGTCGTCCATAACCAAACCCTCTGCTTCATCCCTCCGGACTATGATCGATACAGTTTCGGCTGTTTATGATTCACTGTTGTCATTAGGTGATGACAAGAATATTACGAATGCAATAATTATTCATTTAGTCATGTCAAAGGTTGATCCCGCCACAAGATCGAAATGGGAAGAACAATTGAACTACGATATTCTACCTTTGTGGAGCGATTGTGAGGCTGCCCTAAACAAACGTTATCAACATATATCTGCTGAAGAAGCATCGACGTCGAAATCCAAAAATACGACTGATCATTGGAAGTCCAAGCAAGATGGCGGGGCAAAACGTAATGCGTCATTCACTGCAATAGCAACAAAGCAAAGCACGAAATGTGTGTATTGCAGCTCAGGTGATCATAGTATCACCGGTTGTTCTGCCTTCACGGCCCTTTCGGTACAAAAAAGATTCGAATATGCAAAATCTACTCCATTGTGCATAAATTGTCTCAAAAAGGGTCACACAGTTTCCAAATGTAAAGGTAGTCGATGTCGTGTATGCAATCGGTCGCACCATTCGCTACTGCATCAATACCCAGCGGCATTTGAAGCTCGAACAATGCCAATTCAAACTTCAACTTCTCATGCCATGCATGCTTCAGCTGGCACTGATAAAGTAATTTTGGCTACAGCGTTGTCAAAGTGAGAAGCAGATCTGGCGAGTATCTTCCAGCTCTAATGCTTCTCGATTCTGGATCGCAAGTCAATTTCATGACAGAAGAGCTTGTCCAGAAACTTCGGCTACGAAAAGACGAAAAACATTTAAGTGTAGTTGGTATAGGAAAAGCAAACCTGGCTGTACGATCAAACGTAAATGCAGTTGTAAAGTCGAGGTTGAATGACTATGAGTTTTCGGCAGATTTCTCTGTCCTTAGATCAATAACAAGCTATCAACCCGATCACACGGTTAGTACAACCGACTGGAATTTTCCGAAAAATATTCAGTTAGCTGATCCATGCTTTCACAAGCCTCAAAAAGTTGATATACTTTTGGATGCTGAAACATTTTTTGATTTATTGGCTGTAGGACAAATAAAGGATGGTCCTAGCAATCCCACACTACAAAAAACCTTACTGGGTTGGATTGTATCAGGAAAGTATACGACAAGAAAAAGTCCTCACTTACAAGTATCTAATGTACGCTCTGCCAATCTGAAGAATTGTCGTCAATTGACACTACACTGAAAAAATTCTGGGAGTTAGAACAACTTCCGGTTGAGCGCAACGCTGTGAAGTTTACTAATGAGCAACAATTGTGTGAAAATCACTTTGTAGAAAATACTCAACTTTTGCCGTCAGGTCGATTTCAAGTTCGACTACCATTCAAAGCCGACCACAGCGCTCTCGGGTCGTCAGTTGAAACTGCGAAGCGACGATTCCTTTCGCTTGAAAGAAAATTATTGAAAAATTCAGAACTGAGGCAAATGTACCTGGATTTTATGAATGAATACACATCTTTGGGACATATGTCCCCAGTAAACAATGAAGTTCTCAATGGTCCACATTATGTCATTCCGCATCAGTGCGTTTTAAGAATGCAGAGCACTAGCACAAAGTTGCGTGTTGTTTTCGACGCCTCATGTCGTACTTCAACTCACGTAGCGTTAAATGACACACTAATGGTTGGACCTACGATTCAAGAAGAATTATATTCTACGCTGCTTCGCTTTCGTCTACATAAATTTGCTATCACAGCTGATATTACTAAAATGTACCGTCAGGTCATGGTACACGAAGCAGATAGGAATTTTCAGCTTATAGTGTGGCGACAAAATCCATCTCAACCAATCCAAATTTTTCGATTAAACACTGTGACATATGGCACGTCGCCAGCGCCGTTTCTGGCGATTAGGTGTTTACAAAAGTTGAGTGATGACAACAAATTGTCATATCCTTTTGGATCAGATATTATTCGGAATGATTTCTATGTTGACGATCTTCTCACTGGTGCTGATACAGTTGAAACTTTGACCAATATTCATCATGAGGTTACCACAGTTCTTGAATCTGCTGGGTTTCATTTAGCAAAATGGTTCTCAAATCACCCACATTTTTTCAACAGTGAGAGTTCAGAAAAGGTATTTCAATTCAACGCCTCTGACTCCACAAAAACTTTGGGTATAAATTGGCTACCGAAAGAAGACGTTTTTCAATTTGTGCTGGACGAGAATTTTCATGATCTAAAAGCAACTAAAAGAAACATATTGTCAGTTTCAGCTCGTCTCTTTGACCCACTGGGTCTATTGTCCCCAGTAGTAACCAAAGCCAAAATCTTGCTACAAGAACTTTGGATTCAAAAACTTGATTGGGATGAGTCAATTCCATTGCGCCTTGACACTAATTGGCAAGCATTCAAAGCGAATTTGAGTCAGCTTCATCTAATAAAAATTCCTCGGTTTGTTCAAACGCACAACGATGCGAAATGTCAGATTCATGGTTTTGCAGATGCTTCCATAAGAGCATATGGTTGTTGCATTTATGTACGAAGCCAAGATGCCAATGGGGTTAAGATAACGTTGCTGACAGCCAAATCAAAGGTTGCGCCGTTGAAAACTAAGTCACTTCCTCGCTTAGAGCTTTGCGCAGCGCATCTTTTGTCTAAATTGTGGATACGAATAGCGTCAATGTTGAAACAAGATATAGACAAAGTTGTGTTTTGGACGGATTCAGAGATAACCTTGCATTGGATTAAGACTCACCCTTCAACGATGAATACATTTGTCGCAAACAGAGTTTCCGAAATTCAAGAGTGGTCACAAAATGTTTTATGGCGACATGTTCCAACCAAACAAAACCCAGCAGATTTGGTGTCTCGGGGTTGTAACGTAGACGAACTAGCTAGTACAATCTGGTTCAACGGTCCACAGTTCCTTCTAGAAGACCCTGCTGGGTGGCCAATAAATACTCATTTCAAGTTGGCTCCCGAGAATGAAGTGCTAGAAAAGAGGAAAACCGCATCGGTTTTCGTGGGGTTGGTAGCTCAGCAATCTCCTTTCAATGAGATTATTGAAAAATATTCCTCGTACACGAAATTAATTCGAATATTTGTATACATTTTGCGTTTTATTCAAAAATTGCGGCGTGAAACTGCAGTATTTGATACAGTGCCATCGGCAAAGGAATGTAGCTTGAGTTTTTTGAAGGTAGTCGAAATTATACAAAAGTTCGAATTTGAGCAAGAAATTGGAAAGGTAGAAAATAATACTGCACTTCCACCCAGTCTGCAAAAACTTAGCCCTTTCATCCATGAATTTTCGGCAGACAACCTCTCTTTTAAGCTTCTCCGAGTAGGCGGTCGTCTCTCAAATGCGCCAATTGCATATGACGCTAAGTTTCCGCTACTTCTGACAAAAAACTCTAATTTCATTAAAATTTTCCTACGGTATCTACATATTCGTAACCATCATGCCGGCGCCAGAGCATTGGTAGCCCTTCTGCGAGAGAAAGTATGGCTAGTCAATGCCCAGGAAGCTTGCAGAAAAACTGTAAGGCAGTGCATTCATTGCTTTCGATATAAGCCTAAACTCTTAACCCAAATTATGGGTAACCTTCCAGCAGATCGGCTGCGAGCTACTCGTCCATTTCTAGTATGTGGCATTGATTATTGCGGTCCTGTTTATACCACATTAAAAATTCGTGGTCGACCACCTATAAAAACCTACATAGCCGTGTTTGTTTGTTTTGCTTCCAAGGCGGTGCATTTAGAAATTGTAACTGATCTTACTTCTGATAAATTTATTTTTGCTCTAAAAAGGTTCATTGGACGCCGCGGAATTCCGAAGACAATATATTGCGACAACGCCACGAACTTCGTCGGCGCCCAGAGGAAGCTGCAGGAGCTCAAAGATGCCTTTACAGACAACAGAGACGACATACAAAGATACGCTGCAGACGAAGGATTCAGCCTCGCCTTTATACCACCAAGGGCCCCGCACTTCGGCGGGTTATGGGAGGCGGCTGTGAAATCAGCAAAAAATTTAATGGTCCGCACCGCAGGCAGCGCGTTGTTAACAATGGAAGAGCTTCACACCGTGCTGGTCGAGATCGAAGCCGTCCTGAACTCCAGGCCAATTGCTCCACTCACCCAGGACCCAAACGACGGAGAAGCCCTAACGCCGGCTCACATGTTGATAGGCGGCCCTCTGCGAGCGCTACCACCAGAGCAGGTATCGGACAAAATAACCTCCTTAGAAAGATGGCAGCTTGTCTGCTGTCTCAAACGCAAGTTTTGGCAGGCATGGTCAAAGGACTACCTACTGAGTCTCCAGGGGCGCAACAAATGGAAACACCAACAATCCAACGTCGTCGTCGGAGAGCTCGTCGTCGTCCACGAAGAAAACCTGCCGCCTCAACAGTGGATGCTCGGCAGAGTAACTGCCGTTACCGTCGGTCAAGATGGCATGGTCAGGGTGGCAGACGTCAAAACTTCTAGAGGTGTTATTCGACGTGCGATTCACAAGCTGGCTTTACTTCCCAAGGATTGAAGCCGCAAGGCCTTTCAACGTGGCCGGTGTTACGCCAGACCATGCATACTTTGATTAAATGAACTTAAACCTAATTAAAAATTGTTGAATTATATTTATATATATTGAATTTTATAAATCTATAATCTACACCTTAAAATCTAGTACAAATTCTATGAATTACAATAACATATACATGTATATATATTAAATCAATCAATATTGATTAGCTGAATTACACATACATACATGATATATAATTCGAAGTAACTATGATATAAAAGTTAGTATAATAAAAAATCACTCATCATCATAATATTGAACCGTCTAGTCAAATCTAATTTTCGACCTTAGCTTGGTAGCATTCTAATTATTAGCACCATCCCACAAACTTTTCGTTGGAAAAACTCTTCCAAATTTTCAACTATAAAAAAGCTTTCGATTCCGTACCACACAGCTGGCTAGGAGAAGTCCTCAATATAAATAAAATACATCCATTTATCCAAAACTTTCTAACTGCAGCCATGAAAACATGGAAAACAACAATAAATCTAAATACAGACGAAAAATACATAACAACCAATCCAATAGCCATAAAACGTGGGATATTTCAAGGTGACTCCCTCAGTGCACTGTGGTTCTGCCTGTGCCTCAACCCACTATCTCATATACTAAACAAAACATCAAACGGATTCAACATAAAACACCAAAAAACAACAATACACACAATAAATCATCTGTATATGGACGATATCAAACCTAAGTAGAAGCAGTAACAAAGGATATGCGAATGGAGTTTGGAATTACAAAATGTAAAAACAGAAAACGATTAAACCAAATATTAAAATCATATCTTAATTCAAAAAATAAATACATATGCCATAGCAATACTAACTTACTCCTTCGGGATAATTAATTGTTCCAAAACAGACCTAGAAAATCTAGAAATACTTACACGCAGCCTCTTAACAAAGCATAGGAAACTGCATCCGAAGTCATGCATTTAAACATTCAAAGACTGACAATTTCCAGACAAGACGGTGGAAGGGGTCTTATTGACATACATAATTTACATAACAAACAAATAATAAACCTTAGAAACTACTTCCAACAAAGCTCTTCTACTTCCTCTACACCAAGCGATAGTAACCGCAGACAAACAATATACACCATTGCATATAAACAACTCAAATATGCAGTACAACATATACAAGACATCCGCACTAGTGTCCGACCGAAGGTAATTTTTTGGCCGAAGCCGAATTTCGGCCATTCATCTAACCTTCGGCCGAAAGAAATCTGAAAGTAAATTTTTTCTACCTATGTATTTCCAAACATATACAAAAAAATATAAATAGTAGATACTCCAAATAAAAAGTTGATCAGTAACACTAAATAACTGTTCATTGTCGAAGAAGCTGACAAATATTTTTTATTTCAAGAATCATTTCAAAATTTGTTTACGTCAAAATATACAGTTACATCGACTATATATCTGTAGAACGACTGTAGTTCAACGAAACCTGTGTCAAAAAAAAAAGTTGGCCGATGGCTGCCATGCTTTTTTTTTTGTTGGAACAGACAAAATAAGTATTCAAGAATACAGCACTCAGACAAGTTTTACGTCCATTGTACTATATCCTATGTTCCCTTTTGCTATTCTTTAAATCTACCAGATTTATTAATAAATCTTAGCAGATCCTACGGTGTTAGAGAGTTCAGGTGTTCGTCTCCCAACACTCCAGTACCAAATATGCTTACTCTGATCTGGCAGATCCGCCGTCTTTCTTCACATTCTTCCTCCAAACTACAGGAAGCACAGAAGGCACTAGCTCCCAGCCCAATCAAATGCAAATTTTTGGCCCAAGAGAAATGACCTGTATATAATCCCACCAGCTGCCTCTTTCTGTTAAGTGATAACAGAAAGTCTGTTAGACGCTTCGAGATAACAGATAACATGGTTTTTGTCTGCCTAAAGCCCCTCAAGTCCTCCCATTTACGATTGTGTCTTGATGGCTGTAGACGACAAAGAGAGTACAGGTTCTGGGCCCAGGAAACCAGTTTCTAAACCCTTTCTGGCCAGAAGGTCAGCCGATTCATTTCCTGAAATTCTTGAGTGTCCAGGAACACATATCAACAATCTGTGGTAAAAATTATTATAAAATAAAATGCTTATAATCTTCGGCTTCGGCAAAATACTTCGGCCATTTTTTGATGAAGGCGAAGGTGCAATTTTAGGCCGAATAGCCGAAGAACCGAAGCCGAATATTCGGTCGGACACTAATCCGCACACAATGCAAGACAATAACATAGATATAGGAAACTCATACACATGGCTCAAACAAGGACAATTACAACAGGAAACAGAAGGATTTTTAATAGCTATACAAGACCAAGTCATTCAAACCAAAAACTATCAGAAATACATAATAAAAGATCCAAATATACTAACAGACAAATGCAGAAGATGCAATATACAACCAGAAACAATAAAACATGTAACAAACGGATGCCAAATACTCGCAGGTACACAATACACTGACAGACATAATATAGTCGCAAAAATCATACACAAATCAATAGTACAAATACATAACCTAACAGATAATACAGAACCCTATTATTCATCCACATGTATGAATGCTTTTTTATAGTCTATGTAGCATGTGTGGAGACTTCGTTGTTCCTTTATTGCTTGCTGTGTGATTGTTTGGTCTATTACTAATTGTTCTTTACATCCTTGGCTATATTTTCTGCATCCTTTCTGCTCATTTCTAAGTATATTTTTATCTATGAGATGAGTATAAATTTTTTGTGAGATTAGTGAAGTTATTATTTTGTAAAGTGTGGGTAGGCACGTTATTGGCCTATAGTTTGCCGGGTTATTGGTATTGCTATTCTTTGGTTTTATGAATGTTATTCCTTATATTCCTTATATATTAGTAGTAGTAGTTTATTGTGGGTTGAGTTGAATGTTTTGTACCAAAAGTTGGGTATGTGGTCTATTCCAGGATATTCCCAATTATTAGTGTTTTTGATGGCTATTGTGAGTTCTGATTGTGCTATTGTGAAATTTTCTTGTATTGGCAGGGTGTTGTATAGAGCTTCTTCTTCTTTAATCCATGTACTGTCGCTATTATGTTTTGTGGGATGTCCCCATATTTCTTGCAGGATGTTTGTATTTGTTGTTTTGTTGGGGGGCTTATATCTATTTGTTTTTCTGCTAATGATTTATAAAAAGTTTTTTCACTATTTTTAAACTTATTGTTTTGTTGTTTTCTTTTATACGATTCTATATATCGGCGTATTCTGTATGAATATACTTTAAGTTTTTGCTGTAGGGTGTCTAGGGTTTCGGTTATGGTTTCATTTTCTTTAGCTATTTGTTTGATGTATTTAACTAGTTTTTTACCTTGGTTACCTCTATTGTATTGTGTTATTCTTCCAATGTCTTTTCTTAATTTTAGTATTTTGTTATTTAAACGGGTTTGCCATTTCGAGGTATAAATGCTATTGGTTGTGACGTTTCTTTTTTGTATTTTTTGTTTATTTAATTCTATTATTGTCGTTGCAGCTGTATATATTATTGTTTGATAGTCTTCAAGGCTTCTGATTTCTTCCATGTACGGCTGGTGCGTGTTTATATGTTCATTCAGACTGTTTATATTTGTGGTTGTATCTTCTTTAAAAATTAGTTTCGGGAGTGAAATTCTTAATGTTGGGTCTGTGTTTTTCCATTTTATGTTGTTTTCAAGTAGTTAGTTTCCTATTACATCTATTATTTCATTAGTGTTGGTATTGGTTTGATTTTGAATTGGTGTTATCAGAATGCTATTGTTTAGTGTTGGTGTAGTGGCTATGTTATTGTTTTGATCTGTTGTATCTCTTAGAATGTCTTGTTGTTCTACTGTAGTACTCTGGGTCTGTGATGATCGTGTATCGAGGGATGATGCTATTGATTGTTTTATGTTCTCAATTTCAATTTCTGATAGGCATTTGTTTTTTTGATCCATTAGCCTCTGTGTAGTAACGATGTCTTTTAACTGTGGGTAAGCTTGTATAAATAGGTTATATAATTCTTCCCTGTATCCTATTCTAACTGTCTCAAGTTTTGTTGCTTTGTAGTAGCAACGCATAACCTCGGTATTCATTTCGGTTGTCCATGTCATGCGTTGTGTGGGTTTTCCAGCCTTAGTGATTGCAGGTTGTCCTAGCAAAACACGTTCGGTAGATTGGTTTGTATTAGCGGTTTCGGCATCTTGGTCGAGCTGTGTATTCCCGCGCCGTACTCGACCGTGATGGCGCTCGTCCGAGACTTCTCTTGCTGCGTTTGGAACTATTTTTTCACTCATGTGGGTAGTTAGCTCTTCATGAGGTTGGCTAGGGTCTGCATGCTTGCCACGCATGTGGGTAGTTACACCTCCCTCGCAGTTTGGTTTACAGTTTTCCTTCTGGGTTCACAGTTGTCCTTCAGGGTTCACTGTTTTCCATCAGGCATACATTTTTTAAGTTTGTGTCAGTATGCTAGGCCATATTACTCAGGATCCGTGGGGATGCTGCTTCCATCACTCCGCTATCAGGAGTGTCCTGACGGGTTCTTAACTAGGGTCGTCATTACCCGTCAGTCTCCAATGGAGGATGCCCTTGCGGGCATATAATTCATAATTAAAAACAATTTTTTCAGTCAAGTATTTTGATGCTAGACCCTTAATTATCTTAAATACAAATTTTAGCGTACAGAAAATAATAATTTGGCTGACGTTTAACAAGTTCAAAACATTTAACATATTTGCACTCTTTGAATATTGATTTACCAATAAAATTTGTCTCATACATTTGTTTTGTAGCTTCTGTAAGCGAGTCCAATCCGAACTACTTAACAAATATAATATTGATGCACAATATTTAGAATGAGGTTCTATAACAGTTTTATATAAGTTTGATTTTTGTTGACAATTTAGTTCATTTTTTAATCGCCCCAAGACACTTGTCTTAGTACCTATTTTTTTGCATATATGGTCAATATTTTTGTTAAAATTCAATTGGTCATCAATTATTATTCCTAGATATTTAATTTCTTTTTTAATGCCAAGTCTTGTGCCGCTTACTAACATTAATTCTATTTATTTTCAGTTTCGTTATAATCATGGCCTTTGTTTTATTCACTTTTAGTTTTAGTTTGTTTTGACAAAGTCTATTGTATAAAATATTCATATCCTCATTTATTTTTTCTGTAGCTTCTTCTATACTATCACCTATTATATAAACTAATGTATCGTCTGCAAATATTTTTGCCTTGCAATATTTTAGGCATTTGAATACGTTATTTATAAACAGGATAAATAATAACGGTCCAAGTATTGAACCTTGTGAAACTCCTAGATCATTACTTAACTCATTGAAAATTCGTTCACCAATTTTTACGACCTGCTTTCTATTACTTAGGTAACTTCGAAACCAATTCAATGCCGATCCTGTCACTCCGGACTTGGCTAGCTTGTGTACAAGTAAAATTGGATCGATAGTTTCAAATGCTCTTTGAAAATCCAAAAAGACGGCAATAATAACTTTGGATTTGTTTTAAGCTGCACGCCATTCAAACAAAACGTCGTTGATTGATGAGTCTCTCAATTCAATTCAGCAAATTGATGGGTCGAGGATCCGTGATTATTATTGAGCCTGGATTCTTTTGAATTGGAGTAATTGTTGATCTGTTGAGTACGTCTGGGAAGGCGCCATTACTGAATTATTCGTTTATGATGGAAACTAGTTGTTGGCCAATTACAAACACTGCATCAAGTAGAACTTTTGGGTTCAAAAAGAACTCGTCAGTATTGTTTTTCAATTCTTTGAGACATGATTTTATTTCCGAAATAAAACTGCTTGAAATCTAAATGAAACATTGGGGGTTTCTTCTTCGTACTGGCACTTTTGAATTTCATTATTCAGCTCAACAATATTACTAATGAAATAGCTGTTGAATTCATTAGCATCAATCGTCGTCATCAATTAGTTCATCGCATCGTTTTATTGTGGATATTTCACTATTTTCTTTGTTGAGAATTATGTTTAAGACTTTCCAAGTTGCATTCATATTTCCTTGAACCTTACTAAGTTTCCGTTGGTTATATTCGAATTTTTTTTGTTTGGATTGTAGTTTTGAAGATATTTATAAATTTACGATATTCATGCCATTTGGTCGACGAGTCGACCGAATCATTGGAATACTGCGCAATTTTATACAAATGAGTTTTTTCTAACCGCATATTTTCAAGTTCTTTGTCAAAGAAGTCCTTTTTGGTTCTCACTGATTTCACACACATAAATTGCGATGTCGCTTCACTTATAACATTCAGTAGCCAGGTCATTTTTGTATTAATATCATTGGAAGCTATTGGGACTATGAATGTATAAACTCGTAATTGTGACTAACTTCATATCTATCATACGCGCCATTTTTTTGACATTGACAGCTATTCTATCTCGAAGAGCGCCAAAAATACTATAAGAATTGATCTGTCAAATAATTTTCATAATTTTACAAAAGTGTTTTACTATAACTGAAAATGTCGAATTTCGTGCCAACAAAACAACATTTGCGGGAAGTTTTAATTTGCTTCTTCCATTTAAAGAAAAACGCAACTGAAGCACATCGTTTACTCACTGAAGCTTATCCTGACTGTGCTATAGACGTTAGAATGTGTCAGGTGTGGTATGTTCGTTTCAAAAGTGGTGATTTTGATGTTGAAGACAGGGAACGTTCAGGCGGTCCGAAAAAGTTCGAAGATGAAGAATTGAAGGCATTACTCGAAGAAGATTCATGTCAAATGCAACAAGAACGTGCAGAATCTTTAGGAGTTGATCAATCAACCATTTTTAAACGATTAAAAGCATTGGGAATGATTCAAAAGCAAGGAAATTGGGTGCCGTACGAATTGAAGCCGAGAGACGTCGAACGACGATTTTTCACATGTGAACTGCTGATTGAACGACAGAAAAGAAAGAGTTTTCTGCATCGTATTGCGACTGGCGATGAAAAGTGGATACGTTACGATAACCCAGAGCGTAAAAAATCATGGGGACCGCCCGGACATGCATCAACATCAACGGTAAAGCCGAACATCCATGGATCCAAGCTCATGCTGTGTATTTGGTGGGATATGAAAGGTGCCGTGTATTATGAGCTGTTGAAACCAAATGAAACGATTACTGGCGACCGCTACCGACTACAATTGATGCGTTTGAGCAGAGCATTAAAGGATAAGAGGCCAGAATATGAGAATAGACACGACGAAGTTATTCTTCAGCACGACAATGCTCGGCCGCATGTTGCAAGGCAAGTAAAAACATACTTGGAAATGCTGAAATGGGAAGTGCTACCCCACCCGCCGTATTCTCCAGACATTGCTCCTTCTGATTACCACTTGTTCCGATCGATGACACATGGCCTGGCTGAACAGCACTTCCGTTCTTTCGAAGAACTCAAAATATGGGTCGATTCATGGATAGCCTCAAAAGATGAGGAGTTCTTTCGACGTGGAATCCGTATGCTAACAGAAAGATGGGAAAAGGTTGTGGCTAACGATGGACAATACTTTAAAGAAAAAATTTATAATCACTTTTTCACAATAAATATCCAAATTAAGAAAAAAATACGAGTTTATACATTCATACTCCCAATACTTTTGAATCTTTTTCTACTAATTTCATGAATTGTTATTACTATTTTCAAAATTTTTCCTAAATATATGTAAATAAGTATATTTAGAGAAAATGTTGAAATATTTTAGTTGAATATATTTAGCTAAAATGTTAAAACTTTTCATATCTTATATTTCATAAACTTATAAATAAATTATCCTTCTTATAAATTTTTTTACACTCATACCAACAATTCTTACTATGTAAGTATTTGTCAAATGCCTTTATTTCATTTCTGTTACAAAATGTAGAATTACAACGCAATGTAAAAACAATTGAAAATGTTAAATTTGAAATTCTGTAATGGCTTATTTTCGTTAACTATCGGGAAAACAACAAAAACACACATGTCTTTCGAAGTTTTTTTTCGTATATATTCAATATGTTTATGCCATTTTAAGCTGCCATCTACCACAACGCCAAGATATTTATAAAAATCAACTGATTCGATGAACGTGTGACAATTATCTCTCGTGTTGCTGGGGACATTGTAATTTGTGTTTAGACAGTTCTATATTATGGAATTTTATTCTTATGTCGCTATTCCGAATATGTGGTGGCTTTATGTGAAGGAGTTTCGTTTTACTCGCGTTCAAAATTAAACAATTGTCATGTGCCCATCTTGTGATAGCATTAAGTTCATCCTGCATTACTGATTCCGCTGTCTTAATATCTTTATGGCTTACAATAACTGCCGTATCATCTGCATAAGCATATATTGTGCTACTATTAACAGCTTTAAGCATTCCGTTTGTATATAAAATATACATCAATGGCCCTAGTTTTGATCCTTGAGGGACGCCATGTGTAACTTGAACTTCATCGCTATAATCTTCCATAATTTTTACTTTGTAGGTTCTGCGAGTCATAATTTTCAAACCATTTTAAGCATTCGCCTCGTACGCCAGCCTTTTGCACTGCTTCTATTAGCTTATCGTGTGAAAGTGTGTCGAAGGCCTTACTAAAATCAATAAAGAGCAATATACTGTGATGGTTTTTACTTAAGTTATTGTTAAGCGTGCTTGAGAATTTACCCAATAGTTTATTTATATTTTTCCCTTTTTGAAATCCATATTGATTTTCGTTTATTACTTTATATTTTGTTATAAACTCAGTCAGTCTTTTGACCAGGATATCTTCTAATATTTTTTCAATGACAGGAAGTATTGATATGGGTGGATAGTTTCTATAATCGAGGTTTTCAACATTTTTGGTAACTTAGCTTCATCCAAACTCATGTTTACTAGCTTTGTTATTAGTGGTGCTATGAATTCAGCATTATTCTTCAGATCTTTTGGGCGAATTCTATCAATTCCTGCTCCTTTTTTTACATTTAGATCTTTAATGATACGCAATACTTCGATTTCACTAGCTGGCTCTAAGAAGAGTGAATTCAAAATACTAAAATCTGTGGCATCTGTTGTGCTGATCTGACAATCGTTAATTGTTTTTTTCTATTTCTGATTGAAAACTTTTAGAAAACTTATTAGCAATTACCACCAATTCTTCGTTTTTTAAATTTCTTTGTATTGTTTTATCTAAGTTTTGTTTTTTTTTTCAATGATTTCATTTATCTATTTGAAGTTATATATAAACAGGTTAATGAACAAATGCAGTCCGTTCAGAAAAAATGACACCTAGAATCATTTTCTCACAAACACACACACTCTCCCATGTACTAGACTTTCAAATAACGAACTGTTATGCAGACTAGCTACAGTGGTTGGCTTCGCTAACCACTTTTTATATTTTGTATCTCTTTTCTTACAACATTGAATTAATTCATCATTTATCCATGGGTTTGATTTTCGGTTATTTGATTTTAGTGGAGACTGTGACATTTCGTATATGTTTTTAAATGTTATTTCAATTTTATTATATAACTCATCTACATTGGTTGCATTAAACGCGTCCACCCAATTAGAATTCTTGATATGAAAGCTGACCTTATGATCATTAATAAATTTATTGTTTTGGGATTTTTCTTTTATTGTGTAAATGCTATTATCAGAGATATGGCTCATGACCGCATAGTGATCGGATATGTTTACCTTTAGGATATAAGTATTTATAAAACTGTCTTTCCATCTGACAAGCATATGATCAATGTTTGATCGTGTATTTCGTGTGACATCTACTCTAGTGCTCTCGTTATAATTTGTATTCAGCGCACCATATGCGGAGAGAATATCGAGATATTGTGTGGTGCTGTTGTTATTTTGATGATAGTCTCCTACTATTATCATTTTCTTTTTTCTTTGTATTCGTGCTATGGTTTCGTCAAGATTTATTGTAAAGGTGCTCACATTAGGTCGGGGTGGGCGGTAGATTGCAAGCATTGTTATTTCGCTATTGTCTCGTAAGCGTAAATTAATCTGGAGAGATTCAAACGTTAGCGCGTTGTTTGTACTGCAGTTGTAAGCAATGTCGTCTTTAATAAATATTGCAATTCCACCACCTCTGCTGTTTTTTCTATTTTTATATTCGGTATTGAACCCATTAATTGTGTATAAATTATTTTCATCGTCTGTAATATTTGTTTCAACTTAAACAATAGCATCAATAGAATTTATTATATTATTTATTGCAATAAATAATATAATAATAGAAGACGACGATTAGTTGCTGTCAGCTGATCATTGATAACG
The DNA here is from genome assembly GCA_963691655.1 of Toxonevra muliebris. Taxonomy (NCBI): domain Eukaryota; kingdom Metazoa; phylum Arthropoda; class Insecta; order Diptera; family Pallopteridae; genus Toxonevra; species Toxonevra muliebris. Next base: position 49,521,812 of record OY829328.1, on the reverse strand, counting down.
GTGTTTCTCTTTGAGTGTCTACGTTGCCCTTACGTCCGGCCTCGAAACTGTTGGATCGTTTAATTCGCATTTTCTGCATAATCTCTTGCTTAATATTAAGCAAAGAAAACTTGACGATGATATTGCTGCTTTTTTGTTTAACACGGTAAACCTCAGTGATGTTACTCTCTGTCAATTCAACATTGAGATTTTCCGCTATTTGCTGCAAAATGTGCATAGCGCTTTCGTTGGTGGGTGCATTACTTATTTCAATATTTTTCTCTATCGCTTGTTGCTCCAGAATATTGATTTTTTGCTCCATTTTTGCCATTCTCTCATCTTTTTCTTTACTTTCAATTCAATAACATGTAAACAATCAATTTTTGTATTTATGACAACCGTCGCTTTCACACCATCGGCATTGGACCTCGAAATGTATGTTTGTAGAATTTATATGTATATATGTATGTAAAATAAATACAAAAATTTTTTGTTAACATGTTATCGTAGCAGCGATATATGAAATTTAACATGTACAAAAGAATTACATCTGCCCCTCACGTTAAAATCCGAATGTAACAGAAAACCAAAGCAAAGAATAAGAAGAAGAGATGACCAAAGCAAGGAAAACAACCATCAGACTACAATCAGCTGTAAACTCTATTGTGTCATGGACTAAAAAATGGCGCATTAAACTTAATAATACCAAGCTAGTATATTGTCTTTTCTTTAAAAAAAAACCGTCTATATAAATGCGATAAGCATCCCTTACGCGAATGAAGCTAAATATCTTAGTATTGCGTTTGACGACAAGGTGCGTGGAAGGCGCATGTTAAAGGGTTATATACGTTTTCATGAGTCAAAAAATCGAAAAATTTTTTATGAGTTATTTCGAACAAACATACTTTCAAGAGTTTATGTTCAAAATTTCAAGTCAATCCAAACAGTATATCGTAAGTAAGAACTCGATTTGTAGCGCGCTACTGTTCACAGAGTAAAAGTGTAAAGCAAAATTACTCTACAAAAACAAAATATACGACATTTGCTTTTACTCACACTTTACACTTTTACTCTAGTTCGACCTTTTAGTAAAATATTTGTTACTCTGTTACTCTGAGTAAGAGAGAAAATTAGTGTTGCCTACTTTTCGATTTGTACGACAACAAAAAATAAAAACAAAAGTTTTGTTCCTGGCGCTTTTAATTGGGAACACTGATCGCAGAGAAAATAAAAAAAAAGCTGTCAACAACATGAAATAAAAAATTTTGAATTTCTACTCATGTTTTTATTTATAAGAACGTTTGAAAACTATTGCGAATCAATTTTATCTTCTTTTCACCTTCAACACACTTAAATTTGCAAACAGCTTCTAGCATTAAAGGATGTTTTTGCACTTTTACTACAAACTTTTTCAATGGAAAAAAAGTAAACAAATAATGAAAAATATATTTTTTGACTTTTACTCCAGAGAGTACTTTTTTACTTTTAGAGGCGTTCACGCTCTAGAGTAAAACATTACTTTTTTACTTTTATACGTGAATTTTCTATATCACATATATTGGGTTTGTTCATTGGCTACACTTAATTTTTGACATTTTTTACACAATGGCACCTGGCAATGTACATTTCTAGTCGACGTGTATTTTTCTCCAATTTTTACTTTTCTACAAAAGTTTTTTTTGTGCTCGCTTTAAACCGCTAAAAGTTCTTAAGACAATGTGTTTTTACAAAATTAAATTAAAGCGCGGTTCACGCAAAATTGGCACGCAGGAAAGTTGCTGTATCTTTTTAACCAAAACACTCAGAATAACAAATAATACATTAAATGATAAGTTTAATAGTGTGTTTTAATACTATAATATTAAAAGATTTAAATTTCTTTGTTGAGCAAAAAGTTCCGCGTATTCCTTTTAATGGACCCCATCAACCTTTGAACATCCGCTCTGGATACTTATATTTTGTAATAGCTCAGTATTTTTCGATCGGTCGAAGCTGGGGCCAATTGGGTGGATTCATATATTTGGGCACTACATCTACTTTATTTGTCTGATACCAATCCATGCTTTTCTTAGAGTAGTGGCAACTGGCTAAATCAGGCCAAAACTTCACTGGCGAATGGTGGTGACGAACAAATGGCAATAGTAGTTTCGAAAGGCACTCTTACAAGAGGATGTCACAAATGCCCTGGATTTGAGACCACAGCTGCAAATAGCCTGTCACACCATTGCTTTCTTTGCAAATTTATCCATTTTTATGTACTTGAATTTTGAGGGTACATTACCCCTCGATTCGTTGCCATATAAAATTTTTGACCTGGAAGCTGTTTAAGATCAAATTTTACATATGATTCGTCATCCACAATAATGCATCCATTGAATTTGGTCAAAACATTATTATAAAGAAGACGAGCACGTTTTTTGGCCAGCAAGTTCTGTTTGTCTGTTCTATTTGGATATTTTATAGCACGATAGCACTTTAGCCCAGCTTTTATGCGTATTCGTCTAGCAGTACTTTTGCTGGTATTGAATTTTTTGGCACGATCGCTATCCGATAGTCCGGGATTGCTTTTGATGGACCTCAAGATCTTTGCCTTTAATTTTAGGTTGGTGGTTCTTGTTTTGTTCACAACTTTTTTAGCTCTTTCAACACTAAGAGTTTTTTTATATCGTTTTATAACTCTACATACCGCTCTTTTGGAGATATTTAACACTTTCGCAATCTTTGAACCAGACCACGACGGATTTTCAATAAATTTGTTCACAATCAATTTTCTATTTGCAGCTTCCATTGTGCACACAATCACCAACTTGCGATCAATTAATATAAAAAATTTATCAACTGAGGGTAACGGTATTGTAAACAAATCCCAGTAAAAAATTTGTTGTTCTTATGGCTAGGGGCGACGTGGTGACCACAACAAAGCGTGCCAATTTGGCGTAAACCGCGCTTTACAAAGTCTACTGATTATCAATTTTTTTCGTTTTCGCTAAATAAATAAAGCATTTTGGCTATAAATTTGAACTAAGGTAAGAGATATTTCTAATACAACTGAAAAAAGAAATAAAAAAAAGTTTACTAAATAATTTGAAAGTTTTGACAACGTAAAAAATGTTAGGCCTACCAATGTTATGAGTGTGATAAGTAATGCAGATGCTATTTATCCTCATGCAGTTCAATTTAAAAGTTTTATTGAAGATATCGATCATTGTATTTCGAAACTGAATATGTTATGAACCGAGCCAACATTGGTTCTACTTGTAAAGCAACAAATATAGCTGAATTTTGGTTTGAGCTGCATTTACTTGAAAATTCGAATGGAGAAAAAAATATAAAAATATCAGCATTTTAGCATTAATCTTGCTGACATGCTCAGTATCTAACACCTCGGTTGAGAGAATTGTATCAAATCTAAAATACGAAATAAATATTAGTTTCTACAACTGAGAAAATTCTGCTTGTCCGCCATTGCCTAAAATAAGTCCGGATGAACAGTTGCGTCACATTTCAACCCACTCCTAACGATATATATATTAATGTTGTAATGAAATCTAAATCTAGAGGTTTTTTTTCTATTTCCCTAGAGGGAAATAGGTTTTGCAATCTGGCTACAGTAACCTAAGCTCTTTGACACCGCAAGATCTGCTCAGATTTATTAACCTATTATTTGCCAATGGTGCGAAAACGCACCACTAAAAAGTGTGATTTTTTAAAGATTAAAAATCATAATTTTTATAGATTAAAAATCATAATTTTATAGCGTTTTTTTTTTGACAAAATGTTGCATTTTTTTTGCCTCGTACAATGGCAAAAATTTTTTAATATTGCCCACAACTCTGCCAAAATGTTGCCTTTTTAGTGCAAGAAAAGAACATAAAAATGCTACTGCTAGAATCAGCTAATTTGCAGGGCAACATTCTCACCCCGACATTTAATTGAGTGCAAAAGTGTTACATTTTTCCCCGCTCAGAAGGCAACATTTTTTAGAAAAGAACACAATACTCTTGGAAAGGGCTGCCTCTTTTTCAGAAAAGAACACGAAATTTTACAGCCCTCGCACGGTGCAGAAAAAATGCAACATTTTATCGAGAAAAGAAAACTTTTGAGTGGTGCGTTTTCACGCCATTGTCAGTTAATGGGTTACGAAATCTGGTAGATTCAAAGAATAGCAAAAGGGAACACCTGATATAGTAAAATGGACGTAAAACTTGTGTGAGTGCTGTATTCTTGAATACTTCTTTTGCAGTTCCAGTTTTGCAATAATAGAACGTCTCTATATCGCACCATGAGAATAAAAGTGTCGTAACTTCCAAAACCTAGTTTTGAGATAATCGCATTTCAAACATGGTAATAATGTGACGTTTCATGGGGTGGAAAACTGTTGGCTAAATAGCGCTTAAACGGTAAAAGATGGAAGTTTCAGCAGTGTTTCATTGAAAAGAGCCGTTAAAAATACATAAGACTCAATCATAACCTGAAAATTGTCATTTTGGAAGTTACTTCTATTCTTATGGTGCGAAATAGTGTTTAAGATACGTTAATAAATACGTTGTTTAGAGAGTTTTCGGGGAACTTGAGTTTAAAGTGTAGATAAACTTCAAAAATATTTTGAGTTTTAGTTAAAAATTTTACATTTTTAAAATCAATATACATATTTATTTTAAATATTAATTGTTCTTAGTATTATTAAACTGGTTTGGGTTAAATTAGTATTTATTTTATATTTTACATATTGAGAATCAAATGAATTTGGATTTTTAATTATGTCAATCTATATCTATACTATTATTATAATTTAATAGGCCATTTTTTTTTTGTTTCCGCAAATCTTACGATCTATTGTTCTAATTTATCTGAAATTTTCACAGTAGATTCAAAATTCAAAAATTAGATAGAACGGATACTGAAAATATTTGGTACTAAAATTTTGTTTTCATTTCTATTTCACCGACTGTATGTTTTCTTGGCAACATATAAACGTATGTCATTCTTCTCTGAGTAATTTTTGACGAAATTGTCTGCTTTTACGTCTGCTGTATCCAAAAAGTTACAACAGGAAAGTGAATAATATAGTTGCATTAACAGTCTTAAATAAAGGCACCTCATTCTGAGAATTTTTTTCGCAGACACGGGAAGAACTCTACATTCTTTACACCTTTTTTAAAATTATTTGTTACATACAAACTTATTTTGAATATTTTATATATTTTTATTTTGTTTTCATTTTCAGTTTCAAATCTTTTGTGCACAAAGGGCTAATTTCATTTTTAAAATTAAAAACAATTTTGTCAAAAATTACTCAGAGAAGAAATGGCATACGTTTATATGTTGCCAGGGAAACATACAGTCGGTGGAATAGAAATGAAAACAAAATTTTAGCACCAAATATTTTCGCAATAATAGATAGCTTTAAATTTACATCATTATAAAAGCAACGTGAAATGTGGTTGAAATGCGCCGAAAATTCAAAAATAAAATAAAAATAATTTCGTTTTAAATCATGCAAATATTTTCAGACCTACTAAAATTCACAATTATATATTTTCAGGACAATCTGTAAGGGGTTATGAATCTGTATGGGGTTAAAAATCTGTATGGGGATAAGAGAAATTATTTTATACTTTTTAGTCCGTTTTAAAAACTTGGTATATTAAACATTTTTTTTGCCTAATCGAAGTTGTTATGCAACCCGTGCCTGTTGGATATTTTGGCAGCCAGGGGAGTAATCCTGGAAGACCACCGGTGGCGGGTCAGCTAACTGAATGCATTCAATTTAATTAATTTTATGCAGTCATTAAGGTGGATTCGCTTCCTTCGCTTCCCTCTTTCTTTATAGAGGTTGCCGTGTATTCTGATTCGGAGGAGCAGGCGACCGGACGAAACGGCATTATATTCACAACCGAAAAAGAAAAAAAACCCCAAAAAAAACCCGGGGGAGAGTGGGGTTGTAATCTTAAAACCAATTCTTCTTTGTTGTCAGGGGCTGTGAACCCTTCGGCTAAAGTAGGTATGAGTCTAGGCGTCACAACAGTGACTGATATACCTCCTACAGAAGCCGGCGTGCTGGGGCCACAACCTTCTCGTAGTATGAGACGCAAATGGAGGAAGATTAGGTCGATAAGCAGACTTAAGGAGGCCTCATCTACTAATCTGGTTGAAGACCCAATTATGGCCAGTGTTTAAAAGAGGGTACTCTCTGCTGAAGTTACAGCTACCGATGCAGAGGTTCCTCAGAGAAACCAAGACCCTTCCTTCAGGTGCGCTCGGGTAAAAAGAACGAAGACCGATACTGCTAGCGCTGCCATCTCTTGCATTGTGGGCGAGAAGATGGGAGGCTTCAACACTTTCCAAAGTATTAACGCCACCTCTGTGATACTTACTGCCGCCGGCAATGATATCGCGAGGCTATCTCGGTCTTCTAACTCTGCAAGTATTGCGGAATCTATCTGTAGACTTACAGTAACCCAGATAAATTTGCAACATTCCAAGGCTGCTACTACACTCCTATGTAAACGCCGTTCCATGTTGCATACATTCCCTCACATAACAACAATCCAAGAACCTTGGGTCCATAAAAGACGCATCTGTGGACTTGGTGAGTTAAGGGGACACACGATTCTATATGATGAGAGTTCGAATAGACCTAGAATCTATCTTATAGCATCTTCTCATCTTACAATCACCAAACTTGGTCAGTTTTGTGGCCAAGATATGGTGGCTGCTAAGGTGAGTTTTCAGGACAATCGAGAATGGAAACATTTTGGGATTGCTTCTGCCTGCTTTCCATACGATGCAGTTTTGCCACCACCCAAATTCAACAACCCAGCAATGGATGTTGAATTTGTGGAGTCTTGCGAAAGGATGAATTTGGGGCTCATATTATGTTGTAGCGTCACAACATAATATGAGCACAGAATTTTATCTGGGGCAGCACCAAGTGCAAGAGGGACTCATCTTCTCAACTACATACTGTCTTCTGGATGGAACATACAAAACGTTGGAAACCAACCCACTTTTGAAACACCTACTAGACAAGAGGTTATTGACCTAACTCTTTCTAATGAAAGGTTAGTGCAATCAATTACAAGCTGGAAGGTCCTTACAGATGACTCTCTATCAGACCACAGATATATTGAGTTTCAGCATGGTGTTAAAGTTAATCCTTTAACGCTCATAAGAAATCCGAAAAAGGCGGATTGGGCAAAGTTTAGGGAAGAACTGACTGTGCTCTACCCCCTAAATTACACAATTGGCAAGGTTTTGGAAGGAGCGGTGGAAATCTCACCTCTGCTCTTCAAACTAGCTTTGAGCGTGCCTGTCCCCCTCGCCAGCCTCTTGCTAAGATTCCTGTTTCTTGGTGGAGCAAGGAGTTGCAAGCCCTGCGGGTTAAGCCAAGAAAACTTATCAACAGGGCGTTCAAGACTGATCTTGATGAGAACTGGGCTTTATATCGCCAAAAGCAGAAGGAGTATAAAAAGCTAATTTGACATTCGAAAAGTGTTTCCTTTAGAAATTTCTGCAGCGGTATTGAAACTATGTCTGAAACAGCTAGATTGGCGAAAATCCTCAAATAGGGTCAAGCCAACCGACTGTGTTCACTCAAAAAATCTGATGGCACTTTCACGGAATCAAAAAGTGAGATGTTCAGCTTAATGCTGGAATCTCACTTTCCGGGCAATCAGATCTCTGTTGTTCAACATCCCACTTTTCCGGAAGCGGGGAGGGTTAGTTCGACAGTTTCACAGCGTAACTGGTGGGTTGCCAGGACAGTGGCGAATGAAGATGCGATTAGGTTTGCTATTGCTTCCTTTGACAGTTTCAAATCGCCGCGTCCGGATGGTATACTACCAGTTGCTCTGAAAGAGGGTATGGTGCAATTGCTACCGGTTTTGAAGAAGATCTTCATCTCCAGTTTGGCTCTCGCTCACATACTCCAACAATGCCATCCGATACAATGCCAACAATTCCAGTTTTAAAATAGCGTTATACAATACAAATTCCAGAGGCCCAAACTTGGTTTTTGCCGGGCCCTGGGCCGGGAGTTGATTGTAAGCGCATTTTCACTGGCGGCTCCAAAACAGAATTCGTTTCGGGTTCTGGGGTCTTCACTGCAAATGATGGAGTGCACCTACACTCCTCTCTTGGTTTGTATGCTTCTGTTTCTCAAGCAGAAATTTTTGCAATCGTCAAGGCAATGGATCATGTAATTGATAAAGGTTGGAGAGAAAGGAGTATCTATGTATTTAGTGACAGTCAGGCTGCGCTTAAATCCTTGTTTAATCCTTGAACCACATCTAAACTGGTTATGCATTGTAAATTCAGGCTTGATTGCGTTGGAAAACACAATAGCCTGCTGTTGATATGGGTTCCTGGACACTCAGGAATGTCAGGAAATAAATTTGCTGACCTTCCAGCTAGAAAAGGTTCGGAGACTGGTTTCCTGAGAACCTTAATTCTCTTTGTCGTCTACAGCGATCATCAGGAACTGAGGGGCTTTAGACAAACAGAGACCATGTTACCTGTTAGCTCGAAGCGTCTAACAGACTTTCTGTTATCACTTAACAGAAAGAGCTGTAGGCAGCTGGTGGGACTATATACAGGTCACTTTTCTTGGGCCAAACATTTGAATATGATTGGCCTGGGAGCTGGCGCCTTCTGTGCTTCCTATGGATTAGAGGAAGAATGTGAAGATGGCACTGGAGTGTTGGGAGACGAACACCTGAGCTCTTTAACACCGCAGGATCTGCTAAGATATAATAATAAATCTGGTAGATTTAAAGAATAGCAAAAAGGAACATAGGATATAGTACAATGGACGTAAAACTTGTCTGAGTGCTGTATTCTTGAATAATTCTTTTGCTGTTTCAACAAAAAAAAAAACAAAAAGTTTATGAGAATTAACTACCAGATCATGACGGGAATCAAATCCGCAACCTTCTGGATTAAAGTCTTGTGCACTATCCACTAGACTATCGAGGTCGTCTTGTGTATCATTATTACCTCTGCCATCTTCCTATATACATATTTTAAGTTGAAGCACGAATAAATCAGATAAGACAAATAGACAACGCTATTGTTGGGCAAATTTCGCAGAACTACAGCCGTTATAACATCAAAGCCTGGTAACTTTTTCAGTTTCATTTTATGAACTTGACCTGCCATTTCTTCAAAAGTATCGGGCGTAATGTGGACATCACTTTCGATCCAATCCGCACTAATATTTATTTCATCAGAACCTCCGTTAAGAGTAAATGTTTGATTTTTGTATGCACGTTTGTGCCCATTGGGTTTCGTTGATTTTAATTGGGGCGCTTTGCTTGATTTATGCCTTCCATAGAGTATTCTGTGCTTTTGTCGGCTGAGAGTCCAGCCAGAAATCGGTTAAATGCGTCATTCTTAGATGCCTTAACTGATACACGTAATTTAGTATTTTGATTTAGTTTTAACTTGTCTGCTGGAGAGCTAGATAGATGCCATCGATGGCGGAATTTGCGCTTATTAGCTATCATGCGTATGATGGTAACAGGATAATTTTTTCTATTTATAACAGTACTTCGTTGAGGGTGCTGTTTCAGGCTTCGTTTTAGATTTGTTTTCGTAGTAGCGCAACATTAAGTTGTTCAATGGTCTGAATATGAAAGTCAGGTTTACTTATATTTTCCATTTCTAATTGAAAATATTTCTAGTCGGTAAAGTTATTTACTAACCTTGAGGAATTTTGGTTTAGAGCTCAATTTTCGGAAATTGCGATTGGTCAGTGCTCAAGCCAAACCCATCGGCGATGGTCAGGTTATTTTAAGGGATGTTTTTGAAAACAAAAAGGTCAATTAAATCCTGAATTTTGTTGGTATCTGAAGGCCAATATGTGGGCTTACCGATTGAAATTGTATTGCATCCCATGAACTGTATGGCTTTATACATTTCTCAGCCTTTTGTTGTTGTAAATCTTGAGCCCCAGTGCGTGTGTTTCGCATTGAAATCACCTTCTATAATAAAACGACCATTGTACAGTCTGATGAGAGACAATTAGTGCTCAAATTTTAATTGATGTCTGGGTGGGCTATATAATGCCGTTAGTGCCAATGAGTTTTTAAAAGTTTCAACGGAAACGGAAGTCGTTGAAATTCATCTGAACTTAACTGGTCATCTAAATGGTGAGTTTGGTTTTTTTTTTTTAAATTATAACTGCACTGCAATTATCAGGATGTAGTGTGGTACAGGGTGTAGTCTCTAAAGCAGTGGTTTTCAGGTGGTGGGGCGCGCTTCCCTGGGGGGGGAGGCGTAGATAGATTTCAAGGGAGGCGCGGAGATATTTTAATAAACAAATATTTGAATACTCACTCTGTAATGCATCGTAATCATAATATTTAGTATTTAACAAAAAATTTCTCTTTTCATTACTTCTCTTCATATTATATGTTAAAAGCTAGCTGTTAAAAGCACTCCCACACTACTACCTCGGCTTCCATTTTCATATGTAAATTTACGCGTTCTTAATATAAATTGAAGAAGCTTATTTGACGATAAATATCGAAACAACTCAAGTTATAACTCATAATTGCCTGAAAGTTGAAGTCGGATTCTAGAGTAACCACAGCTACACCGTGCGCCGTGTCTCACTACGGTCATAAGCTTCTCGCAAGTATTGTGCCCCGTTAGTACACCAACCAACCACCTGCAGTTCAATCTGTTTAATTTAAGCAAAAAAAACTTAATGTTTTTTAGGTACTTCGGGAACCATCCTTCTAGTCCACCTGCTGTGTCTGCCGTTAATCCACTGCCGACAGAGTTAAAAAAAAACCGTTGATGGCCATTTTGGCGAACCAACAGCACGCTCGGGGCCTGAGGAGCTCAGTTCCATAATAATTGCAATTTAAATTTTTATAAGTGCAACTAATTGTATTTCTAATTTTATGTATAGTTAATTTCATAATGTAATTGATTACTTTAAGACCTGCTTACCACTTATAAGTTATGATAAAATATTATATTTCCGTTATTTACGGATAGAGTTACTTTCTTTTATAAATAAAATTGATTAAGTGATGCTCTAGTGTAACGCCAGAAAAAAACTCAGCTGCTTATTGTCAAATTGAATATATACATTAGGCTGGTGCAAAAAATTAAGAAAGTTGCTCCGAATTTCACTTCCCGGATACCAAAAGTTTCGTTTTGGGTTTCAATAAGCACCATGTAAAATTTGGTCCATTTTAGAGAATATTTGATGAACCAGAAACATTTTTCTAAACCAAAAAATAGTCTTTAATATGGAAAAATTACAACAACCGAGTAGAATTTTTTGTTTTTGTTATTGAAATTTAAACTGTTTAACTTCTTACATCGATTTTGAGCCGCTTAAGGCCATCTTCTGGTCCAGATTTTTCAAAAAATCTATTATTATTTTTATATTTCAAAAGTATAGGCTTTTAAAAGTATACTGTAAAATTTTCGTATCAATATTTCCAGTATTTCGACTTCTACAGCCTATTTATCAGGAGAGCGCAGAAGCAAGTAAAAGGGCCGACCGAAGTTTAAACTCATTTATCTGGAAACTATAGTTTTCTGCACTGCATGAGACAAAATAAAAAACTATTCGACCGATTTGTCTCAAATTTTACTATATTATTCAGTAAACCAACTAAAAAAAAACTTTCTACGTTGAATACTTCTTATTTTTTACATACAAAAAGTAATGATAAAACTGTCTGTTTTCGTAACGTAAATGTCCACAACGCACAGTGCTCCGCTTCCATGTAAATGATGGGCAGAAATAGGGTTTTGGTCAGAAATGAATGAAATTTGGTTTCTCAGTGGATAACAGCACACTAATTCTAAAAACTTAATCGGCGTTTTCGTGAACCCTTCAGTTTTTTGAAAATTCGATTGATTTGTTTATTAAAATTAAAAAAAAAAACTGTACAAAATTTATTTTGCTAAAAATAAAAAAATAAATAAAATTATTTACAAAGAACACCGAGTTATAGTGATCAAATTATTAGCGAACCTTAGTGTTCAACCCTTTTAAATGCTACATATTCCAATATTTAAAATTTTTAAGAAGGCTAATATTATAAGAAAAACCATATGCTTATTTTATTTATTTAAATATTAATTTCTTATTTATCCCTACTTTCAGAACTTTGTTTAGAAGAACTTAAAAATATCTTAAGCGATTAATTAAGAAAACGTTCCAGTTTAAAATTTGAAAATATCGATTTATATTGGTTTTGATTTTTTGGTTTTTTATAGTTTCAAGAATGCTCTTTTAAAATATTAGTGAAAAATTCGAAGTAAAACGAATGTTATACATATTGTGTCTTTGTGTACTAAAAATGAGACCTAATGTTCAACCACAAGTTTTGGAGAAAGAGAACAATTATTTGGCTTCAAAATCGTTATTCAGAGGTTTTCAGAATTGCTGATTACGATTTTTCAAATTCAAAATGGCGGATCCAACATGGCGGAAGAATTTTTAAAAATTGAGAAAAAAGACCTAAAGAAAGGGGTAGAGGAAAGTTTCACTTTTTTGTGGGTTCACTTATAGAGAAATGACTAGTAACAAAATCTTGTATAGTTTATGCTTTTGTCTTTATTTGGAAGCACAAAATCCATCCTACCACCAAAAACTAACTTTTTCGGAGACGACTCTACCGCCGCCATCTTTAAAATAGCGGATCCAACATGGCGGAAGAATTTTTAAAAATTGAGAAAAAAGATCCTAAAGAAAGGAGGAGAGAAAAGTTTTACTTTTTTGTGAGTTCACTTATAGAGAAATGTCTAGTGAACAAAATCTTATATAGTTTATACTTTCGTCTTTATTTGGAAGCACAGAATCCATCCTACCACCAAAAACTAACTTTTTTGGAGACGACTCTACCGCCGCCATCTTGGATTAAAAATGGTGAAGAAATTTATTTTTTGTTCTTCAGTAAGATATTTATAACATCTCTAAGCAATTTTGTAATAATATATCATAGTTTCTAAACAAAAAATTATTCAAAAAATATATTTTTTTCAATTTTAAACTGGAATGTCCCCGTAACTTCTACCCCTGCATTATCTGTTGGCCAAAGTAATAACTAACATGTTTGTCAATCAATCAATGACAGATGCCGCATAAGATCAATATTAGTATCTTCTCGTCCACTTTTTCTAGTATGTGCTAATCGATTTCAATCGAACAAAATAGAAATAATAACTTGAATATTTAGTACCACTTAAATAAATAAGATAATTACAAATTTTGTAAAAGAAAGAAACGAAATTTCAGCCGACGTGTGTTATTATTACTAATACAACTATATTCTCTAACCATTTTAAAATGAAAATAAGTTTACCTTACTTATTTTTAGTCAAAAATGTACTTTTGACAAATTTTCTATTGAAGCACTAACAAAAATTAATATCAGAATTGAATAATGAAGTGTAAAAACCAGCCACTTTGAGATGCTGCATCGAGAGAAAAAACCCATTTTGAGCAACAATTGTTATAGTTGAACTTTTAACTTTAAAATGGTACCAATATTGCCAACTTTGGCGATACTCATTTTTACTATTTTTGTCCACCGACGGAGCACTGTGCAACGTTCCAATTTGTCAAATTTTTTTTTTTTTTCATTTTAGTTCCTACGATAACTACACTCATACTGCTTGTAAATTTTTTTTTTTTTTTGTTTTAGATCAGTGGAAGATCCAAAATATGACTCACCAGCAAGATCCGTTTTTTAAAGAGGGCAACTGTAACACCAATTTTAGTTTACTTAAAATTTTATATATGGGACATTCTCTGTCAACTGGAAAAAATTAAAAATCTCAAAAAACAGTTTTTCGTGTTTCACGCGTCCCAAGTCATCAGAAAACTTCCCAAAAAACTTATTCTTCATTTTTCATTCCTTAACTTGGCTGTAACATACTTTTAGCGTAACCCAGAAATAACGACGTGAACTTAAAGTCTCTGTTTCCTTTGCGGAGCTTAATTAGAGTTAAAAAAATTATTAATGAAGAATAAGGTTTTTTGTGAAGTTTTCTCTTAAGTCAAACACTGTTTTTTTCCATTTTTAGGTTAGGGACAACAGGTAACATTTCACGTGGAAAATAATATTAGATTCAAGTTCATCAGCTGAAACTACACAAAAATAAGCATTTCCCGGCGTTTTATGATGATTTCGGTAAGCGTAAAACCCGAAAAACAGCCTTTTTGGACCCTTTTTGAGGTTAGGAACAACACGTGACATTTCCCGTGGAAATTAATATTAGATTCATATTCAGCTAAAAAAAATATACGAAAAAAGGCTTTATCTATTCTTTGATGATGACTTGGGTAAACGTACGCTTGATAAAACTATTCTTTCAAGGTGAGGTGGTAGACTTGCAGCCGCCGATAATAAGCTTTTATTTGATCCCAAACATCCCCTGAAATACCTGTCCCATATTTATATTTTTGTATATTGTTATTACTTATAAGCTCATTTTTTCATTAAAAAAAAAATAACCTAAAAGCTGACCAAAAGGTCCCCTTAAGTCGAATCTTGAATTTATTTCTCAGCGCGTTCTTTTTTTATTAAGGTGAAAAATTAAGATAGAGAATGTAATGAAATGTACTTTTAAATGTACTCAAGAATGATTTTTGCGCCTTGGAAATACTCACTCTTTCAGGCTAAAAAAGTTAATATAAAATTAAAGTTATATAAAACCGAATTTGCAGAAAAGAGATTATTAATTTTTAACCCTTAACTTGCCCAAACTAATTTTTCTTCTATCTCTATCACTCTTACATTCAACTTTTGAAAATCAAATAAAATTAAATGTTCTGTTTTAATATTTTGTTTTATAAATATATTTTACTATTATTTAACACTTTTATACTCAGAAAAATTAACGATTAAAATATGTATGTTTAGTTTTTATTAACATGAATTTTCCACAAAAAGGATGCTTTTTACGATATCCTTCTACCATCTGCAACAATAGCTGCTTCTGTTCTTCATCATTTGACAAAATTTTGTTGTAGTCTTTCCTAAATGCTACACCTCTTTCAGCGGTGTCATTTACGGCAGTACAATTTGCAATAAGAAAGAGCATCTTTGAAACCATCATCATATACCAATATAAAAAAAAAACTTTTTGGTTTTGTGTGCTATCTGATATTTTCGATTGCACAAAAAAATAATCCTTTCAAGTAAATTTATTTAAACTTTTCAGAATGTTCTCGAATAGAGCAACTTCATCTTTGACCTTAAAAGGTCGATTTCTCCTAAACTAAATAAGTCGCAGAAAAGCAAATATATGCATCTACTTAAAAACCACATATCAAGTTATTGATTTGCAATTTTTAAATAAATGGAACAAATTTCTGTACTTATACTTCAAGATTTCCCCCATAATCAGTAACTTCCGGTTTTCAAAATGGTTTCGGGTCTATTAACGAAATTTGACACAGTGCTAAGTGCTAAAACGAAACTTTTGGTGCCCGAAGAGCGAAAATCGGAGCAACTTCAAATTTTTCCATACAAGACTAAACCAGCCTAATATACAGGGTGACAATTGTAAAGTGACGCAAGTTCAATACTCTGCAGCAAGCTTTGCCATTTACCGTTACTTTAATTTAAAAAGCAAATTCATTCATCATTGGCTTTGCTTCTAATTTCATTTGAATTTTTGTTATTACATTTTGAAATTTCCATAAAAATGGACAAGGAAAATATTCGTCGTGAAATTATGAAATTTCATTTGGCAAATTATAGTAGCCGTAAAATTGCAAAGGCTTTAAATTTGTCAAGTCGTACGGTAGACCGAGCTATTATTCGATATAATGAAACTGGGGGTTTTGGAGATAGAGACCGGGGAAAATTTTCAACAGTTGCCACTACTGGTTTAACAGAAAAAATTCGTAAACGAATCAAGCGAAATCCAAGGCGCTCAATGAGAAAAATCGCTAAGGAAGTGGGAGTAAACCGTGAAACAGTGCGAGTCATTGCAAAATTAAAGCTTAATCTTAAGCCGTACAAGCTCCGAAAAGCTCAAGATCTGACACAAAAAAAGAAAAATTTGCGACTGCAAAGATGCAAGGCGTTGCTACGCTTCTCCGTGTTAAAAAATGTTGAAAATATCTTGTTTACAGATGAAAAAAGTTTCACGGTTGAACAACATTTCAATGCGCAAAATGACCGAATGTGGCTAATATCATCATCGCAACAAAATAGGACTGTTGGCCGAGTTCAAAAGCCAGCTTCCGTTATGGTATGGGCTGGAGTTTCCGCTAATGCCAGAACCCCTCTAATATTCGTTGAAGAGGGTGTTAAAATTGACCAGGTTGTTTATCGGAGCATTTTAAATGAACATGTTCTTCCCTGGGCCGAAGATACATTTGGAAATGAAAACTGGACTTTCCAGCAAGATTCTGCACCTTCCCACATGGCAAAATTAACGCAAACATGGATAAAAGACAATTTTTCTGGAT
Source organism: Toxonevra muliebris (assembly GCA_963691655.1). Taxonomy (NCBI): domain Eukaryota; kingdom Metazoa; phylum Arthropoda; class Insecta; order Diptera; family Pallopteridae; genus Toxonevra; species Toxonevra muliebris. The sequence goes on along the minus strand of OY829328.1, from coordinate 49,505,377 downwards.
TCATAACATCTCAAGAATGGCCACCATACTCCCCAGACTTGAATCCAATGGACTACTCTATTTGGAGTATTTTAGAGAGTAAGGCTTGTGCATCTCAACACCACAGTCTGGAGTCGCTGACAAATTCATTAGAGAAAGCCTGGACTGAAATTGATCAGGAAGTCCTGCGGCGAACAGTCCTACGATTTCCGGATCGATTGAAGGCATGTGTGCAGGCTAAAGGAGGTTATATTGAATGAGGTGGGGTTCAAATGAATGCTTATATATTCAGCAATGTTAACACTTAATTGTACTTAATGGAAGTACGTCCTTTTGAAAATAACTGCTGAAATGTGTGCGTCACTTTACGATTGTCACCCTGTCTATAAGTAAAAACAAAAAACCAAATTTTTCAGAAAATTGCTTTTAAAGTTTTCAATTTCCACAATAACAACAAATACACTTCTCACTAGATTTTACAAAATACCATTATGATTTTTTTACACAAGATAAACGATTAAATAACAGTTATTTCTGAATACTTAACTCGAGTTTATAACAGTAATGCCAGAAAAGTACAATTCAATTGTCAGTATTGACTGCTTACCAAATTTGTATCGTCCTGAAACGCATAATGTAAATTAGTTATCCACTGCCTATCTCCAAACACCAAAACATCACGTTCTTCCCGAAAACAAGCAGTCTCTGCACGTTTGAGCATTTCCCATTTGTTTAAAATTTTCATTGCATATATTTTCTGCGTCCTTAGCATACGCACCACGCAAACTTCCCCAAAAGCACCACGACCAATAATTTTTATCGTCTCAAAATCTTCACGGGACAGGCGGAATTGTTTAATGAATGTTACAACTGGTTTCACTAAAATTAAAATAAAATAATACATTACAAAAAATTTTTATATATGAACCCGTTGGTGTAGGTTACAGAGCTGTAAAAGAGTGCAATCAATTGAGAATATAAGTCACAATTGAATAATAACACTGTTCAACAGCCAAGAATGAGCAGAGTACTTAGGATAATGGGGGGTCGCTGAGTCCGAATCCGTGGTCCGTTTTGCTCTGCTACGTCACAATTTTTTGTTATTGACATCAAACTTTTTAAAATTGAAAAAACAAAAACAAATTTTCGATTTTTTTTATTTTTTAACTTTAAACATTTATTTTTAATTTTTTTTTTTTTTTGATTATTTAATTTTTTCGGAATTTTTTTCATTCTCGTTATCATTGTTCACTTTTATCTCGGTGTTTGCTTAACCCAGTAATGCCTAGCGGTGCTATATGGCACCTTGTCACTGAGACGTTCCTGAGCCAGGTTCAAAAATAACTTTTTCCTCAAGTTACTTTCTTGATCTATCTACTTTGTGTTCTTGAACAATTAAATCCTTTTCTTTGTGTATACCTACAAATACGTATTCACGTATTCATTTTTGAACACATTGTAGATAAATATATAATATAAAATAAAAAACGTAAGTACCTATGAACATTGCTTTTGGCAAAAGAAAGAAATTTAACAACAAAATCTAAATTAATTTTTAGAATTTAATTGTTCCAGAACACATAAAATTAAAGTCAAACTTTTATACTGCTCTGCCTTTGAAGAAGCGAAGACGAAGGCATGGTTGTGGAGACGTAGTTTCGCCAATCTCATATCGTAGCCTGAGAATTGATTTGGCGTATGTGTATACGTATTCGTATACGATATGTATAAAAAGTTTAAAGCTCATTTTGCACTTAATTATCGTTTGGCCATCATTGCTTTAACCCATTAAGGACGAGCGGGAACCAAAATAGATAGATCAAGGAAAGTAACTTGAGAAAACATTTTTTTTTTAACCTGGCTCAGGAACGGCTCAGCGACAAGGTGCCATATGGCACCGCCAGGCATTACTGGGTTAAGCTAAAACGAGATAAAAGTGAACGATGATAATGAGGATGAAAAAAATTACAAAAAAAACAATTAACTACAAAAAAAAATTTGAAAAATTAAAAAAAAAACATTGTTTTTTGTAAAAAAAAAGATGTTTTGATGAAAAAAAATATGAACTGCATTTTTAATTCTTGTTTTTTCAATTTTAAAAATTTCGATTTCATGTGAAGCGGACAACGAAAAAAAGTAAGGTTCTGAAATTTGTTGAAATTCGGCCTAATTAAACCTGTAGAAAATATAAATGTAGGCACACAATTTTTTTTTTTTTGTATGAAGCTTATTTGCCAAGCTATGGGGTTTTAAAGAATTGACGTAATTGAAATATGGATTTTTAAAAATAATTTTTAGAATTAAGCAAATTTACAATAAAATATTGAACATGGTAATTTAAATAGAAAATTTACTGTTCTTTTCAATTATGGAATTAGACCGGAAATTAAAATTTTTTTATGTACCAAACCGGAAGTAAAAGTTTAAAATCAGAAATTTAATAACTTCGACCATTTAAAAAAAAAAAAATTATTTTTCAAAATTTAGCTTAAAGTATTTAAATAATACCCTTAAAGTTTAAAAATGGGATCTGCATTAGTTTAGGAGATACATGAAAGAAAGTACAAAGCTACCACGCTCAGTGCGACACCTATGTATCTATCTCCTAAACTAATGACCCAATTGACTTCAAAAGACTTCAAGTGACTCCAATTGACTTCAAATCCCCAATTAACTCCAAACGACTCCAAGTGACTCCAATTGACTTCGAATTCCCAAATGTCCCCAAAAGACTTCAACTGACTCCAATTGACTTCAAAGTCCCAATTGACTCCAAAAGACTCCAAGTAACTCCAATTGACTGCAAATTGCAATTGACTCCAAATGACTGTATTTGAGTTCAAGGTTACTCAAGTGACTCCAAGCGACTTCAAAGCAGTCATGATTTTGGAGTCATAAGATTTGCAGTCTCATGATTTCAAAAAAAGACTGCACTCCCTTGACTCTAAAAAAGATTTTTCTAAATGAATAACCAATCTGCGACTCCAAAAAAAGATTTCCAAATGCATTTTTTTATTCTGGAGTCAAATACGTTATTCAGTAATTGTAATCATGAATTGTCGGTTATTAACTGTGACTTCAAGGTATTGCAATTAAATTGATTGCATTCTTTTACAGCTCTGGTAGGTATATAAATATTAAAACTTTCGTAACAAATATTTATCCCTTAGATACTAAACATATAACGCCTAAAATTATTATTATTGTAGAACTTATTTGTTTCATAATACAGTACAACATTTTCGAGGTCATCGAAAGTTGACTCAGTTTCTGAAAGTACTTATCGAAACGCTTGTTTCCCATTTGGGTTTTTCTGGTTTAGCTTCAATCCGGATTTTATCGTCTCATGTATATTTTACCTGAAACTTGATTTTGGACACTTTTTTCAGGGAAAATTAATTTTTTCCCATGGCTATGTCTCGTAAAACAATTGGAATTTTGTTTTCCTGTCTGCGGCATAATTGTAGGTATAGACTAGGAGAAAAAAAAATGTTGAACAAACTGAGTTGAAAAAACTGCATGTAGTGGCTTAAAATTGGGAAAATGTCGAGAAAGTACCATTTTTCCTCCTTATTTTTACCATTTTTGGCTCATATTAAATGAATCAAGAAATAAAAGTCAAATAATTAAGAAAAGAAAATAAATTAAAGTTTATCAGAATCCAATGCATAACTGCAAGTTTATTACAAATAAAATTTTTGCATTTATCGCAACGATTACTGTACAGATTTTTGTTATGTTTGTATTCAGCAAGTGCGTTTTTCTACTGGTGATGCATGAGTCAATTTTTGTGAATTTGGTATATTCGATGACGATGGTATTTGGGGTGTAGCTGATGTAGACTATTCATTTCTTTGAATTTCATAATATTGGCAATGTATGGAGAAACCAACTGTTTTCCTAGCTCATCCAAATATAAACATCGACGATATTTTTTTCTTTGATGGTCCCAATTAGGATTCAAGTGCGTATATGTGATGAAACCATTGCGCCCAGAAATATCGGACATATTATAAAAAAACTGCCATAGGCCACCGATTTACTTTACGCTTTCAGCGATATGTTCCAACAAGTTTATCGAGCGAATCAACACTTCCTTTGGTTTTATTGAAATAATTGATAATTTCTGGTTTTTTCTTTTCATTGTTGTCCTTTTTTTTAAATGCTGCGTGATACGCAAATCATGGTCCAATACGAATTCTGAATAGTATGCCGGTTTTTTTCCATTTCAGATCCACATACTCTACGTTTTCATTCAATAGTAATGATAGCTACCCATATTATATCTCACCGTTTAATTGTGTACACCAACCTGTTATTGACCCGAAAGATGTTTTAAATCACTTAATGACCCTGAAGTGTACTTTCGACCCAGGTCCAGATAATATTCCTAGCGGCATTTTGAGGAATTGCGCCGAAAAACTGTATTTACCACTGTCAAATATTTTTAATGCATCGTTAAAATTAGGATACTTTCCTAAATGCTGGAAAGAATCATTCATAATACCCCTTCACAAGGGCTGTACTAAATCCAATGTTGGGAACTACCGCGGTATAGCTAAACTCAATGTTATCCCAAAGCTATTTGAGTTTATCATTACAAACCAAATAATACACTGGATTTCACCTTGTATATCTGAAAATCAGCATGGCGGAAAATCAACTACAACAAACCTCTTGGAATTTTCTTCATATGTACACAAAGCTTTCTTATCTAATTTGCACTGATATCTAATAATACTGACTTCAACAAAGCTTTCGATAAAGTTAATCACTACCTGTTACTTATGAAGTTAAAAAATATGGGATTTCCTACATTGCTTTTAAATTGGATCAAATGTTATTTGGACAATAGAAGACAAAGCGTTTTATTCAAAAACACAATTTCGGATTTCATTGAGGTCACATCTGGAGTCCCTCAAGGCGGCCACATAGGCCCCATTTTATTTCTTCTGTTTATAAATGATTTGACGTTTGCTATTCACCACTCAAAAACTTTAATGTATGCTGACGACGTCAAGCTGTTCCTTTCGCATAACTCAATTGATGACCAGATGTTACTACAATCCGATCTAAACAGCTTGGTACAATGGTGCAATATAAATTTAATGATCCTGAACCTAGACAAATGTAAAGTTATGGTATATGCAAGAAACGTTTCCCTTCCTACAGAATATACAATTGGAAATACTGTCTTAAGTCATTTGGATTCCTTCGTTGACTTGGGAGTTACTATGGACCCTAAACTTCGCTTTCATTTGCATATAAATATATGCGTTAATAAAGCAAAAGTAATGCTTGGTTTTGTTAAGCGCTGGTCTAAGGAATTCAACGACCCATATGTCACAAAGTCGCTTTATACATCATCGGTTAGACCTATTTTGGAATACGCATCAACTATCTGGTGTCCTCAATATAAGATTTATATAGACAAATTGGAATCAGTTCAAAAACAGTTCTTGCTTTTTGCTTTGAGATCCTTGCCGTGGGATTTACCGTTTAATCTTTCACATCACGAGCACAGATTAAAACTTTTGAATTTACCTACTCTTGAAAGCCGAAGAATTATGAGTAACGTGTGTTTTATTGCAAAATTGTTATCTGGCACTGTTAATTCTCCATCTTTGCTGAAGAACATTAACTTGAACGTCTCGACTCGTATTACTCGATTCTATATTCCTATCAAGTTATCTATTTGTAAGACCAATTATTCAGACAATGAGCCGTTCCGCCGTGCCTGCCGCGATTTTAACAACCTCTATAATGTTGTCGATTTTTCTGATTCGGTAGATTCCATAAAACAAAATGTTATAACTTTTTTAAATATATAGATGTCGTTATCAGCTTATGATTTATAATCTGTAGCTGAATTTCAGAAGGGCCACTTGTTGGGTAGTGCGCTACCCCAACGTCATTTTTTAAAAAAAAAAAGCTCTGGTGGAATCTCTTTTTTATTTTTTCGAATGGTACCAATCAAATTGTTCTTTTTATTTTTCAATTTCATTGCTAAGTGACGTGATGTGAAAAAATTGTCTGTTGTGGTATTGCGAGAAGACAGACTTTCGCTTAGAGTAGGAACTACTCTTTCGCTTTGATTCACATCAGCTGAACAATTCCGATCGCGACCAACATATATTTCGAGATTCCTTGCATAAAAGGAATTTGCATCGCACAACATACAAACTTTTATTCCATATTTCTTCTTTCTGAGGCTTCGACGGTATGTATTGAGTAAATGGACAACGACCTTTAAATGGAATTAGCTGTTCATCAATTGTAACATCTTTACACATTTTTACGCGATTAAGCCATTTGTCGAATGCATGACGAATTGGTGCCAATTTGTTCCTTGAACGAATTTTTTTCCGCTCTTCTTTGTCATCGGAACGAACTCATTCGTTTATTCTCTTGAATTTAGAGGCATAGCAGCTCGAAAAATAGGTATACTAGTTCTATCATCCCATAATTCGGTAATATATTGTCCATTTGACCTATATAAAGCGCGGTTCACGCCAAATTGGCACGCTTTGTTGTGGTCACCACGTCGCCCCTAGCCATAAGAACAACAAATTTTTTACTGGGATTTGTTTACAATACCGTTACCCTCAGTTGATAAATTTTTTATATTAATTGATCGCAAGTTGGTGATTGTGTGCACAATGGAAGCTGCAAATAGAAAATTGATTGTGAACAAATTTATTGAAAATCCGTCGTGGTCTGGTTCAAAGATTGCGAAAGTGTTAAATATCTCCAAAAGAGCGGTATGTAGAGTTATAAAACGATATAAAAAAACTCTTAGTGTTGAAAGAGCTAAAAAAGTTGTGAACAAAACGGGAACCACCAACCTAAAATTAAAGGCAAAGATCTTGAGGTCCATCAAAAGCCATCCCGGACTATCGGATAGCGATCGTGCCAAAAAATTCAATACCAGCAAAAGTACTGCTAGACGAATACGCATAAAAGCTGGGCTAAAGTGCTGTCGTGCTATAAAATAACCAAATAGAACAGACAAACAGAATTTGCTGGCCAAAAAACGTGCTCGTCTTCTTTATAAAAATGTTTTGACCAAATTTAATGGATGCATTATTGTGGATGACGAATCATACGTAAAATTTGATCTTAAACAGCTTCCAGGTCAAAATGTGGTAATGTACCTTCAAAATTCCTCTTCTATGACGTCTGATATTTACATCAAAGAGTGCCTTTTGAAACGACTATTGCCATTTGTTCGTCACCACCATTCGCCAGAGAAGTTTTGGCCTGATTTAGCCAGTTGCCACTACTCTAAGAAAACCATGGATTGGTATCAGACAAATAAAGTAGATGTAGTGCCCAAATATATGAATCCACCCAATTGCCCCCAGCTTCGACCGATCGAAAAATACTGGGCTATTACAAAATATAAGTTGAAGAAAAATGCAGATATTGTCAAAAATGTGAATTCAATGTTACTAAAATGGAACCAAATAGCCGCAAAAGTATCCAGAGCGGATGTTCAAAGGTTGATGGGGTCCATTAAAAGGAATACCCGGAACTTTTTGCACAATATTTTAGTATTAAACCACAATATTAAACTTATCATTTAATGCATTATTTGTTATTCTGAGTGTTCTGGTTAAAAAGATACAGCAACTTTCCTGCGTGCCAATTTTGCGTGAACCGCGCTTTACTCCAGCCAGAACAGATGAAGGTTAAGTTATGTCATGAAAATTGTAACAAAGGCCAATTCCCAGCATAAGGCCTTTGGTAATAATTTGGCTTTGAGACACTCATACAGACCAATCACCCATAAAGCTTATTTATTTTGCTACCTTGCAAATATTGTATTGATAGATTAAATTTTAAGTTTTTTGGTCTTTCATTAATGTTCATCGGGATCGGTGTAATGTAATGTGTAAATTAGTTGTGTTTATACGTTTTTGTTGCTACTTCTGCTTATTTTTTTAATAGCTACGTTCACTTTTTTGGATGGAATTATTTGTGTCTATCGTGGTTGACAGGATGCGAGAACAAAAAATTAGAAGCTTTTTAAAGCATAGTTTTTAAAGGGTGTTCCTTATTATATTTCTTCAATAACGCAATGCTACAATAATGATATACAAAATTATATTTCTACAATAAAGCAACGCTACAGTATTCAAAAATATAGTAATGTAAAAAGCGACAGTAATAATTTTGAATAAGAAAATACCGTTACAATAATTCAACAACTATGAAGACATTTCATGGCAAAATGCTAAGGAGTGAGATTAAAAAAATCTTAACACACGTTTTACCTAAATTTTTTTTTGGGTGTAAAATTTAAAAATTTCTTTGATCTAGTTATCTTTGAAAAATATGTCAGTTGTTATTTTTAATGACAAACATGTTGATTTATTGTGAGTTTTTTTATGAGTGAAGAAAAAGAAGTACGTCTTCAAATTATTAAAAATTTTCAAAAAAAATCCAAATTGGTCCTACAAAAAATTGGCCAAAGAATTGAAGGTCTGCCGTCAAACTGTTTTCAATGTTATTAAACAGTTTCAGGAGAATTTGACCATCGATAGGAAACATGGTTCGGGAAGAAAACAAGGATCACATGATATTGGGAAAGCCAAGAAAATAGAAAGTATATTGAAAATATCTCCAAACACATCTGGTAGAAAAGCTGCCCGGTTAGCCCAGTGCTCTGACTATTTGTTGCGAAAAGTTAAAGCCAATGCAGGTTTGAAAACATACAAAGTCCAAACAGTTCCAGACAGGAATGCTGCAAAAATTTAGACGCCAAGAGTAGGGCGGAAATTAAAATCGAATTTCATACAAAAATATTCATGTTGTATAATGGACGACCAAACGTATGTACTGGCAGATTTTACGCAGCTTCCGGGTCAACATTTTTATGTTGCAACTGCAAGCTATATGCAGTTGCGGAAAAAGAAGCAAGTTATTTGTTACAGTGGGCTCTATAAATACTGAAATATACATCAAAGAATGTTTGAAAAAAAAGACTTATTCCTTTCATAAGAGAGCACAATGTGTCCACATATTTGCCCCAAAATATCGAAGATTTTGAAAGGAGATGGGCAAACTGTTCCAAAAAGGTGTCTGAAACACAACTATCAAATCTCTAACGGAAGGCTTACCAAAAAAGGTTCACGAGTTCATAAATAGTGGTTAGAACAATAAAAGTTATTTTTTTCTGTAATTTGTAAAATATTATCAATTAAATAATAAAAAAAAATAAAAACCGATCAACCGTTTAAAAATTATTGAATTTTTTATATGTTAAGATTTTTTCGATCTCACTCCTTATACAGATAGTGATACAGTTGTTTGCTGTTCAATTCTTCATATGCAATTTACTGATATAGGCGCTTGAAAAGATAATTCGACATTGCATGTACGCACAGACTATTGTGATAAGTAAAATAAAAAAAAAACTTATAGATTGATTGCAAATTGGTATATAGAAGATATTAGGCGTACTAGTGGTTACATTTGAAAAAATAACTTTTTCAATTTTTGTAGTGGTAATTTCGCTATTCGTTCTAGTACGCAACGTAAAGAGGATTTGCAGAACGAATTGGATAATTTGTTTGATAAAGCACATGCTGATGCCCTTCAAACAATGGAAACAGAGGATGACAAAGTTTTTTACAGCGTCAGAGAAAACCTGGACGACCGGGCTGCTATAATGCCAGTAATTAAGAAAAGACGTCTTTGAATTTTGAGTGTCGATAAAGAACTGATGCTTTACATTTGAATCGTTCATCACTATCATTACATGAAGTTACAAGGTTGTAAATTATTAGTACTAATATTAATATCAGTACACGGATGCATAAATAAGTATTAATACGCGTGCAATATGCGGTTGTAGGTAAAAAACTAGTGGGAAAGATAAAAAACTAGTGGAAAAACAAAAAAACAAATGATAATGAAAGAAGAGAAAAAACGACAAGAATATATTTCATCGGCAGTACCATCTACTTCTTCAGACTCAGTTGAATTTTTAATACCGCTAGAACACGAAAATGACGTATTCCCATAGAAAGAAGAAATTCGTTATAATACATCTTTAATTTTAAATTTGTAAATGGTTTTAATTTTGCTTTTTAAGGTGGAGTTACATACCACGCGTCAACGCTTTTCGTGCATCAAAAGTGTTTCCGTGTCCTACAATTTCTGCGAGTTTCACGCAGCGAGCTACACAGCTCCTTTTCTACGCGTTCTCCTCGTCTTTAAAATATTGGCTGATTTATGTGGCATAAAATTTTTTATTTTTCTGCATTAATTATTCTTCCATTTTTACCTTTTTTATTTGTATTTTTATAAATTTTAACTTTAGAAAACTATATAAGAACATAGAAAGTTGTATCGTGACTGTAAGAAAAAAACTCTGAAGGGAAAATATACATAATAAATTTTATTTATTTTTTTTATTTTTGAGTAATTATCAGAATTCTACTGTTTTTTTCTTTTCATTTTTTAAATTGATTTCTATCATAAAAATTAATTAAGTTTAAAAAAAAAAATTAAATATTCTTCATCCCGAATTTCCATGTTGACTTTGCGGTCTACTCGGCACAGGAGAATAATATTTTAGAACTGGGTAATCTATAGTTGCTTGAGAAAAATTGGTATGCGTTGTCATAATCTTAAAAAAAAAATTTTGGCTCATATTAAGGGACATCCTAATGTACATACATATTTTAGTTAAATGAATAATTGTTTTTGTTTTTTCTTCCTATTAAATAAATTGAAAAAAGCCGCAAAGCGTATTTTTCTTATTTTAACCTCACTAACCCTGGAATTGTCCCAATGATGTTCGAAAACTTAAGTAAAATGGGAGATATGGTTTTTATTTCATGAGTTATCTTCCAAATACTGATGCTGGCTGTCAATGAGTGGAGTGTATAGATGCAGCGTCATCACCCTAAGTTGCCTTTGCTATAATTCCTGGTTACTAATGTTATAGCAGATATTATGCCCAATTGGAAAACTTAAGGATAACTGTAAGGATTGAGTGTCCTGGACATGTTTTTTTCTTAAATTTACTTTAATATTTGCATAAAATATTGAAGAAACTCAACCAGATTTTGAGAAAAAACCCCGGGGTGAAAGGGTTAAATTGAAATCTCGTTTAATCGAAAACCTCTGTAATTCGTAAAATATTGCTGGTCCCTTGCGATTACGAATTTTCGGGATTCTACTGTATATAAAAGCTGTTCAGCCCCTGAGCACCACGGTGTATTGATTGTTTATGTTGTCTTTATTTTCTTTTGTATTAACAGTTTTCGTTAGTTGTTATTGTATTCTTAATGCCTCTAATGTATATCTAGTCCTAGTTCTCTTTTCTTGTTATCAAAATCATTTGTTTGTCCGTTATCAAAGATGTTTTGCAAGAGCAGTTATCAGTCTCTTATTTTTTGCATCTGTATGCTCTTGCATTCGTGTTCCAAGTGCTCTCTTCGTCGTACCAATGTATATCTGATCGCATCCTTCTTCGTTATTCCCTTTGCAATTTATTTGATACACCACATTGTTGCAAGTGGTTTTTTGCAGGGTGTCTTTGTTTTTGTAAATATGTTATTGAGTCATGTTTGATTTACATGCGAAAGAAATGTCAGTATAATTAAAGATCTTCTTAGTATGGGTCGCAAAATGTGAAACGGTCAGCCAAAAAAAAAAATTTCTCGGATTTCTAGGACAACGATGCTTTTCGATTATATAACGATGATATCTTCTTAATCCCTAAAAAAAATTTGACTTATTTTGCAAATAATCGCGGGTTGTAAATTTGCGTAGTATATTTTTTATTTATTCATATCTCGGAAACGAATAGAGATAATTAAATGAAGCAAAATATATATAATTTTAATAAAATTCATTTTTTCTTGTAAAAATTTAATTTGTTCCAGTTATAAACAATATTTCGAAACTATTGCGATTATCTCAATTTCACCCACCCGACAATTTAATTTAGCTTTTTACATGCGTAAAATGACAAGTAAATAAAAAAAAAGTTAGTAACCTCTTATATGAAAGTTATGCCTATTTTTCTGATGACGCTCGAGTACTAATGCGCTCGTTCTTAGTAATATCCATAGCAGAATAACCAACTATGCAGCGAAATTTCAAAAGTTAAGGTGGTGACCTTAACTTTTGAAATTTCGTTGCATAGTTGGTTTAATCGGTCTAGATTTTTCAAAAAATTGATTTTTTTTAAAAGCTTTTAAAAGTATGCTGTTTCGTATCAATATTTCCAGTATTTCGACTTCTACAGCCTATTTAGCAGGTGAACGCAGAAGCAGGTAAAAGGGCTGACTGAAGTTTAAACTCATTTATCTCGAAACTATATTTTTCTGCACTGTGCACAGCGGTCTGCAATCCCAAATAGCTGGCCATAAGTCGAAAAATAAAGTTTTTTTTTGGGAGGGTTCTGACATTTCAAATAGTGGCAGTGATAACCCTAGCAGCGTTTTAGAACAACGCTTAAGTACAGCTATTCTTTAAAATTTTTTTTTGCCTTTTCAAGTCTAAGTAAAAATTTGTGTCGAAACGTGTGGAATTTTCATGTGGAAAAAGTGTGTTATTAAAAAGTGCGTAGTTTTTAAACTCTTTCACCGATTTTAACGAGATAACATGCAATCAACTTGTAAGGGTAAGTACTTTTCATATATCTAAATAAAAATATTATTTAACTATAACACTAGTTTACAGCCAATTTGTGCTAAGGAAGTTACTATTTTTCTTTTTTGTACTTTTATGGATAGGTTTTCGAGATATAATTTTTTGAATTTTTTTTTGTTTTTTCCGATGGTAGTTTGAGTGATATATTTGAGACATATATATGATGACTTGGGTAAACGTACGCTTGATAAAACTATTATTTTAAGGTGAGTTGGTAGACTTACAGGCCTTGTTGCATTCGAAACTTTCATTTGAGCCCAAACATGCCCTGAAATTTCTTAATCAATTTTAGACAGGAGGGGGAGGGGGGGGGGGGGCTCCCGTTGACAGAGAATGTCCCATATATATATTTATGTCCGCTAAATTAATAAACATTTTTATAACTTTTTCAATAAAAAGCGTTTCAATTGCGAAAACATAATTCCCACATATACTCTTATATATCCTACTATAAGGAGAGACAAAATAAAACAATAATATACGTAATAAATGAGGAAAAATACACATATAGAGAAAAAGTTGAATTTTGGACTTCGTACATAATTGGTCATAGCTTCGGTATTTATCCATAGAATTAGTTCATAAATACCAGGTTCTCTACGTAAAAATGCAAACTTTATGTAAAAATTAAGAAATAGGGCATATTTTTACGTTTTCCAGTCTTTATTATTTTTTAAGTGAGTTTTCGATTTAATTTTTTGTCCAAAAAAAACGTTTTTTGATTCATATTTTGACCAATTGCACTTAAACTACTGGGTGGATTGGAAAATGGACTCGAAAACCTATCCATAAAAAAAATGTTTGATGCCATTTTCGAGTTTAGTGGCCCAAAGTACAAAAAAGAAAAATAGTAATATTCTTAGCACAGAAATTTTTTTTAATTTGTAAACTAGTGTAATCAAAACAATAAATAAGTAATGAATTCACCGGTGTTTTTATCCCAGCAATTGTAACATCAAAAAAGTATTTGTATAATAGACATTTTTTTGTGTAAAATTCGTATAGATGGGGGAGAGGAAGGGTTAAGATTTTTGCGTCCAATAACGGTTGATATTTGTTTGAGCTTATATTAGCAGTATTAGCCATCCTCCTCTATTATCTACTTTCGTATTGACAATAGGGCAATATCAGCATGTATATCAAAAATTTACCACCTTGAATACGCCATTTTGTTTTTTACAAATTAAGAACGGATTCGTAATCAGAGATTCCAAAAACCCCCAAATGTCTGGTTTCGTCAAAACTCGATATTTTTTTGGAAATGGTCCACCATTTTGGATCCGCCACTTGTTTTTTTAAAAACTGGGATCGAATTCGTAATTAACGATTTCAAAAACCCCCAAATGTCTGGTTTCGTCAAAATTCGATAACTTTTTTTGCAAATGGTCCACCATTTCGGATCCGCCATTTTGTTTTTTTAAAAACTGAGATCGGATTTGTAATCACCGACCCTAAAAACCCTCTAGCACAAATAATCATTACAAAAGAACGATTTTTCCGACTTATGGCCAGCTTTTCAGGATTCCAGACCACTGTACGGTGGAAGACAAAAAACGAAAACTACTCGACCGATTCGTCTCAAATTTTACTATATTATTCAGTAAACCAGTGCTTATCGCACCAAAAAAAACTTTATACGTTGAATACTTCTTACTTTTTACTAGGGTTCAGAAAAATACACACACTGAATAAAAATCCCATACATAAATGTAAACAAACACAGTTTAGAGCAACCAACATATATTTTTATTTTCATATAAATTTTGTGTGTGTACAAATTTTATGTATTTTTTTTTTAGGTATGACACCGAACAAAATTTGGATACACACAAAATTGATATGAAAATAAAAATGGTCTGTTTTCGTAAAGTAAATTTTAACAACGCGTCGTTTGTCAAATTTTTTTTTCATTTTAGTTCCTGCGATAACTACACTCATACATCAGTGCAAAATCCAAAACATGTCCCACCAGTAAGATCCGTTTTTTTTGAAGAGAGCAACTGTAACACCAATTTTAGTTTAGTTTTTTTTTTTTTTTTTTTTTTGGAACAGACAAAAGAAGTATTTAAGAATACAGCACTCAGACAAGTTTTACGTCCATTGTACTATATCCTGTGTTCCCTTTTGCTACCAGATTTATTAATAAATCTTAGCAGATCCTGCGGTGTTAGAGAGCTCAGGTGTTCGTCTCCCAACACTCCAGTACCAAATATGCTTACTCTGATCTGACAGAAAGCGGGGCAGACACTAAGAAAGTGGTCCGTCGTCTCTTCACATTCTTCCTCCAAACCACAGGAAACACAGAAGGCACAATCATATGCAAATGTTTGGCCCAAGAGAAATGACCTGTATATAATCCGACCAGCTGCCTACAACTCTTTCTGTTAAGTGATAACAGAAAGTCTGTTAGACGCTTCGAGATACCAGGTAACATGGTAACATTTGTCTGTCTAAAGCCCCTCAGGTCCTCCCATTTACGATTGTGGGTCAAGTCGACCCACTCATTAATGGTGGTCTTGATGGCTGTAGACGACAAAGAGAGTACAGATTCTGGGCCCAGGAAACCAGTTTCCGAACCCTTTCTGGCCAGAAGGTCAACAGATTCATTTCCTGAAATTCCTGAGTGTCCAGGAACCCATATCAACAGCAGGCTATTGTGTTTTTCAACACAATCAAGCCTGGATTTGCAATGCACAACCAGTTTAGACGTGGTTAGAGGATTAAGCAAGGATTTAAGCGCAGCCTGACTGTCACTAAATACACAGATACTTCTTTCTCTCCAACCATTATAAATAACATGATCCATTGCCTTGATGATTGCAAAAATTTCTGCTTGAAAAACAGAAGCATACAATCCAAGGGAATAGTGAAGGTGCACTCCATCATTTTCAATAAAGACCCCAGAACCCGAACCGAATTCTGTTTTGGAGCCGTCAGTGAAAATACGCTTACAATCAACTCCCGGCCCAGGTCCCGGCAAAAACCAAGTTTGGGCCTCTGGAATTTGTATTGTATAGCGCTGTTTTAGAACTGGAATTGTTGGCATTGTATCGGATGGCATTGATAGAACTGTTAGGTCCATTTCAGTACCTTCAACAATTTGACCAATATCCCAGCAAGTGTCATACCAATACGCATTGCGTTTAAGCCTACAGATGGCCTTGACAGCCTCTCCTTTAGCAAAAATATCAAGGGGTGGTAAGTTGAGCAATGCATCCAAGGATGGGCCAGGTGTTGTAGGAAAAGCTCTCGTACAGCAAATGGCCACAGTCCTTTGAAGTCTGGCAAGAGCTTTCCTAACGCTGTCAACATTAATTAGTCCACCAGACTATGGATGCATAGGTGATAATGGGTCGAATCATAGCCTTATAAAGCCATAAGACTTTATAAGGTGATAAACTCCATGTTTTGCCAAAAATAGCCTTGCATTGGCAAAAAGTTGCCAATGCCTTGGATACCTTTAGATCAACATGAGAACGCCAAAGAAGTTTGGTATCAAGAATGACTCCTAGATATTTCACTTCTTGGGATAGCTGAATAGTGATTCCTCTGAGTACTGGTAAAACGAGACCATCAACTTTCCTTCTCCTGGTGAAAAGAATAACACCAGTTTTAAGGGGGTTAACCGATAGCCCGTTTGAGCAGCACCAAGAGTCAATCATATTCAGAGCAGTTTGGGCTTTCCTACAAACATATCCGACCGATTGGCCCGTGATTAAGCAGGCAACGTCATCGGTATAGGCCTGTGTGTAGATACCCGACTCATTTAGGGAAACAAGCAGAGAGTCAACCAGCAGACACCACAGCAGTGGAGAGAGTGCACCCCCTTGGGGACATCCTCTATTCACGCCACAAGTCACAGATTGACCACAATCAGCTTGAACCATCATAAGTCTATGTGACAGCATTGAGCGTATCCACTTAACAAGAACCGGATCCACTCCATGCTGACCTGCTGCATTGCACATGCCGTCAAAAGCTCCCTCAATATCAACAAAAATACCAATAGTGTATTCTTTCCTGTTGAGAGCCCGCTCAATCCGACCTACCAGATTTTGCAGGGCCGTCTTACAAGATTTTCCACATTGGTAAGCATGCTGAAATGAAGAGAGAGGATGTAACAATAACGACTCACTACGGATGCGGTGTTCAACACAGCGCTCAAGACATTTCAGTAAGAAAGACATCATAGTAATTGGTCTAAAGCTTTTGGGATTGGTATAGTTGTCCTTTCCAATTTTTGGAATGAATACAACTTTTACCAACCTCCATTGTTGAGGTATGTGAGCCAGAGCCAAACTGAAGATGAAGATCTTCTTCAAAACCGGTAGCAATTGCACCATACCCTCTTTCACAACAACTGAGAGTATACCATTCGGACCCGGCGATTTGAAGCTATCAAAAGAAGCAATAGCAAACCTAATCACATCTTCGTTCCCCACTGTCCTGGCAACCCACCAGTTACGCTGTGAAACTGTCGAACTAACCCTCCCAGCTTCCGGAAAAGTGGGATGTTGAACAACAGAGACCTGATTGCCCGGAAAGTGAGATTCCAGCATTAAGCTGAACATCTCACTTTTTGATTCCGTGAAAGTGCCATCAGATTTTTTGAGTGAACACAGTCGGTTGGCTTGACCCTTTTTGAGGATTTTCGCCAATCTAGCTGTTTCAGACATAGTTTCAATACCGCTGCAGAAATTTCTAAAGAAAGCTCTTTCGAATATCGAATTAGCTTTTTATACTCCTTCTGCTTTTGACGATATAGAGCCCAGTGCTCCTCAAGATCAGTCTTGAGAGCCCTGTTGATAAGTTTTCTCGACTCAACCCGCAGGGCTTGCAACTCCTTGCTCCACCACGGAACAGGAATTTTAGCAAGAGGTTGGCGAGGGGGACAGGCACGCTCAAAGCTGGTCTGAAGAGCAGAGGTGAGATTTTCCACCGCTGCTTCCAGACCTCGCTCGTTGCGTAGTTTAGGGGGTAGAGCACAGCTTAATGAAGCCAGTTCTACTCTAAACTTTGCCCAATCCGCCAATCCGGATTAACTTCAACACCATACTGAAACTCGATATATCTGTGGTCTGAAAGAGAGTCATCTCTAAGGACCTTCCAGTTTGAAATTGACTGCACTAACCTTTTATTAGAAAGGGTTACGTCAATAACCTGCTGCCTAGCAGGTGTCACAAAGGTTGATTCCCAACGTTTTGTATGTTCAACTCAGAAGACAGTATGTAGTTGAGAAGATGAGTCCCTCTTGCACTTGCTGCTGCCCCAGATAAAATTCTGTGCATTAGCGTTACAACATAATATGAGCCCCAAATTCATCCTCTCACAATACTCCACAAATTCAACAACCATCGCTGGCGGTGGTGGTGAAATTACATCGTATGGAAAGTAGGCAGAAGCAATCCCAAAATGTTTCCATTCTCGATTGTCTTGAAAACTCACTCTAGCAGCCACCATATCTTGGCCACAAAACTGACCAAGTTTGGTGGTTGTAAGATGAGAAGATGCTATAAGATAGATTCTAGGTCTATTAGAACTCTCATCATATAGAATCGTGTGTCCCCTTAATTCACCAAGTCCACAGATGCGTCTTTTATGGACCCAAGGTTCTTGGATTGTTGTTATGTGAGGGAATGTATGCAACATGGAACGGCGTTTACATAGGAGTGCAGTAGCAGCCTTGGAATGTTGCAAATTTATCTGGGTTACTGTAAGTCTACAGGTAGATTCCGCAATACAGAGTTAGAAGACCGAGATAGCCTCGCGATATCATTGCCGGCGGCAGTAAGTATCACAGAGGTGGCGTTAATACTTTGGAAAGTGTTGAAGCCTCCCATCTGCTCGTCCACAATGCAAGAGATGGCAGCGCTGGCAGTATCGGTCTTCGTCCTCTTTACCTGAGCGCGCCTGAAGGAAGCGGCTTGGTTTCTCTGAGGAACCTCTGCATCGGTTTCTGTAACCTCAGCAGAGAGTACCCTCTTTGAAATACTGGCCATAATTTGGTCTTCAACCAGAGTAGTGGCCGAGGCCTCCTTAAGTCTGTTTATCGACCTAATCTTCCTCCATTTGCGTCTCATACTGCGAGAAGGTTGTGGCCCCAGTACGCCGGCTTCTGTAGGAGGTATGTCGGCCACAGTTGTGACGTCCAGACTCATACCTACTTCAGCCGGAGGGTTCACAGCCCCTGACACCAAAGAAGAGTTGGTTGTAAAGATTACAACCCCACTCTCCCCTGGGATGCGCTCTCTGTCGTAGACTCGAGACTTTGAGGATTTTTCCTTTTTCGGTTTCGTTCATGCCGTTTCGTCCGGTCGCCTGCTCCTCCTGTTTAACTAGGGCGAAGCTGTGCATCCCGACGAATCAGAATACACGGCAACCTCTATAGAGAAAAGGGGAAGGGAAGGTCGACCGGTCAGATAGCTGACTCGCCACTGTTGGCGTTCCAGGGTTACTGCCCTGGCTGCCAAAATATCCAACAGGCACGGGTCGCATAACACCTTGGATTAGGGAAGGCTTTGCATAAGAGGGTGTGCTCCCTCCGCCTGGACTATCTTAGCCAGTTACATATCAGAAATCAGATATGCAACTGTTTCCAGCCGTCACCACGTGGACGTGATAGACCAAACTTCCATCAGATCACTCAATTACGGCACGTATCGAAATACATGTTGGTCCCCTTGAGTGACTGACAGCCTGACAGGCTAAAGGTTACTAACTTTTTTTTTTATTTACTTGATGTCATTTTACGCATGTAAAAAGCTAATTTTAATTGTCGGGTGGGTGAAATTGCGATAATGGTCTAATTCACAATAGTTTAAAGAATTTGTTTATAGCTGGAACAAATCAAATTTTTACAAGAAAAAAATGATTTTTATTAAAACTATATCTATTTAGCTAATTTAAGAAAAAAAATCATTTAGTTATTTCTATTCGTTTGCGAGATATGAATAAATAAAAAATATACTACGCAAATTTACAACCCGCGGTTATTTGCAAAATAAGTTAATTTTTTTTGAAATTTTTTTTTAAGGGAGTAAGAAGATATTCGTACCTTAATCGAAAAACATCGTTGTCCTAGAAATCCGTGAAAATTTTTTTTGGCTGACCGTTTCACTGGTTTCGACCCATATGTGCTTGTGTTGTTAAATTTTGTATATATCGGATGCTAAAAATTTTTTTTTTGTCATTGGAGGTTGTCTGTTCATGTTGTTGTATCTGTCAATTAACTCGTTAATAAGTGGACTTGAGGAGGAGTCATTGTGTAGTATTGATTTTTTTTATTGTATTTTTAAAAATTGTTGATTTTTTTTCTACTTAAAAGTTAAAACAAGTTCCACTGTATGAGGGTAGGCGTGACTTATGGACTATAACAAATTCAAAAATTTTGCCGAAGGATGAAATCATCACGTTTAGGCACCACTACAGTACACCGTACTTTTATGATTCATAATCTGAAGAGAAATCAATGTTTTGGACACTTTTACTTTTTGTCTGAGTTTTCCTTTTTCCGTAGTTTTACAAACATATGTATGTATGTAACATCTAACAACAAACATTTTAATTTTGTAGTAACTCACCCAATTTAATGAAATCCGATACAGTTTTTTCTCGCCGTAAAGAAGAATTGCAACATTCATCATATAGAACGAGAAGAGCATCAATTAATGCCTCTATGGAAATTGCTTTTCCCTCCGGAGGAGATAATTCGTCAGCATTACTTTTTGCGCAATTTACCATTAACATTCCATTGGTGACACCTTTTTCCAATATCATAGATTCAAGTAATCTAAATCTCTTACTGTAGGTTTCGACAACTGAAAATAATAAATAACGTTTTCATTAAAATTTTTTTTTCATGGTTTTTCCTAATTAATTCTTATTACATTACATTATTAATTTCTCTTTAATTTTAAAGACAGCCTCACATAAATTTAGATTAAAAGAAAGTTCGTTTTGAATTATTTCAAAATAAAATCAAAATATACTAAATTTCAATCCGTACATACATATAATTAAAAATTGGAAATATCAATGTTCAGAATTCGTGTTTTTGTGTTTCTGCTTGAAAAACAGAAGAATACATGCAAACCAAGATAGAAGTAAAGATTCACTCTACTTTTTCCAATGAGGACTCAAAACTCGAACCGTATTCGGTTTTGCAACCGTCAGTAAAAATGCGCATACTATCAACTCCAGGCCCAAATCTCGGCAAAAACCAGGTTTGTGCTTTTGGAATTTGTATTGTATAGCGCTGTTATAAAACCTGAAATGTTGCCAATGCATCGGATGATATTGATAGAACTTCAGCAGTCACCAATATCTCAGCTAGTGTCATACCCATTGCGTTTAATCCTACAGAAGGTTTTCACAACCTCTTTTTCTACTAAATTGTCAAAGGGTGGTAGGTTAAGCAATGCATCCAATTATAGGCCAGGTATTGTCGGAAAATCTCCTGTACAACAAATAGCCACAGTCCTTTGAAGAGCTTTCTTATGAGATGATGGGCCTCATCATAGCCTATTAGACGCATAAGACTTTATAAGGTGATAGACCCCATGTTTGCCAAAAATAGCCTTACATTGACAAATTAGCTCAACATGAGAATAGCTGAATAGTGATTCCTCTGAATACTGATCTACAAAATACGAAAGTAAAAAAATAAAAAAATAGGTATACGTTAGATGTTTAAATATCGCTCATTTACTAAAAGACTGTCATAACTCAAAAAACGCGATTTTGCAGAAAACGCGTTTAAAGTTTTCAATTGACACTTTGCTGAAAAAAGAAGAAATCTTATAATTCTCACGCGCAGAGTATACAAGATATTAATGTGAAATTTTTACGCAATATGAAGCGTGATATAATGAATAACTCAGCATCATTAACTCAAAATTCGTGTTTTTGACTTATGACAGTCTTTTAGTAAATGAGCGATATCTTCACTTTACACTTCACTTTACACTTTTACTTTGGTTTGACCCTTGAGTAAAATATTTGTTACTCTGAATAAGAGAGAAAACTAGTGTTGCCTACTTCTTGATTTATACAACAACAAATAAAAAACAAAAGTTTGTTGCTAGCGCATTAAATTGGGAACATTGATCGCAGAGGTTGCACTATCTCAGTTTTAGATGCATTCACGCTCTAGGGTAAAACATTCCTTTTTTACTTCGTTACTCAGCACTTTACTTTAAAAAATGAATAGAGCTTATAATATTTATTTAGATTTCATCCGTTCAATACATATCGAGATGGCAGAGTATCGTAACCAACAACAAAACATTTATTAGTGTAACTACATTCTTATTCCAAAAGATCCAGAAGTGCTACACTATCATATTAAGCCTTATCGTGAATAGCGAACTCATTCACATGAAAACAATTCCCTTATCGTGAATGCATATTCATGTGAATTCATTCACTTTTTCGAAAATTTCCCCTTATCGGGAATCCATTTTGAAAGTGTAATTTCTTGGCATTTTGCATGAAACTGTTCACTTTATTTATGACAGTGAAAGGAAACAAAACACTCATGTAAGCACTTTGTGAAAAACTAAAATTTTCTTATTTTAGGAGTAAATCAAATAATAAATTGCAAACAGAGATAATATGCAGCGAAATCCAGAGATCCAGAGAGAAAAAATTAGCGAAAGTAGCAATGAAAAAACCTAAACTAAGACACTATATCGAATACGAGGGATCAAATAAACTACTGAAATCAAAATAATACCAAAAAATATTTCTTTTAAACTTCCAAGATCCAAAATATCCGGTCTTTAACGTTACATGAAAAAGTCTATAACGTTACATAGCGATTTTATTTTAAGAAACAACAAAATATGACGCAATAAAAAACTTAAAATTGCTAGAAGGTGAAAAAAAACAAATATTTATTAAAAATATCATCATTCTGTTTGTTTCTCACTGGTTTCCAAAAACCAGTCTTGCGATATCACATTGTACTGCTCTTAGTCCGTCGTCACTTGCGCGGGGTGTATTTTGTACCCCACTACTTATTACACTGTAGAGCATTTTGAGTTTTCTTCTGGTGAATTGATGAAACTAAGTTTTTCTGAAAGCTTGGGTTATACCATATATAGA
This sequence comes from Toxonevra muliebris, assembly GCA_963691655.1. Taxonomy (NCBI): domain Eukaryota; kingdom Metazoa; phylum Arthropoda; class Insecta; order Diptera; family Pallopteridae; genus Toxonevra; species Toxonevra muliebris. The sequence goes on along the minus strand of OY829328.1, from coordinate 49,482,622 downwards.
AAAGTAATTTCTCAGTTTTCCCACATATGCGATTTTAAGCGATTTTTTTTTCATTTTGAAATTGCTGCTTTAGTCTATGGTGGCGTCGGCGTATTATCATTTAAACGCAAATACTTTTACCATCAAAAGGGGTTTCGGGTACGAGGGATCTGAATTTGCAGTTTATTTTTCCAACGCTTAGGAGCAACAAAAATGTAAAAACTCATATTTTTAGGATTTTTTCGACGAAAAAGGTCATAAAATCAGATTAAATGTACGTGATATTCATTTTTTTAAATTCTTTTCATTAAGTTAAACAACTTTCTAAAACATGTAATTGACGGGCAACCATTTCCAGATCGACTGATTAAATTTAAAAATCTTGTTTTCTCTATTTTTTTATAAATTGCATAGAAACTACTTTCGTTAAAAAAAAAAAAACAACAACAACATAAGTATATAGAACGGTAGTGGTAGTTTCTTTCAATATCTCTATTCAGTGAAGATATTTGGAATCAAATCTGTAATTCTGGGTTATGATTTCAAATATTAGTAGCTTATATAGGATATTGAAAGATTAAGAACTATCACTAAGATCACCGATGAGGAATCGTGGCGGATTCCGAAACGGTCGCCTGATTTGCCCGTCTCTATATACATTGTTGTTGTGATGACTACATTTGTTCATTAAGCCTGTTGATATATAACTTCAAATAACGAATTTAACATGAACTGAAGTCATGACTGAAAATTATCCTCTAGATTTAATTTTCATAGTCTCCAAAAAACTATCATACACTCATTTTATCTAAAAATTGGACTTAAATTTAATACAAAAGTCAGTACAAATCAGTCAATTTTCCAGATATATAAAGATTTTTACTTTTGATTATAAGCTCACTTTATAAATTCAATAAGGCAAGTCTATTTCCTTCCTTCCTCTAAATAGTGAACAATAAACTGAAAGTTATTTCAGTGGAATCGAAAAAAATCTACATTTTTTCTACAGTTGGGAATTTAAAAAAACCTATATTTCTGTCTAGTTTTCATTAAAAGAATTCAGAATAGAAAAAAAATAAAAATGTTATTAAGGCTATAAAGCTCAGTACTAAAATAATGCAAAATCTTAAAATACCTAGGTTTGCGTACTGATTTCAGAATTTTAAAATCAGGGGGGGTTACTATGTAGTTCCATTCGAAAAGCAGTTCTATTCGAATGCCAAATTCGATCCGAAAGATACAAAATGAAATCTGAACATCGAACAATTTTTATTCGAAAATGTTTTCTTGAGTACCAATCGTTCGAATTCGAGTAAATTTTCTTTCGAATCGAACTACAGAGAAACCCCCTGTACTTTTAAAAAAATCCAAGAACATCAGTACATGTACTGACTAAATCAGTACGTCCGGATCAGTGATATCTGAGAACAGTAAATTACGGTTTTATGTCGAATCATAAAGAATCATAAAATCATAAATTTTTTCAGCGAAATTGGTCTTTAACGTTACACAAATTTGATAGCCATCTATTCGATCTGTTCATCAATAGATGCAAATCTCTGAGATATAAACCTCGATCTATTCAATAGATGAACAGATCGAGGTTTATATCTCAGAGATTTTTTTTTTTACATAAAAACTATTTTTACAAAATTTATAGATCTGTCAAAGAGAAATAATTCACTCATATAAATTTTTTCGGTATTCCTAATAACTATTGAATAAAAGAAAAAATAAGCTGAAATTACCCGATTAAATCTAGCAAGTTTTACAAATGCCCGCACTTCTTTTTTTTTACTTATTAAAAAAAAACATAGTAACACCTGCATAATCAAAATAAAAATTAATTAAGATTCGAGATCAGCTGGATTGTTGAAGAAGAGTTGACCTGAAGATGTCATTTGGCGAGAGCTAGGCAGTTGTAGAGGAGGTGAAAAGCCGTTTCCTCCTCCTCCTCATCAAGGAAGCTCCTAAAATAGTCGTTGGTGGGCACTCGCAATCTATTGACATGTTACCCAAACAGAAAACGTCTAGTAATTATTACCACTACATTGCTAATAGGGTTATATGAGAAATAAATCTACTCAGTTTTATCTTCATTGCATGAATATGACATCATCGCGATTACTGAAACTTGGTTGAACGACAGTATATTTTCTAATGACTATTTTGATGATTATCAAGTTTATTGGATGGACCGGTGCTCGACTACTACTGGGCTTGAAAGAGGTGGTGGAGTCTTAATTGCGGTCAGAGCTAATCTATGTAGTAATACCATATCTTTACAGTCATTTGATGGACAACTAGAGCAAATTTGCGTTAGTGTTAAGTGTATGGATAGTAGAACAATCATTTTTATATGGTCATATATCCCACCGAGTAGTGATATTGTTATTTATCAAAAACATTTAGATAATCTTATTTATTATTATTGATAATTCTAAGCAATTTGATGAAATTATATTTCTTGGTGATTTTAATTTAGGGACCATTTCAAGGTTATATCAAAGTTATGTCTTGTTACCAAATCGGATATAGATCTATTATTTATTAGCGCTTTGCTCTTTAACGGATTCAATCAAATCAATAATGTTATTAATGATATAGATAAAACTTTAGATTTAGTCTTTACATCCAATGAATTGAAAGCATCTTGTGATGAGTGTTTTTCACCTATCTCTCATAATAGTCCGTACTATAAAGCTCTTATTATCAATTTCAAATTTTATAATTTTGATAGTAATACGGATGACGTCACTCGTGAATATGATTTTTCTAATGCAGACTATACGGCGATTGAAAACTTTCTTTACGATATTGATTGTTCTTTCTTGAACTCTTTAGATAATCTAAGCGGTTCTTACAATATTCTGCGGCAACACATTTTATTTGCCGTTGCCAGTTTCGTTCCTTCGAGGCGGTCAGTGAGACGCAATAAACCCCCTTGGTTTAACTCGAAGCTTAGTCATTTAAAAAACGTAAAAAATAAAGCTTTTAAGAAATTTAAAAAGAATAATATTGAATCTGATTGTCTAAGTTTCCTTAAACTAAGGAAGGAGTTTGATTGCCTTCATAACTTTTGTTTAGGCAGTATATGCTTAATGTTGAATCAAAATTACAATCTAATTCCATGAGTTTCTGGCAGTACATTAATTCTAAACGGAAAACAAATGGATTTCCCACTAGTTTAGAGTTCGATGGTACGATATCAGATAGCACACTCGATTCGTGTAATTTTTTCTCTAAATTCTTTCAGAAAGTATATGAGAAGCATGATGGATTATCACACACAACTAGTACTATCATACCTTCGAACTCAATAAATGATTTTGATATTTCCGTAGATGATGTATATTTTGCTATCGCAGATCTGAAATGCAATTCAAATCCAGATATGGAAGGATTATCTCCTATATTTTTTAAACTTTTCTCGCATATAGTTGCTAACCCAATTGCTAAGCTATTTAATACCTGTTTAAAAACTGGGGAATTCCTTGACGCCTGGAAGTTATGCTCTATAGTTCCAATATTCAAATTTGGTGATCGTAATAATGTCTGTAATTATAGATTGTCAAACAAAGCACTTTTGCTAAACTGTTTGATAATATCATCAATAGCAAATTGTTTTATCACATTAAAAATGCTATTTCTGAATGCCAACATGGATTTTTCCTAGCAGGTCGACATTCACTAATCTCGCAATAATGACAAATCAAATTGTACAGACATTTGAGTTACACGCTCAGATGGACGTTATTTATACTGACTTTTCTAAGGCGTTTGATTTATTCTTTTGAAAAAGTTGCATCACTATGGTATTAGTGGAATACTTTTGAATTTTTTTTTTCAGCTTTCTCAGTGATAGAAAACTTTTTGTAAAAATCGGTCCAATTATATCAAGCATATTAGTTAATGCGTTTTGTTGCATTCCTCAAGGTACCCATTGTGGCCCTCTTTTGTTCTTAATTTTTATTAATGACCTACCAAATAAATTTAAATTTCTGAAATGTTTAATGATTTCAGATGATATTAAACTCTTTTCAAGGGTCTGTAATATATCTGACTGCTCTAATCTATAAAATGATCTAATAGTACTTGAAGAATGGTGCATAGCTAACATTGTATACTTAAACTTTAACAAATGTTGCGTTGTGTCATATTCTAAAAAACCAGGTATAATAGTTTTTAATTATATTTTACAAAATTGTGTATTAAATCGTAATAACGAAATAAAAGATCTAGGTGTAATTTTCAACTCCAAACTCACGTTTTCTAAGCATGTTGATTATATAGTTACTAAATCATTTGCCATAATCGGTTTCATTAGAAGAAACAGTGAAAACTTCAAAGATCCACTAACTCTAAAATCTCTTTATATATCGTTAGTAAGAAGTCGCTTAGACTATTGCTCACTAATTTAGAATCCTTCATTTGAAATTCATTCCAATAAAATTGAAAAAGTTCAAAAAATGTTTACGAGATTCGCTCTATATAAGCTGCATTGGACAGACGGCCTTCCATCTTACATCGGTAGACGTAAATTGCTTGGTCGACAGTCTTTGAAAGACAGAAGAACCTATCTTTCGCTAATTTTTGCATTTAATATCATTAATGGCAAATTAAATTGTTTAGAAATATCTAATTTGTTTAATTTTTACGTTCTACCTCTAATTTACGTCACATCGACTATTAATCGTTTCAACACATAGCACTCCTTTATGCTTATAATTAACCCATCACAAGATATATTCGATTGTGTAATAAATACTCGAGTGTTATAGATTTTAATGTTAATATAAATAGATTTAAGCTTAACTTGTTTCCAATTTTCAATGAAATATAGTCTGTAAAAAAATGAAAAATTTCTGTAGACTGAATAAATAAATAAATAAAATAAATTTAATAAAATAAATTAAATAAATAAATAAAATAAATAAAATAAATAAAATAAATAAAATAAATAAAATAAATAAAATAAATAAAATAAATAAAATAAATAAAATAAATAAAATAAATAAAATAAATAAAATAAATAAAATAAATAAAATAAATAAAATAAATAAAATAAATAAAATAAATAAAATAAATAAAATAAATAAAATAAATAAAATAAATAAAATAAATAAAATAAATAAAATAAATAAAATAAATAAAATAAATAAAATAAATAAAATAAATAAAATAAATAAAATAAATAAAATAAATAAAATAAATAAAATAAATAAAATAAATAAAATAAATAAAATAAATAAAATAAATAAAATAAATAAAATAAATAAAATAAATCAAATAAATCAAATAAATCAAATAAATCAAATAAATCAAATAAATCAAATAAATAAAATAAATCAAATAAATCAAATAAATCAAATAAATCAAATAAATCAAATAAATCAAATAAATCAAATAAATAAAATAAATAAAATAAATAAAATAAATAAAATAAATAAAATAAATAAAATAAATAAAATAAATAAAATAAATAAAATAAATAAAATAAATAAAATAAATAAAATAAATAAAATAAATAAAATAAATAAAATAAATAAAATAAATAAAATAAATAAAATAAATAAAATAAATAAAATAAATAAAATAAATAAAATAAATAAAATAAATAAAATAAATAAAATAAATAAAATAAATAAAATAAATAAAATAAATAAAATAAATAAAATAAATAAAATAAATAAAATAAATAAAATAAATAAAATAAATAAAATAAATAAAATAAATAAAATAAATAAAATAAATAAAATAAATAAAATAAATAAAATAAATAAAATAAATAAAATAAATAAAATAAATAAAATAAATAAAATAAATAAAATAAATAAAATAAATAAAATAAATAAAATAAATAAAATAAATAAAATAAATAAAATAAATAAAATAAATAAAATAAATAAAATAAATAAAAAAATTAAATTAATAAAATAAATAAAACAAATAAAATAAATAAATAAAATAAATAAAGCTCATTAGTAATACAATTTCCTTGAATGTCCTTGTACCCTAATACCCAATACCGGTGTACCTTGAGCCGTTCCGATATCTCTTTAGGAGATAGTCGGCAGTTAGCGACTACCTTAGAGGTAGTAAATAAATGTCAAGTGATTTTATGGCTGGTTGACTGTCTTTTGACTAGTAGTGAAGATGGCTAGCTAAAAGCTATTAAATTTACAAAAAGAGTAAATAGGGAAATGATTTTCATAACAAATCTAAATAATATTATCAAAATACTGCAAAGTGTAGTTTTGATAAGCTTTTCCTTTCGATTTTAAATTTAATTTTAAAAATAGGAATGAAAAATTCATGAACCCTGTTTCACCTATCCACCTTTGTTTGCAAATATCAAGTACCAATTTCAGCTTTATAGTTTGAAAAGTTCTTAAGAAAGCAACATTTAGAAAAAAAATACGTTTAAAGTTTTAAGAAACAAGAAAATTTCATTTAAACTATCGTATCAACTCCAAAATTTTGGGAGACAATCATAAAATGTTATTCTTTAATTCTATGGATAATTTGATAGATAAACAAGTCTCAGCCCACTTTTGGACCGAAAAATTTGGTTTCATATTCCAATGAATGACTATGCAGGTGTTACTGTTTTTTTTTTAGCGAATAAGTAAAAAAAAGCAATTGTGCGGACAACTTGCTAGATTTGATCGGGTAATTTGCCTTCCTATCGTCCGTCTGTTGATGTAGAGCGGTCATTTTCTTTATATTTAGTAACATTTTTTAAGACCCGATCGGGAAAGTTTTGTATTTGAAAACTTCAAACAAATTTTATTGTTTACGCCAATAAAACAATTAATAAATATTGATCTCATGATCATTCACATATTTACTTAACTGCAATTACATACAATATTTAAATTTTTTTTTACCGAAAATATGCAATTAAAAACCAAATTTTTTTTTTTTTTAACTGTATATTTTAAATGTTTTAGTGCATATTTTGGAGTTTCAGTTGCATATTTTTGAACTTTAAGTGCATATTATATGCGCATATCTTCCATTTTTTAATGCATGAAATTCCTTGCTAATAAATATATAGATAGACTATTGAAAATATGGAAAAAAAATTTCCGAAAAAATAGCACCGGTTACCGGGGCCTTACCGACTAGTAAATGCATATTTTATTTACAGGCACATAGAATCAAATAGTACAGTTGGTGTAGTTCATAGAGTGTCGGTCTCCGACACGGTGATGGCAGGTTCAATTCTTATAGAGGGCAAATTAAAAAGATGTAATAATACAAAAAACAAATAAAATTATGTTATTTGACAAAGCACATAGCAAAAAAAGAATATTATAATAAAAAAAGATGCAAACAAATTATTTTTATTATTTATATTTTCAAAATTACAGTACCCACTCGGTTATATAGACGCACGTATACATGAACATCCAAATGAGTGAACAAAAAAAAGCTAATCTCTATTATGTGAACAGTATTTTAATTTTACTTGTTTTTTATTTTCAAGTCCGTTTTTGTTTGCTTTTAAGTACATATGAAACTTTTAACATAAGGTTGCAGTAAACACTTCGGAAGTTTTAGATGCCTTCAATCATCGTTTGGGGCAACGAAAATTGTACAACTGATGAAATGTTGGTGTTCAGTAAATGCAGAGAGCATTACACGCATTACAAATGAAAACACGCAAATAAAACACAAACACAATTTTTCAATATTCAATTATTCATTTTAATTTGTTTTTGTTTTTTTATTTTGAACTCTGAAACAAAAGTTTTATGTTTGTACAATATGCAAATGAATTTGAAAAAATTCTTTTTATTCATTAAAGCAGAATTTTGTAATTTTTCATACAATAATTTCACATATATAGGCACAGCCACCCCTCTGCGCATTTTATTTTTGAAGATAAAATGCTTTGTAAAGTTTTAAAGTTTTCGTCAAAAACTCAATTTTTGATCCCGTATGGTGTTTTAAATTTTTTTTTAAGGCTAGGGCAATATGGCCAAAATATGAAGACCTCATTTTTCGACTTTAGGTCCATATTGTGGGGTAAGGTCTGAGGACTGTTTAATTTATATGTCAAACTTTTTAGTTTGTCGATGTTATTTGCACACTTTTCTATATTTTTTGAAGGGGTTTAAGCCATATTTTTATCTTCAAAAATAAAATTCGCAGAGGGGTGGCTGGTTTGAGAAAAAATGTCCCATATATATTTGCATATTCGGATATATGAACAATTCAATTATGTGAACTATGCTTGTCTGAATAAGTTCACATAAGCGAGCGGGTACTGCAGTTGTTAGTTCAATATAGGTTCACATTTTAGCTTATATTTATCTCATAATTATTTCAGAAGAAACCGCCAAATTGCCCACCAATACCTCGTTTACACCTCAAAATTAACTATTTATAGCATATATATGTAGCTCTGAAGGCCCAACAATGGTAAGCATTTATCGAAAAGTACGAGTAAGCACAAAAGTTTCAATACGGCGATCAAGATAAATGCTTAAGCATTTGTCACATTCTACATCTATGTTCATCCTCTCACGATTTATCTCTACTGAATTTATTAAAGTAATTTTGCCGTAAATAATTTAATTTTCCCCGATATTAGAAATTGTTTTCTATAAAATTTTCGTTTTCTATTTACAATTGATTTGAAATTTTTGATGTGTAAACATTTTAGCTCACGGTATGGGCAAAATTTCAAATGTGTAAAATGTAACAATAACTGTATCGTAAGATGTAAGATAACTGTAACGTCCAGTTCCCTTCTCGCTCACACTACTGCGCGGCATTACTGTGCTACTCTAAACAACAAAGAACAAAGAGAAGAGACAAGAGAAGAAGAGAGGGAGAAATTAAAATACGAGCGGAGTTTGTTTGTTTATGTTTCGATCAATTTACTCACACATATATGTACATACAAAAACAAAAAGTGTGTGTACATTTATTCGTGGCAGAATTATTTGTTGGTGTTAAACATGTGGAGATCGACTATACCATAAAAGCAGAGAAGTCGAAGTAGCAAACACAGGCGTTTGATAGGTTTTGCATTCGGTTAGTTAGATTGGATTAAAATTAAATATTTTTTAAAATATAAAAACAATACAAAATGATAAGTAATAAGGACTCTAGGTTTCAATAAACGTATAAACAAAATGTAGTGATAATTATAGCAAACCACGGCATTATAAAAATTTTGCTTTGTACATTAACCTTAGAAAGACAACACTTTTTTATCTATGTAAATAGCAAATATGTTAAACAGAAAAAATCAAACTTATTTATTATAAAATCACTTATTTACTTCAATAAAAATACTTTGTTTCTTATTTTTATTAAATGCAGTTAAGGCAAATCTCTTTGCGGTGCTTTTAATAAGTAGTGGGGTGACCGGTCACCCCTGTTGCCTTTCTAAGGTTAAATGCGGAAAGCAGTTATCGTCGCCTTAGAATTGATTTGGAGTATTTGTGTACAAATTCATATACCTATATGCCAAATCAATTCTCAGGCGGCGTTATGCAACAGAATAATAACATCTAATAAAATTTCGACAGGAAGAAAAACTTAAAGCGCGGAAAAAAGGATGCAATTGCAGCTGCGTATATGCGAGCATATAGTGCCCGATGCATTGAGTAAAAGAAAAATAATGCAACTACAACATAACAGCCCTATTCACGATTTGGTGCAATTGCAAAATATTTCTGCTATCACAACAACAAATACATGCGATATGGAACAAAAATTTGCATTTGTATTGATGCAAGGCCATTTGCAATTTATAGTGAATTGGGCTATTACATTTATATATAAGATAATGATATCTAAGAAATTTTTAAGTTTATAAGAGTATTGTTTTAATTTGAATTATTTACCTAAGCATATAGATTATACATCAAATCCCTATATAAGGCTATATATATGTGAGCTTATGTACATGACATTCAGTTGGCTTAACTGTTTACACATCAAATATCTTGCGTGCCTTGCACACATCCATTTTTTTTATATTAATATATGCATAGTAAAATAAATAAAAGTGACGCACAGTGGTTTATTTGCGAAAAAGCCCAGTTTTTCGAGTTATTTTTTTCAAAAATGTAATGATGTAGTTTTTTAGTTAAATATCCAATGATTACGAATACAAATTTTTTATTAAATTTGTTGTTTTTTGTTGTTGTAAAAGCAGTCTAAATATGCGTAACTTTGAAGTTACAAAAATTGACTAAAAATACCCAAAAATGAAGTTATCATCCACAAAACATTTTACATTTTTCAGTCTAGACTTTTAAACATTTGCTAAGATTGTTATTCCTATATTTATCCGAAATAAAAATATTATTAATTATATCACTAATTGATTGAATAAATACAATTTATAAAGCAACTAAAAATACAATTTAGTCTAACTTTGATAGCATGTATCTTATGATTCCTGTCGATTTCCGCGTTCTAACTGGTTTTATAATGAAGACTGGAATTTATTCTTTCCACTGATACAAAAAAATGCTGCCCTACCTGCCACCCCGATAATTATAGTCACTTTTGTGAACTAAATTAGTAAAAAAAATTCTTTTTAATTGGCAACAAGAAGTCATAGTAAACTTTCAGGACGAATTTTGTCTTATGATAGAAGCTGATTTAAGTAATTTTACAAAATTATTATTACAACAATAAATCAAAACAAAAGAACGGATACTAACGTTTTGAAGATGTGAGAATTGAAGAGATTGGTTGTGGTTTTCACTTTTGTTGTACGTTATATTTTCGATGTTGCTTTTTGAACGAAAAATCTTTTTATACATGCACGAACATTAAATTAAATTCTGGCCTAACCATAGTTAAAAATTTGAAAATTTTACTGTTTTATTTTTTAAGGTTATGTTGAATTTTCTTTGAAACTGGTTTCATGAACAAATTACATATTTTTTAATAAGTGCTTCATTAATACGTAAAGGAACTGCCACGCCCACTGTTCCGATCACTATCAGAGCAAACATTTGGATTTACTATTCATAGTTTCTAGTTAAATTTAATCTTTAAATTTTGATTTATATCGAAGTTATAGCATTTATACAAACCATCACTGTATAGAAGGTGCCACGCCCCTTGATCCGATCACTCCCATTTTTGGAGCACATATTGATGTTCATTGTGTAAACTTCTTCGAATTTCATCTTCATATGATGATCTCCATGTTGAAGTTATAGACTTTATTAAAACCAATATAGTGGGATATGCCACGCCATCAAATTGAAAATTTTTTATGATTAGTATATTTTTTACGTCCATTCAAATAAGGGCAACATATTTTTTAGTTTAAATTTTCAAAATTTTTTGAAGCATTTTCTAAGTCCTAATAATATACTTAATTTAAAAAAAGAACAAAAATTTTTTTTTTTATAGCCAATAAGATTAAAAAATTGGGTTATAAATCTGTATGGGGCTAGGAGAAACTATTTTATACTTTTTAGTCCGTTTTAAAAACGTGGTATATTAAAATTTTTTTTTATTTAAATTATTATTTTTTTAGTCTTGTATGTGTGAAATTTTTTACTGCCAATCCAACAACTATATAGGCCTAAGCCCTTGTAAATTTTCCGTGTTGCACTGTGTAATCGATAACAATATAAGAAAAGCAGCACAGTTTTATTTTTCTTTGAAATAATATCACATAAAAAGAATTTATTGTACGAAAGTGTACTGAAAATCTTGCTTATGTACTGACGTATTTCCGAACCTCAAAGTGTACTGAAAAATTTACGATCGTGCCGAAACCCCATCACTAATATATACCGACATACGACGCAATTGTGTTTCATTCCCTTGAATGAGCAGACAAAGAGTATAGATTGTAAAGAGGTCGTAATTCGCTCTTGTTGAAATTGGAACAAAGAAACATAGAAACCAACAACGAGGTGCAATACCGATGGTGTGACAGCAGACAAAATGTATGAATGGATGAGTTTGACGTGTTCGATAAAACAAATATTTTACATTTCTTTTGGCAAATAACATTCAACATTTACAGTATTTATATATTCTTTATATAGAAATATGTAAACGTTTGGTTGCGGGTTTGCATATTTCATATAAGTACTTTTGAATATTTTTCTACTGTATTTCATGAAATCAAAATGCGAAGAAATTGTTAATACTATTTTCAACATTTTACCTAAATATTTGTAAATAAGTATAAATACGTATGGATGTGTTGACAACCGTCGCTGTCACACCATCGGTATTGCACCTCGTTGCTGGTTTCTATGTTTCTTTGTTCCAATTTCAACAAGAGCGAACATCTTTACAATCTATACTCTTTGCATGTACACACATATCGTCGCCCGAGAATTGATTTGGCGTGTATGTATAAGCATTCGTATTCCTATACGCTAAATTAATACTCAAGCGACGATATATATTCTACTCCCGCTAAAGCAATGATTTTTACAACGATGAATGCAATGCTTTGAATAAAACTAAAAAACATCCGACGCTGATATTTTATATTATTTTATATTTATATATATTTTATATAGCATTGTTTCCAGTTTTATACTATATTTAAAATTTCAAGACTCTAGCTCATCGGGAAGTTAGTTTAAAATCGATTGCAAAATTCCTACCAAACAGACTTTCTGACAGACACCATTGAAATCGAGTTGATATAAACGTGGTAAAAAGGAACATTTTTTTGTGTCAAAAGAAAGCCTATATCTTTGTAGCTATTGTAAATAAATTTCACGATTTTTAAATTAAATTTAGTTAGGTTTATTTACATTTGTTAAGTTGAAATATAATGTTATTTAAGTTAATTTATTTTTAGTTAATGGTGCGCATTTTATAATGGCCGATGTTTTACTGCCGGTATCATTTTATTGGACTAAATTTTTACTGCGTATATTGAATGATAGTTATTGTTGTGTCTTTGGTGATGCCAGATCGCCACATAGCAATACAAACAAGTGCGTTCAATAAAATAAAAAAATTTTATTATTGGGATTTTCACCTTCAGGCAATAATTTTGGCCTCATTTAGTTTTCTACAAAAAAGGTGTATATCTAGGTTGAACATGTGTACTATAAAGCTGCCTGTACATCGGAAAAATAAATTTTATAAAAACCCTATTTTGCACCGCACTTCTACAAAACCAATGTATTTTCAAAAATCAGATTTTGACTTATACCACTTTTGCACGCAACGGTTCATATTTTAATAAATTGTTGAGATACTTTTGCTTTAAAATTAGTTTTCCCTGTAGATAAAGGAGTGGTAAATTACACATTGCAAAAGATTCTTTGTTTAAGTTTTTCTTTAGAAACAATAAACAAAAAGAACAGAATTGTTGTCGTCCTATCTCGATATCTCTAACACATCTGAAACTGTGTTCTACTTAAAAGGGAAAACAATGCGTACAGAACGATCATACAATCATAACATTCATAAGGGCATAATTTGAATATTTCATTTGTATGTGCAAATGTCGCATAATAAACCAAATAACAACAACAAAATTAAAGAAACAAAAACAATTTTTTATTCAACAATCGTAATTTTGGCTACCAAAATGCAAATTCAATTTTGATTTTTAGTAGAAGAAAAAGACTGAAACTCGACAACACCGCAAAAAATATAATATCACAGCAATTTGAAATAAAATGAAAAAAATTCAGCAGCTGGGGGTTGAACCGGCGACCAACAAAATTTCGGTTGCAAAAGCTACGACTCAACCACTGAGCCACAGACGATTATATTAAGAGGAGGAAATTTTGAATACTCATATACCTAATATATGTGTACGTTCGTTGAAATCATATTTTGTTTTTATTCTTACTGCTTGTTTGTTTGGCTTTTACGCTCAGAAAAATTCTATCAGTCTATATTCACATCAAATTTTTGTATTTGTGTTTTTTAAAAATGTTTTGCATGTTATTCTTTTCTTCTAAGGCTTTCATATGTTTTTTTACTTTTTTTCAAATTGTTTACATTTTTAGAAAAATTTGATTACAAAATGTTTTATGCCGTGGCAACTCTGGTCGCAATTCGCTCTTTAGAATTTGGAGCAAAGAAACGTAGCGGACAAAATGTTTGAATGGATGAGTTGGAGGTGTTTGATAAAACAAATATTTTGCATTTTTTTTTTGGCAAATAACATCCACTTTTTATATATTCCTTATATACAAATATGTAAACGTTTTGTTTTGATTTTATGTATTTTATATAAGTACTTTTGAATCTTTTTCTACTGATTTCATGAAATCAAAATGTATGTAAATAAATATATTTAGGTAAAATGTTGAAATATTTTAGTTGAATATATTTAGCCAAAATGTAGGAACTTTTCATATTTTATATTTCATAAACTTTAATAAATTATCCTCCTTGTACATTTTTACATTAATAACAACAAATCTTCTTCTTACTATGTATTTGGCAAACGCCTTTATTTCATTTCTGATACACAATGTAGAATCACAACGAAGTTCAATGTAAAAACTAATAAAAATGTTAAATTTCTTTCTTTTTCCAACGTTTTGTTTGTTAACATAAGTATTGAATACGAAAGAATAGTTATGTAGTTTTTCAAGACGAATTTTAAAATACTTGATTCCTAAAATAACAATACATTTCCATTTTGTAATTAGAAAAAAAATAAACAAACGAAAACCCGCATATCTTCTTATTTTTTCTTGTTTTATTTACATATTTCATTTCATTTCTGTTACAAAATGTAGAATTACAACGAGGTGCAATGTAAAAACGATTGAAAATGTTAAAATTGAAATTCTGTAATGGCTTATTTTCGTCAACTATCGGGAAAATAACAAAAACAAACATCTCTTTTTCTTATTCTTTGCTTTGGTTTTCTGTTACAATCAGATTTTAACTTGAGGTCCAGTGTTAATTTGTTTATACATCTTAAATTTCATATATCGCTGCTACGATAGCATGTAGACAAAAAATTTTTGTATTTATGACAACCGTCGTTTTCACACCATCGGCTTTGCACCTTTGACATATATGTTTGCAGAATTTATATGTATATATGTAAAATAAATACAAAAATTGTTTGTTTACATTGTTTGTTTTTGGCTGTCATGCCATCAGTCACTTAAGGCGACCAATGCACATTTCGATGTGTGCCGTAATTAAGTGATATGTTGGAAGTGTGGACTAATACCACCTCGTGGTGACGGCTGGAAAAAGTTGCATGTCAGATGACTGATGCGCAAACTGTTATCTGGTACCAGTGCACATCAGATGTCTGATATGCATCTGGCTAAGATAGTTCAGGCGGAGGGAGCAAACCCTCTTAAATAAAAACTCCTCTAATCTAGGGTGTCATGCGACCCGTGCCTATTGGTTTGATAGCCAGGGGATTAATACTAGTAGACTGGTGTACACGGATCCTACGTCTGTTTTTACACAGATATTTGTACTTAAGTGAAAACAACACATGGGACCCGTGTGCGTCTGATACTAGTGTTAAGAATATACTGTCTTTGAACGGAGCCTCCTTGATACACGGCCGCCTCAAGGAGTAACTGTGACGTTACCATGGCAGACGGGCTATGTCATGGTGGACCAACCCGTTCCCGCTTCTATAGTTGACTGCCAAGCCCGCTCAGGCAGGCTAGTGGTCGTATTTTAATATGAGCCACAAAAAAAAAAATTAATTTAAAACAGCGGGGATTAACCGCAACGAAACTCGCAGATCGAATGGAGCATGAGCTACGTGATGAAGATCTGCGAGCTTCCACAAGTAGGGGTTCACCCAGGTCGAGAGGGCCAGCAAGGTGTCAGGCAACGCAGCACCTTCGCGAAGACCGAGCTTTGAGGGTAACCGTACGATGACCAGCAAAGCCACGGTAGGGGTGCCAGCTTTCAGTGCATTAGCACCGATAGCTGAGTCCTCTACAATGTCTTACGCTGGTGCGGTAGCCGTGGGAACTAGTGCAATAGCACCAGTGACCGTGGTAGTCGCTCGAGATGTCTTTTTAGCAAAGGTGGATAGTGCATTCGCACCAGCGGCTAATGCTACGGAGACATTAACTAGGAAAAGTTACCCAAGAGGGCACAAACGGCTCGAGTTGAAGGTACCACCAATTGGGCAGCCAGGTAGTATATACAACCCACTGAGGAAGGGCCTTAGTGGGGCAGGTTGTATTTTAGATACCTGGAGCAGGGGCTGGAACCTGCAGTAGCAAGAAGAAAGGCAGAGGAGCATAAAGCCGAACCGTCCGAAGGTACTTGCCAGGAACCTCGAGAAAGGAAAAGGGGAAGCTCGGCCATCACTCCACCGCAAAAACAGGAGGTGAAGAAACCAAGGACGGAAACGGTGGCGTCAGGCTCATCTGCAGATAGAGTGGTGTGTGGCAAAACGTACGCGGGGTTGCGAAAGCAGTTAGGATGGCAGTGTTACCAAGGGAATATCCCGAGGTAACATTGCCATCCGAGCAGCTTTCGGCCCTAGGAGATGCCATCCTGGAAGAGGTGGCAAAGGGATGGACACACAAGCTGAAGTTTGAGGGTATCCCTTTCAGGCCGGGTTATCTACTCATCGACTGCAAAGATGTGCAGTCAGCCGAATGGCTGAAAGGACTAGCCCCGAAGCTAACGGCCTGGGGCTACTCCTAATGCATTTCATGTGTAGGTGATGATGTTCCCAAGTCGCACGTGGTTATTATTCTCTTCCCCAGGAGCTTGGGCCAGACGTCGGAACGGATACTGGCCCTACTCAATGCTCAAAACGACGGCCTGCGAACGAACTTCTGGAAGGCATTGAAGGCTCGTGAGGAAGGAAATGGTCAGTTACTGACAATAATTATGGATGAGTTGTCGTTTGAAGCAATTCGTACTTCCGGGGGCGTCATCAACTACCGGTTTGGTGAGGACACGGTGCATGGAGTGCACAGAAAGGCCATGGAAGAGAACACCTCGAGTCCCGAACCAAAGGCTCCAGTCAGCAATGACGAGCCGAAGGTAACGGAAGAAGTGCCCTCAGCCGTGGTCGAGGTGGAGGACGAAACTCTACCATCATCAGCCGCGAGTGAAATGGAAGGCACAGTACTCCCATCTTCAACCGCGACTGAAGTTGAGGGTATTGACCTCTCCCTCCTCAATATGGACTGCTCCATAGATGAGGAGGAACAAGAAAGGATGTTGCTGAGTGGCAGCAGTAGGGGCAAGAGCCCCTCTAAGTAAGCTCTATGAGCAATGGAACAGCCATCAAATATTAACGTCCACCACGCAACAGCCGCCTCGGCGGTGATTGCAAGGACATTTACAAAATTTGACCAGGGCCGGATTCTGATCCAAGAACCCTGGCACCACCAAGGTGCAATCAGAGGAATGGACTGTAAAAACGGCAAGGTAATTTGGGATAACACGCAGGATAATCCAAGGGCCAGTATTCTAATTAGAAACAACATTAATTATTATTTTTTAGGAGACTATGAAAATTAAATCTGGAGGTTAATTTTCAAAGTCATGACTTAAGTTCATGTCAATTTCGTTATTTGAAGTTATATATAAACAGGTTAACGAACAAATGTAGTCATCAGAACAACAATGTATACAGAGACGGGCAAATCAGACGGCCGTTTCGGAATCCGTCACGATTCCTCATCAGAAACTACCACCACTGAAGTTATATTCAAATAACGAAATTGACATGAATTTAAGTCATGACTTTGAAAATTAACCTCTAGATTTAATTTTCATAGTCTCCTAAAAACTATCATGAACTGATCGAATTGGGCCCGTTCAGAAAAAATAACACCTAGAATCATTTTCTCACAAACACGCACACTCTCTCATTTACTAGACTTTCAAATAACGAGCTGTTATGCAGACTAGCTACACTAGGAAAAAAAACAACGACATTTGACAATTGTAGTGGTAGTTTCTTTCAATATCTTTATTCAGTGAAGATATTTGGAATCAAATCTGTAATTCTGGGTTATGATTTCAAATATTAGTAGCTTATATGGGATATTGAAAGATTAAGAACTATCACTGTTTAACTTAGGTTGTTAAACTCGTTCTATTGTTCTACATCGATAAAGATGTTTTGCTGAATTATATGTATATTTAAAATTTGAAGGCAGCGAGATGTGCTCAGCTCCTATACTGTATTTTTTAGATTCATTATTTTCCTTACTTACCAAAGGTACACATCAAAGGCACTTCTAGCTTTGATCCCAATTATATTTGTAATTACTTTGAATTCTTACTATAATTAAAAATTGTAAAACGAAATTCAAAGTCTCTTTTTTTATTTCATTTCAAACCACTCTAAGTTTGAAACATTCCTCCTTCGAGCCAACAGTGAGTTGGCAACCCTATAAAACATTAGCTTTATTCAGCTGACAAACATAGGCAAAGCAAGTGCTAAAATTTTTTTCTCCCGGAAAAAATATTATAAGTAAAGTGAATTGAATTTAAAAACAGAAAAAAAACTATTGAAACTAAAGTGAAAAAATTAAAGATTTCTAAGAAACATAAAACTAAATTAAAAAACTTCATTTTTTTGAACAAAAAAAAAAACAATTTTACTAACAAAAAAAAAAAAAATTCACCGGGGTGAAAAACATTTTGCTTTGCTTAATTTTATTTATTTGAAAAAATAGACAATTTATTTCTATATTGTGTGTATGTCAAATCGCATTTTAACATTATTTTGTATGTTTAGTTGGTATATCCAGCAAACATTTCATTTCAAAAATACAAATACATTAAGGTACCCATTCCTAATATAAATATGCACTAGTTTGTATAGAAACGAATTCTCTTGTTACTTATTTCTTTTTCGTTTACCCATACGCAAAAATATATGTTAAAACAAACAATTTAACCAAAATTTGAAAATTAAAATTGAAAGTACATATTTGTATACAATTTCATGTTGCTTATACATTTTATGAGTACTCTTGTACAAATTTACTATTTTATATTCTCTTATATAATACCCAACAAACATTTTGGTGATATATGTATACAATTTTATTTTGTTTATACATTATGTATGCACTCTTGTACAAATCATATTTGAAAATTTACTTGCTTTATATTCTCTTATATATTACCCTACTAACATTTTGGTAACAAAAAAATTTATAAGAAATCCCTTCTTAACAAATAAAAATAAATAATATCTCGATTTTATTATTGTGTAATTGCGATTGCAGTGTAAGTTTAATATACTTTTTTCGTCTCTTGTAACGAAAAATTTAATTTTTATTTACACATCTCATTGCGAATTTATTATTTTTTCTGTGGTGTTTGACTGGTAAACCCAGCAAACATTTTAGTTACTATAAAATTTATGAAGCGATATTAATTCATCTTTCGATTGAATTGATTTACACAAGTATTTTGTAAACCCTAATATAAACAGCAATTTTTTTTGTTGTTTTATACATTTTTAGCTCATCGCTCAAGTGGACCCAGTGATTCTTGGCATATTTGCAATTCAGTTTCATTCAGACTTTGGTTCTGTGATTCTAAGATTTTAATTTTCATTGAAATCAAATTAACATCCTTTAAATCCAAACTCTAGAATTTTGCCTTTTTTATCTTATTTTTCAAATTTTCCTACATTTGATTTTTCGAAGCCAAAGTGGAACAGAATCTCGGAGATAATCCCAATTCTGACCATGAGCAAGCAATGCCATCAATAAGACCAGGAGTGTTTCGAAATCTCGCGAGCAATCTCCATTCAATCAAAAATCGGCTAAATTCATATTAGAATCTGATAGTTTAAGCCAATTGTGTGCAAAATTTAAATCCTGGTCCACAGAAGAGCATACAGAATCCCTATTAAAAATAAAAATGCAAAGTCTTGACAGCAACTGGTCTCGTCTCCAACAAGCATTTGAGATCGTCTATTTGACAGATAATATTGCTTTACCCGAAAAATTCAAGAGAATTGCCAAAGGGAAAATAGACACATGCCAAGACCAATATGAACAATGCCGAGCGCTTATGGTGGATTCACTGCTCGTACTGCAGCCTACCACACAGGCCAGCACTTCAGTGGCTAACACATCAGCGAAAAAACCATCAACAGCACCTGCTTATCGTAGTGATACTCCAAATATTTCTTTAAGTGTACCACCCTGTGACACTGAAGACTTTCATGGAGGATACGAAGAGTGGACTTCTTTCCGCGATATGTTCACTGCCGTATATCTCAATCACTTACGATTAATCCCAGCCCAGGAGCTTTACCATCTCAGGAACAAAACGAAAGGGCAAGCAGGCGGTATAGTTAAAAAATATAGTCTGTGTGATTAAAAATTTTTATTGGCTTGGAAAGCACTTCGTTCTCGTTACGAAAATAAACGAATGCTTGTTGATACCCAGTTGCGAATTTTACTTAATTTAAAACAAATTGACTCTGAAAGTAGTAGCGCTATTCAGAAAGTGCAGACTACTATAAATGATTGTTTATCTACTCTTAAATCCCATGGTGTATCAGTTGACAACTGGAATCCTATTTTAGTTTATATATGCTCGACGAAACTACCAGATAAAACCCTTTCACTCTGGGACCAATCTTTGAAATCACACAAAGATCTACCCACATGGTTCCAAATGAATTCGATTTTGGATTCACGTTATGAAGTGGTAGAAAGACTAGATAGCATTCGCAATACAAAGACCCGATCTTTTACACCATATAAAACACAAACTAAATCTCAATCGTTTATAGTCACAAATTCTCTTTCTCCAATTCGTAAATTATGTAGTAAATCTCACGCTTCGAGACTTTGCCCTAAATTTAAAAAGCTTTCACCTCAAGAAAGAAATAAATTTGTTAAACAAAATAATTATTGTCTCAATTGCTTGGCCTTTTCACATACGAGAAACAATTGTACTAGCGTTAATTTGTGCAGGTTTTGCAAACAGCAGCATCACTCCATTCTATGTTTTTCCAATTCTCAAGGTCAATTGCAACAAAAAGAGGTACAAGCAACCTAGTTCAAAATAAAGATACGTTTGCTACCCCGAAAGCAACTACATCTTTACATTCTGATTCCTCAAAGCAAAAAAACATAGCTCTCATAGATCAAGGCTCGCAAAGAACTTTCGTTTCGGAAAAAATTCAACAACGACTACGACATCCCACGCAGAATTGTCATCATGCCATCTCAGGTATGGGTGGCAAAGTTGTTGAATTGTCTCAAAAAACTTGCGCGTTCACTCTCGTGTCGAAAAAACGAAATTTTAAAATTGAGGCTACTGCGATTGTCTTACGCAAATTAACTAATCTACTTCCATCAGCTAATTTCGTGAACCTCAACTTAATCGAAATTGCATATTTAGAGTTAGCTAACCCCAACTTTTACAAATCAGCACAAGTAGATTTGTTAATCGATAGTGATATAATCCCAAATATTTTAACTGAGGGCATTCGTCATAATGTGCTCGGCAGTCTCATTGCCCAAAATTCGATGTTTGGTTGGTTCCTTAGTGGACCACTCAATTCTGCTCCAGTTCTCTCATTCTCTACAAAGTGAAGATTTACTGTAAAACAATTCTGGAAGCCATTTCAACGGTCGCTATAAGGTTAAATTATCTTTTAAAAAAGAGTTTCCCAAATCCATAGCCCTGGGCTCATCTCGAGCAAATGCGATAAGTCAATATATACGTGTAGAGCAGACATTGAGGAAAAAACCAGAACTAGAAAAAACTTACACAGAAGTTTTACTCGAATATTTAAGTTTGAACCATATGACCCTTGCCTCAGCAAAAGAAGTGTCAGTTGACCAAAAATTTATATCAGTTCATTTACCCCATCACGCGGTAGTAAAACCCGAAAGTACTTCCACAAAAGTACGTGTTGTGTTTAATGCCTCTAAACCGTCAAATTCAGGGTACTCACTAAATGATGACCTTTCTGTAGGCCCCACCCTACAAGCTGATTTGATGACTGTCATTTTAAGATGGCGCACTTACCAGTTTGTATTCACAGGGGACATCGAAAAAATGTATAGACAGATACTTGTTTACGAAGACGATACCTCTTATCAAAGAATCGTGTTCAGGAAAACTCCACAATCTGTCATACAAGACTTCGAACTGAAAACTGTCACTTTCGGTTTGAATCGTGCTCCTTATTTAGCAATAAGAACAATACATCAACTAGCTGAGGATGTTAAAAACTCGTACCCACGAGCATCTCAATTTTTACGTCACGAAGCTTACGTTGATGACATATTGTCTGGTGGTTACACTATACCTTCAGCACAACAAGCATAATCCGAAGTTATAAAGGCATTAGATTCTGCAAAAATGCCTTTGAAAAAACTAACAGCAAATCACCCTGACTTGCTACAAAATATTCCAAAAGAAAATCAGCTCAACTCTGATTTCTTGCGCTTTAAAAACTCTAGCTCAACGAAAACATTGGGCATACGTTGGAACGCGTTGACTGACTCTTTCAGTTACACAGTAGACCCCTTAATCTCGACAAAGGCTACCACAAAACGCCAAATCCTTTCCAATTTTTGACCCGGCAGGCTGGGTTTCGCCCATAATTGTTCCATCCAAAACTCTCATGCAACAGCTAGATGGAACAGACTGGGATGAATGTGTACAAGCACTCTCGCTACACAAATGGAACCAATTTATTGAAAACTTACACTTTATAAGTGAAATCGAAATTCCACGTTGGCTTCACTACAGCCCTGAGAATGAAGTACAAATACACTGATTTTACGACGCATCAGAAAAAGCGTACAGCGCGGTTCTCTATATGCGCACACGTTCCTCTCAGAACGAAATTTTTTACCATCTGATTGTGTCGAAAGGAAAAGTAGCTCCCCTACAAACAGTCAGTCTTCCACGGCTAGAATTGTGCGGGGCGGTGTTACTTTCCAAATTAGTTAAAACGGTTCTACCACAACTTTCACTGACCTCTTCCTATGGAGTGATTCTCGCATTGATAGAAAAACCCCCTTGCAACTGGAAGACCTACGTAGCCAATAGAAGTTCTCTAATTCTCCAAAATGTTGGCAATACTAGGTGGCTTCATGTCGCCTCACATGAAAACCCAGCTGATCTTGGTACAAGAGGCTGTAAACCACAAGAATTAATTCTAAATTCTTTGTGGTGGCAAGGACCCCATTGGCTCAGTCAAAATTCAGAAGAGTGGCCTCACTCTGACACCTCCCCCCCCAAGTGGCCGCCTCTCGAAATGCGGAAAGTAGAAAATTTACACATTTCTACGGAAAAATCTGATGTCCTCGAAAGATTTTCCTCTTGGTCCAAAGCTCTGCGAGTGATTTCATATGTTTTTCGGTTTTTCCACCAATTAAATAAGGTAAACCATAAAAACACCCCATTTTACTCTCTCCTGATGAGTATGATAGGTTACTCAATTCTAAACCTATCAAGAAAACTAGCTCTCTGCTACCCTTGAATCCCTTTTTGGATCAACACAAAATAATGAGAGTGAATGGGCGTCTAGCCAGCTCTCTCTTACTGAGAACGTCATCCCATCATTTTACATGAAGCATTCAGCTTCACCAAACTACTCATCAACTTCCTACATACCGAATTGCTTCACGCAGAACATCAGCTGCTAATTCGTAGGGTTCGTCAGGAATATTGCGTTCCACGATTGAAGTCTAAAGTTAAAAAATGTATACTTCAATGCAAAGTTTGTACTCTACACAAACAAGATATGCGTTTGCAAATGATGGCAGCACTACCACTCGAGCGCTGCACTTTTCACTTCCATTTACATATGCAGGCGTCGACTTTGCAGGACCTTTTCAAATAAAGTCATCACCCCTCCGTCGAGCAGCCTTTCTCAAAGCATATGCATGTGTTTTTGTATGTTTTTCTACCAAAGCCGTGCATCTAGAGTTATGCTCGAATCTATCCACAACAGCATTTCGTGCCGCATTTGCTCGTTTTGTGGGCAGACGAGGACTCCCCAAACAGATGAGATCGGACAATGGCAGAAATTTTGTAGGTGCCGATAGACTGCTTCTCAAAGAGTTTAAACTGTTTTTACAGGCTACCTCGGACGAAATTTCCCGGAAATATGCAGCTCACGGCTTTGAATGGCGGCTCCCCCTCCAGGTGCTCCTCACATGGGTGGCTTATAGGAAGCCGCTGTGAAAAGTTTTAAAATTTATCTTAAAAAAGTGGCTGCTAATCACAAATTCTCATGGGAAGAGTTTGAGACACTTCTGATTCGCGTAGAAGCGGTTCTCAATTCACGACCATTATCCCCAATATCCGAAAGACCAGATGAATTGATAGCTTTGACTCCAGCGCATTTTCTTCGTGGTGCTCCGCTACTCGCGTTACCCAAACCAGCTTCGCAAAATTTCTCCTTAGCCAACCGATGGGAAAAACTTAAAATTCTCCAACATCAATTTAGTATACGATGGAAGGAAGAATACCTCAAAGAGCTACATAAAAGGCATAAGTGGCAGCATCCCAAACGTAACGTTTTAGAAGGTGACTTGGTAATCATCAAAGATGAATTACTGCCTCCCACAGAATGGCGGTTGGGTCGAATTATGAAGCTCCATCCCGGCAAAGATGGTAAAGTGTGTGTAGCGGACATACGCACCCAAAACGGTCTTCTCACTCGTCCTATTGTCAAATTATGTGTACTTCCGACTACATCTTAATTTTCTCTATTAATGTTGAGTGGTACATACTCTCTTTATATGTATCCTCATCTTAAAAATCCACAAAAACTAATTCCTTTTTTGTGTTATCATGTGAACGTGATCCGGCGCTACATAAATGCCAGTTGTGCAAACGCTTTTATCCACTCCAAAGTACTACAATTTGTATAGTCTGTAAGGAATTTTATCCATAGACTTAAATAAATAAATTTTTTGACGAAAAATGCAAAAAATACCATCCAACAGCCACCGAATTCATCTGATTTGGCTCCCTGTGACTTCTTTCTGTTCAATCGAGTTAAAAAACCATTACGGGGAACATTTCAGCAGCCGAGAGGAAGTAATGGAAAAACCGCAGGAAGCACTGATGGACATACCGAAAACCGAATATAAAAAATGTTTCGAGAATGTTTTTGGATCGCGATCCGAATTTTTCCGTACCCTGGTTATTTTCCAAAAGAAATGTAAAATATTTGTTTTATCGAACACGTCAAACTCATCCATTCAGACATTTTGTCAGCTGGATGTGTGGACAACCGTCGCTTGCACACCATCAGTATTGCACCTCGTTTCTGTTTTCTACGTTTCTTTGTTCCAATTTCAACAAGTGCGAATTGCGACCTCTTTGTATGTGTGCATGTACACACATATATATTCTACTCCTGCTAAAACAATGATTTTTACAACGATGAATGCAATGCTTTGATCTATGAAAAAAAATTGAAAAACTTCCGATGCTTATATTTTAAATATATATTTATATATATTTTAGATATTTCATATTGCAATGTTCTCCAGTTCTGAACTATATTTAAAATTTCAAGTCTCTAGCTCATCGGGAAGATAGTTTAAAATCGATTGCAAAATTTGTACCAAACAGACAGACAGACACCATTGAAAGCGAGTTGATATAAACGTGGTAAAATGAGAAGTGTACTAAAAATAGGCCATTGTGCATATCTGGGTTAAACACTTATTCTGCGAAACTTGAAAACGATCTAAATCAGTGCTATTATACAGAAAAGTAATAGATGCGAGGGTACGATTGTTCGATAAGGTTTCAGAAGTGGAAATATGTAGCATTTCATGCTGTTTGTATTACGCGAATATGTTGTAAATTATAAGACGCTAAATGACGTGTGTTGTCATGATCGGAGCAATGCTTGTAATCAGGGTCGGAACACTGAAAATTTTGTTGTAGCGATTCGATTTGACATATATTTTCTCACCCGTGCGTGTTTTTCGTGACATTTTATCGTATCGTGTGTGTATAAAAAAATCTAATTTTCCTTAAAATTCACACAGATGGATTTTTATGTTGATTTCAGGGCGCTTTTCCCGGTTTTCAAGTACCTATAACTTTTCCTTTTTCTTTGATTTTCATGTTATTTCCAGTTATATTTCTTCATTTCTTATTGATTTTTTACAGAGATCCGATCCTAACTACAATTTTTGTTTTTTGTAAATGCCCATAACTCCTGAACTATTAATCCAATTATATTTTAATGTTCAGCAAAAACATAGCAATTTGTGAGATCTTTTCAACGATATGTACCATTAATAATAATGTATTCAAAGGAAGTTAAGAGCAAAAGTCAAAACATGATCCAACCCTGACAACACTTCCCTATTATTTATGTACAAAGTGGGCCAAGTATTGAGCCCTGTGGAACACCTAACTTGTTGTTTATCATCGAGATATCGTCTCATCAATTTTTACAACTTGACGCCTATTAAAAAGATAATTTTTAAATTATTTTAATGTTTGGTTGGACACCATATAGCTCGTTTGCTGCAATACTGTCATAATCCAAAAAAAATCCAGTAAAGTAAGCAGAATTATATGTTATTTAAAAACATACTTAGAGGTAGTATTTGTGATTCCGAATGTTTGTTTTACGAGTTTTTATATAAATTAGTTTAAGGTGCCGTAACTTCGATTTACATGGTTAGCACTCCATTAACCTTTGAGGATTATCAGAATAATAAGTAAAAAAATATATATGCAATAGTTTTTAAAATGAATTATTTGGTGTTATCCCATACCGTTTGGCACAAATTTTTTAGCACAATTCAAAAATAAAAAAACCTTCCTTTTAGTTTGTGTTTCAAAATTTTTGCAAAATATGATTTTGACTATACGATAGTTGTTATTTCCCCATTGTTTGAACTGAATTTATAAAAAATGATTTTTTCGCAATAAAAATTACCTCCTTTTTAATTTGAAAAATAGTAAAACTTTCTTTATGAGACTTTTTTCAGACGATGCAAATATGCAACAAAATATTTTCACAACAAACTTAAAACGGAAATAAGCTGGTAGATTCAAATATTTTTTCAAATCTTGCATTATTTTAAAATAATGAACATGTTTGCTTTCCAGAAAATACAGAATGTAACAAAATTGAGCAAATAAAGGGGCATTTTTGGAACAAGAAAAATAGCCCAAAAAAGCCGTCAAATTAAAAAATAACAACATATTAAACTTTCTTCAGATTCAGATGAACAAAACTGGAAACAAATTTTTTAAATCAGATAACTCCTTCCGGTTCCAAAAGGTTCTTGAAAATACAGAAATTTCGACAATAAATTATGTTGGCCAACATTTTTTTCAAATTTCACAGCCCTTTTATTCCTCCATGAGTGTACAAACATCCAAAAACAATTTTTGAAATCGGATAATCGGCAAGATGCATAAAGCTTGTAAGTTTTCAAAAATTCAGCAAAAATTGTATGAAAAGTATAAATTATGCTTGGTTTTCACTATGTCATAGTTGCCGTCAAAGAGGAAAAAGAGATAATTCCTCATATGAAATTTGCCCCCCAATGCTGGCAAATTTGATTGAATTTGACATAGTGAAAACTAGGCATTAGTAATAATTAGTATAAATAAAGAGCATTAACAAAGCTGTGGAATTTGAAAAAATTTTCGGTCAATAAATCTTGCAAAATCATAATTTATCTTTGAAATTTCGGTAGTTTCAAGACACTTTTGGAACCTTGAGTTATATGATTTCAAAAATTTGTTTCCCTTTTATTCATCTGAATGTATAGAAACTTAACTATGCCGATACTTTTTAATTTGACACCATTTTTGACTGTTTTTCATGTCCCAAAAATGTCCCTTAATTTGGTCAATTTTGTTACATACTGTATGTGCGTACTACGCAGGCACAACTGCTTGTTCATCGCTGAACTGGCCCAGGTTATCTGAAAAGAAGTCCAAATGCGAATGCAGGAAATTAATTTTTATTTAATTAATTTAACCGGTTTTTTAACGGTAAATCAAGATTTTGGGGGTGTTTGGAAAATTTCAAGTACAGACTCTTGTTTTACTCGACAAGACCTACAAGAAAAATAGTATGACTTCCCAGGTATTTCTACTTCAATAAATTTTGTAACACTGTGTTATGTATAAACAACGGTAATTTTAGGCATTGCTCGAGCACGTAAAATAAGGAGCGCTATTGCACAGGTGGCGGACAAAACTTGATGCCTGAGCTCAAACTCAATTTGAAGAGCAGGCATTGGAGGCCTTTTGACTCGCTGCTGTAGAAGGACATTGTAATGTAATTCTTGGATTCTCGGTAAAAAAACAAAAAATCAAAATATTTTTCAAAAATACATCGTTGTTTTATTTTTTAAGGAGCGATCAACGAGTAACATCCTTAACCAATGTTTCGCCCAATGCTTCCGATGAGCTCACAGCAAACACCGCTATTCAATTAGATTCTCCCAACCCATATGACATCATGATTGCTGCCACTATTCCTACTCTAAATACACCATATTCCATTAATTCTCCCAACCGTGGTGTGTTCGCGACTCCCCGACCCAACACAAAATTTTCGGGAATAAATTTTGCAGATTGTGCAGGAGGATAGAGAAGAGAGAAGGGAACAGACGTGCTTAACAGAATTGATTAACAATATAGGGTACGGTATAGCGTCTTTGGCTGCCGCAATTAAAGAATTAGCGCTTTGCAGCGCCAACAACCACCTTCCTATCTTTTTCCCCTTTTTGTTAATTATAATTTATATTTTTTTGAACAAATTTAATTTTTCTTTTTTTCCATTTTGTTAATTATAATTTGAATTTTTTTGAATAAATTTTTGTTTTGTTGTGAAATGAAGTTTAATAAAAACAAAATACAAATAAAATAATATTAAAAAAAAGTGTCAATTTATATTTGCAAGTAATCAAGTCTATAAGAGCCTATAGTAGAATATAACATGGAATATTTTCTTGGAACGTTTTAACTTATTAGCTCCTATATTAATGAAACTGCTCGACGCCTTTTTAAGATAAACGCCCTTAAAAGTAACAAAAATTTTCACCGGGGAAAAAGTTAAATTAATGTTATTCATGTGTATTTTTTACAGGCATTAACAATACAGTGTGTTACAGTCTATAATGAAAAAATTGTTAAATATTGTGGATTAGACATTGACGAATTCTTTCGACTTCATGGTGTAGGTCATTGCTTGTTGCAGTTGCTGCAGCTTCTTCGTCAATTTCTTCTTCATCCAACTCCAATTCATCGCGTGGAAAATATTTTATCACAATATTGTGTAAAATAAAACAAGCGTACACAAGTGTTTACGCAGTTTCGGAGCTATAATATAATCGAAATTTGGAAATGCAACTGAAGCGTGATTTAGCTACGCCAAAACCTTTTTCAATAACGTTTCGTGTTTTGCAATGCATTTTATTGTATCTAAAGGAGTAAGCAGTCAAAGCCTAGTCACCCAGCAAACAACATTCTCATGTGTGTTCATAAAGAAATGTACTGGGTATGTTGTCCAAATACGGAAATTTTAAATTAACCGCCAAAAACATTAAGTTTTCATCACAAACAGCCTCCATATTTATGCTATTAGCTTTTCGGTTCATGTACAGGCTAATTGGTTTCGTTGGGTCATTCTTAGGCGGGCAAATCAAAGCAACGTGTGTGCAATCAATTGCACCAATCACTCTCTTAAACTTAGAGTAGAATTTGGGTAGTAATACAAAAAACATTACAAACAAACAGCTTCCTTTTCTTGACTAACCTAGCTTTTGTACTCAACTGTATCTCGTTTGTGGTTGGAACATTTATTTCCGAAACTCGATATTTAACGATCAGGTCAGAAATATATTTATTTGAGCGCAAAACAGAAGATTGGTTTGTCAAAATAGCGAACGCTACCTTTTTTTGACCATGGCTAAAGAAATCTTGCTATACTATTTCTGACTTCTGGAATTCCAGAAGTATTACCTCTAAATAGTAATCTCTTGTAATAAATTAAAACCACAACTTATGCGATAGAGCTTATGAATAAAACAAAAGATAACATTCTTAAAAACACTAATGTTAAATAATAAATCCTTAACTGTAGATCATCTTCAGTTACTGATGTGATACTTTATCGAATATTTTCTGCAGAATATTTGCAATTTTTAGTCTAATATGCTGTGCTTTTCTACAGAAAATTATAGTTAAATTTGTAGTGGACAATCTGTGACTCTCCTTTTACTTATTGAGCCGAATGTTCCCAAAAAAAATGTCCAAACACCGCATCTTATTACATGTTTCACGTTTAAGTCTGAAACCACAACAGTCTATATTCACACTGAACAGATCCAAATGATTAGTTTATCTTCAATCCAATTTTAGATTTCCTATAGGAAGTTGTTATTTATAAAAAGAATAAATTTATTTGTACACTCACTACTCAGTGTATTACTACGATATATCTGAAACCCTCCTAAAACTTTATTTCTGAAATACCAATTTGCGAAGGTATATTGACATCCCACATTATTTAATGAACATATAATATGTAATATATATATACCGGAAAAATCTGAATTAGGATTTCCACAATTCATATTGATTCAATACACGAGATTCACAAACACATTTTTGAAAAATTCTGGAAATAATTTATATTTTTCCGAAGTGATACTTTAAATTTAACACTGGTAATAGAAAAGTTGACACCTAATATTTTCTATGCAGAAGGACTGACATATTCAACAAACTTTCATTCTTCGCACATTATGCAATACACACACTGAAACAATTTTTGTAAAATAACACAATTTTAGGCACACTGTGAGGAACAGTGTGGCCAACTGTGTTTTACAAAATCCGCTCAAGAAAAAAAAGCGTATTTTCTTTAAAAAACGCTAAAATTTTTCTTTATGAAAGTTTTAAACACAAATTTTTTTAAATGCAGTAGAATCGCGATAATTCGTATCACGTTAATTCGAAAATCTCAGTAATTCGTAACAAACTGCTGGTCCCTTGCAAAAATCGCTTTAATTCGCAAAAATTCTACACATTATGGTCCCTTAGCTAATTCGTACTTTTTTTTTTTAATACTAGGTTTGTTTAACCTCTTATAAATAGAAATTGGTTGTTGACAGCTTCTTAAAATTCGTAATGCGAAGCAAAATTCTATGGAACTATGATTCGAAAAAAATCAATCGTTGTTGATAGCTAAGTTCACTTTTTTATGGAATTTTTTGTGTTTTTCGTGGTTGACAAGATACGTGAGAAGAGCCTTAAACTACAAAACCGTTAATTCATATTTTTCTTATATTAACCTCGTCAACCTTGGGATTGTATATCCCAATAATGTGCGAAAACTTAAGTAAAATGGAAGAAACGGTTTCCATTTTATTTGAGTTTTCTTTAAAATATGGATGCTAGCTGTCAATGAGTGGATTGTATACATGCAGTGTCATCACCCTATATTGGCTTATAATTCCTGGTGTTGAGGACCCTGTGGAGGAGCCCCTCATTGAGTTAGTGCCCCCTGCACTAATAGTCTCCACCACCATCTATTCCGTCGTCTCGCGACTACCCTAAGTATAAATAAATGAATTTTTGAATTTACCTAAAAAACCGCTCTGGTATTAATTTGAATTGTAGATTTCCTTTGAAATACCCCTCTTGGATTTATCTATTACAATGTCATATCTATGTATATATTCCCTTTATATACAAAAATATTGTAATAGATTCTCTCAATCCATGGGATTATACCAGTTGCCAGACTCATTGCATGAGAAAATCTATCTTAGTTTCTGAGTAACTCTTACTCAACAAAATTCATTATCCCCAATAAAAAACACATACTCCGTGTTAAATATTCTATTTAACCCTCTTCACTAATTTTCAGTGTTTCTCATACTCAAAGCCCCTACAATTCGAACACCTGGTTACAAAGGTTATACAGTCAAACCTGCTAATTGGGACAGTCTGTAATTGGGACACCTCCTAATCGAACCGCACTATTAATTTTTTTTTGGATTCAGAAGAAATTCCCCTTGCAATTTGGGCCACTTTCCAATTGGGTCATGGACCGCGCTATTGACAATATTTTTAGTGCCACAGAATCGTTTTAATCGGACCAAAATGTTTTTTGCTGAAAAAAAAATTTGAATTGATTAATACCGCCTAGTCATGTCAAAGAATTTTGCCAAAAAAATTAGAGATTGTGCAACGCATAAAATCATGTTCATCATTTACTGGCATTGTATCACTGGCGTTTAAGTTGTTTACCCTTGCACTCAAAAATATATTCCAATCTCCGGACGATATTACAACACAAATCATCCACAACTCTTAAAAAAACTGGAAAAAAAAATTTCATCCATGAACCTCCTCATCTTATCAAATTAAAAAAAAATCAAAATTTACGAAGATATATGAAATCTGATCTAACCCGAAAAAAATTTTAATAGATTCTTGATCAGCGGATACTATTTTATAGTTGTAGAGTATTATTGCTCAAGCATTAAATATTTCAAATTTTAGAAACATTTCAACCCAGGCATAACATCGTCTTCAAATTTTTAACAGGAGAATCTCAAAATTTCGGAATATTCGAAACCTTTTGGAAACTGAAGATGTTATCTGATTTCAAAACTTGTTTCCCCTTCTATTAGTTCAGATGAGTAAAAACTGTTCTACGCTGTCATTTTTCGATTTGATACCATTTATCGTATACCAAAAATATTTTCCTTTATTTGAGTCACATGTATAAGTGCTTTCATAAAAAAAAAATATTTCATGTGCTTACATGCATATCTCGTATCCATATTTTCACCAAAAAATAAAACCTTTAAAATCGGAATCGAACCGTTTTTGCTTGGTTAGCAGGTTTGACTGTAGCAAACTTAAGGATTACTGTAAGGATTAAGAGTCCTGTAGTGCGTTTCTGTAACTCTTCTCGATTGATTTTCTCGATTTGACGTCAATTCTCACTTTCTCTGTTTCTGTAAAAAATTTCTCGATTAAATCGAGTTAAATCTAATCGATTCAAAAAATTTCAACTTCATTTTTAGAGGAAAATTCTCACAAAAGTGTTTCTGTAACTGAAATGAATCGAGTTGAGTCGATTGAAATTCTCATTTTGGTTTTGGCATGTGAGAAGTTTGTCAACTTAAAAATATTGTTGTTCGGCAAAAAAATATTTTGAATTTTTTGATTTTCTTAATTTATAACAATGACCGAAAGCGCAAAAAAGTAAGTTTTGAGATACATATTACATATATGTACTTACAACTTTATTAAAATATTTTTGCTAAGAGAATATTGACAGGCCGGGTCACAAAACCACAAAAAATCCGTCTTTTAGAGCTGATGAAGCGACACAAAAGCGTTGGGACGGGTCAGTTTGACAAAAAAGATGGGCGGAAAACCCACAATGAGGTTTGGGAGGCGGTAACGAACGAGCTGAATGCATTGGGTGGATCATTTAAAAAGTCGGACCAATGGAAGAAGGTAAGTCTCACTATTTTTAGTAAAACTTGAATTTGATTTCTACTACCACTAAGAATTCAGTGGTAGTCGATTTTGTTTTGCACTACCACCCAGGGCCGTAGCCAGAAATTTTTTCGGGGGGGTTTTCATGCGAAGAAAATATTCATAAATAATTTTTATCAAACTAATTTTTAAATACAATAAATAAATAAATCGATGATACATTTAATGGACCCTATAAAATTAAAATTTTAGGAAAAATTTTCCGATTTTTTTTAATCTTAACCTCAAAAAAATGGCCAAAAGTGACAAAAAATTCACAGAATAATCAAATTAAATTTTTTGAAATAAATATTATTCAATGAGCATTCAAATGCATTTTTTTTTTATCTTGAAGGACATAATTTCATTAGCTCATTGACTTCCCACTACTGATGATGTACCCAACCTCAAAAAAATTACCAAAAATAGTAGAGGCTCATTTTTTTCAAATGATCATCATTGGGAATTTGAGCCATTATCAATGATAAGGAATGAGGTTGAGATCTTTCGTGGTGCTTTGACCAATAATGCGTTAAATAATAATTATATTTTAAGATTGCCTCCTAAACTGGGTTTTGCTAATAAGATGGAGTTTTTACGAAAGAACTTTTCACGTTGAAAAGGAATCTGAGGTCAAAAACTTCCCATCACGTCACTTTTTAGGAAAAAAATAGGGTTCAAGCAAGTCAAATTTTACAAGGGTCCGATAACTTTTTCTATTTTTTATTAATTTTTAAACTTTTCAAACTGATTCAGGACGAAACTTTAAATCAAAAACAGTTACTGACCTAGAAAAACTATGAATGCAGGAGTGCTCAGTATCAACTTCTCCTTTTGAATCCGTAGTCAAACCTCATGTCGAAGAAAACAAATCGGATTTGATCGCATAGTGTAAGATTTCAAATTTGTTTATTTTTATATTTGACTTTTTAGAAAAAAAACCGACGGAAATAAAAAATATCGTTAAATAGATTTTATTTTGACTTTTTTTCCAAACATTGGCAATTAATCTCTAAAATTAGAATAAAGTTTCCACATTTCGGGGGGGAGGAGGGTCAGAACCCCCAAAATCGCCTGCCCCCTCCCCTAAATACGGCCTTGCTACCACCAACGATTTTTTCCTTTATTTACCAAGAATGTTGGGTATATACATATACAGTAAGGTTAAACTGTTATACGAATGCATAAAATATACTTATAATGGCTAAATATATATGCATAAGTGCAATAGACGATCAACATGATTTCTATTGGTCACTTATTCTTCGATTATAATTTATAAGTATTGATTGACTTTCAATATATTTGAGTGTACTACATAATATACATGTAGCATAGCGCTATGAATTGAAATGCAATAACGAATGCACATATTGCATATCGTCATCTAAAATCCAAAAAGCCGTAGCTACACAAATTTTCAAAATATTGGATTAATTATGATGTACTTGCCCAAACTACATGTCTCTGCAAAATTTTAAACTTCTATGCTCAAAAATAACGGTTTTATTAACGAAATCCAAAAGATCGTAACTACAAGTACATGAATTTAATAAGCAAATAGACGGATTTACACACTTGAATGAAAAAGAAACAAAACATATGACTGTTTTTAAGTAACTAAGTGATACTTAAGGTACTGTCCGCCTCGGTGGCAGCGTGGTAGACTATCATCTCCAGGGTCCCGGGTTCGATTCCCGGCAAGGACATGGTCGTACGCTTTTCTTAAAAAATTACTTTTCATGTTATTTAAAAACTTTTCAAGTTCAACCAATAGCCCAATTAGCCAAAAAGCTATATCGTAAAAAATTTTGTGTCTGTCTGTAAGCACTCACAGTAGAAATCAAACTATATTGTTTATTAGCAAATTGTTGGAAAACATTTATGAAACATTATGTTGAAGTTTTTGTAGTGCTCTTCTCTCTATTTTGTTTTTGCTTTTCCTCTGTTGATACTCTCTACATTTATTGGCACAAGCATGACGTAGCACACTTATATAACACATGAAATAAAACTGCAAGAAGTCGACTATCTGCATGATTGTTCGTTAAACACTATCATTAGCATAACTTTGTTTCTTATTAATTTCGTATGAGTGCAACAACAACGCAACTTCCGTTGCAAAATTTTCGATTTACCCTCGCTAAAGAAATTTCACTTCAAAAATAATTCCTTCTGCGTTTCGCCAGTCGACTGTATAAAAGAACACAAAAGTAGCGACATCCATTGTGGCGAATAGATACATATACAAAAAGAAGGGCCACCTTGAGCACAATGGCATGAAACAGTCAAATCCCTCACCATATAACTGTAAATCCATCCAAATGCCAGCCTTGACACTAACCGGATGCAGTATGGTGAAAAACGCTGATCCTGAGCAATGTCAAAAAAATGGTGGCAGCACCTTCAACTGAGGATCATCTGCGGTAGGCCAACCACCTGCTCGATAATAACAAAATATTAACGAAACTAATACTAGGCACGATGCTTAGTAGAAACCTTAAGCTGCCAAGAGGAGTAAAGGGGGAGGGGGGGAAACCTTTAGATACTAAACCTTCACAATTACATTTCTCTTAAGTCTATAATATTTTTTATTTTACAATGCTTTTTGCTCCTCCTGTAAAAAAATAAAATGTGTAGTTACAGCTTTTTGGATTTTAGATGATCGTCATCTAAATGTAGCATAATGACTCAAACATATTGGATGGCAATAATGGTCTTATGGATACACAACAGTAGAAGTTGTACATTTTTATGCAAAGCGCACGTCTTGTCTATTTCTTGTTGCAGAGTTGGATAGATTGGAAGTGCAGTGTAAAAAAGCAGTTTGCGCAACACCGAGCTTTTAAAAATAGAACGGGGAATCTGCCAGCTTCAGAAGGGCCGAAAGAAATGGACTCTCTGGATAAGGAGGTTTTGGATTTCTTTTCGAAAGATATGGTAGAGGGAGATGGGACTTCTCCAGAAATTGGTTTTGACGATATTGAGGTAAACTTTAACCTATTTAATAAAGATTAAATTGGCCAAAAAATATATTCTTTTTATTTTTCAGCCAGTGCAAATATGCAACGAAGAATTCCTTACGGAATTTGTATTGGATGATGTTCTTCCGCTGGCAGAGGAGGAAGGATTTGAGGTCTGCGAAAGTTCCTCCAAGAGCCGCAAGCAATCTAGTAAGAGTTCAGTGAATGAAGTCCGAAAAATTTGCGACACAAATCATCAAGAAATAATGTCTGCCATTGCAGGCGTAACAGATGCCATTAAGCAGCAACATGACTAATAGTGCTGACACACGAGAGTGCATTTCGTTGAAATTCTGCATTTCACATTTAGGTGTACACACGACAAAAAATTAATTTCAAATTCGTTTTTTGACAGATTATAAGTTTGGAGAAGAAGAAGAATTGTTCTGTGTGTTTTGTGCAAATAAAAATAAAAAAGGTAAGCCAAAACATTTTTTTATCGTTTCTTGAAAAATACTCAATTTTGAGTTGTGCTTTTTCTGTAGTTAGTTTTGTACGTTTATTTGGCCTTATTGTTTTATTATTAATTCTTATGGTTCCAAGGAGGAATGAAGGGCCACATTTCTTTATTGTAAATATTCTTTAATTTCAAATAGCAATTATTTATTTTAATCTTTTGTTTGTTTGAGTTGTTTGTGCTTAAAGCCATGGATGTTTAAATGTATGAACTCTTTGTATTTATAATTTTTCTTTTATATAAAATGAACCATCGAAAAAATTTAATTGTAATTAAAGTTGTTTTAATCAAAGATATTAAAAATATATTTGAAAAGTGTAATAATAAATAACACTGAAGAGGTAAGTTGAAGGCAAAATAGCATTTTATTCAAGTAAAACTTATAATCTTTTTTGAAGCCAATGCTTAAAAATTTTAAACAATAATCAAGTTGATGTGGGGTATGATTAAATTAGGCTTGTTCCTAAAGTACTTACATCGAAAATAAAAACGAATAATCTTATTGGATATGAATAATAAAACAGCAAATATGTTTATATACATATGTACATATGTACAAATGTTTATTTTATATTTCTTCTGATTGAGTAATAAATATTATTAAATAGCAGAGCAAGAGCAATAGAGCACGGCATTACAGTGAAAATATACTTGGCGTAGTACATAGTGCATGTTGTTGATCTTGTCAAATAAAAGAAAACTGCATTCTATGAATTTGCAATACAACGGCGAAATCTGGACATAGGTTTCAAGTAACTTTGAAATTGTTGCAACTTATCTGAAAGAAGAAATATAGGTGCTTAAAACGGTTTATAACTATCAAAAAAGTAGTGTAATTAAGGTGATAGTTAAAGAGTTTTAAAATGCAGTTTCATAAAATGTACATATATGTGTAATTCAAGTGAGCTTTGGTATCATATACTTACTATTGCCGAAAATAGTTCGTTGTGATTCTGTCACGCATGCGTCTTCCCTCGCGTAAAACGTGTATGGAGTCAAGAGCTTGCAAACGGTCTTCTTCCTCAACCAAGCTGTTGCCGGTTTCAGGCATAGGGAAATTGTGGTGCATTCTTATGTTATGCAGGGTGCAACATGCTTTAATTATAGCACCTGCAAGAACCGGGTCCACCATAAGACCACGATCATGAGACAGGCATCCAAAGACTTTTTTAATACTCCATTCAAGCGTTCCACGCAGTTTCTTGCGCCGACATGGCAATTATTGTAGCGTTCTTGACTTCCCGTCTCGGTGGTTCTAAATGGTGTCATCAAGCAAGGCTCCAGAGGATATCCGGAGTCGCCGATCAGCCACACCTGAGATCCATTTGCCGTATATTGACTTTCCAATAAGCCCCAAACCTTGCTGCACTCCCATATGAGGCGTAATGGGTACTACCGCCGTACCTTGGTAAGCACGACAGAATTCGAAGATCGTAATCGCAAATTAACTGCACATTTTTAGAAAAGTAACCTTTCCGATTAATGTAGCAATATTCTACATCTGACGATGGTTTCTTAATTTTCACATGGGTGCAATCAATTGCTCCTACAACCCCGGAAAATCCAGTTACTGCAAAAATTCTAAAAACAAATAACAATATCAACAAAGTGAAGATATTTCACTGGTATTACCTCTTACATTACTTTTGTTTTATTAGGTTTTGCTGTTCAACCGATTTTGAAAAGACGACGTATTTTTTGTTTTGTATGCACATTATTATTTCGCGCACAATACGACTTATCATTGTTTTACTGAGCGGACACAAAATCTTGGCCTATATCACGCAAGAAAGATCCCGTGGCGTAAAAATGTAAAGCTGCGCATAATCTAATAGAGTGTGGAACATAGGTAATGCGAAATCCACTTCGCATTAAGGGTCTAAGTTCCGCCAGCAGTTGCTTTGCGTCTCTGCTGAAGGGATCTGTAGAGTCCTTTGCGCCTTTGAATCCTCAGCATATTTCTCCGGTCATCCTTAATTGCAAACATTGCCATGTAGTAGTCGCTCATGTCTAAAATTATTGCAGAATATGTACAAATATAAATTATTATTGCAAATAAGGATTTGAAGGAATTTGGTTTACTTACTATTATGAATGATTTTCCTTTTGATTAATTCGCAAATATGTAGGTAAATTGAAAATATTTGCAACAAATAAAACGAAAAAATATCGTATTCAATAAAGGAATTTTTAGAAAACAATTTTATTAAAGCAAATGACATTTATGGGTGTATGTAAATATTTCATTTGATTCACTTTCATATATTTCTTTTCGATTTCTCTCCCATTTCCATTGTATTCCAAATTTTTCTCGCTTCTCATTTTCAAAAACACCACTTCTCACACAATCGACCATTGCCGATCGAAACTGTGGGACGTCACAAAAATCGAGAACTTCACGATTGAATTACAGAAACGCACTACTGGACATATTAGTTTTTAAAATTTATTTTAATATTTGCATAAAATATTGAAGAAACTCAGCCAGATTTTAAGGAAAAACTCGGGGGTGAAAGGGTTAAATCGAAATCTCGTTAAATCCAAAACCTCTGTAATCCGAAAAAAATTGCTGGTCTCTTGCGATTACGAATTATTGGGATTCTGCTGTATTAAAAAAAAATTAATTAAAAACACGTATTTTTAAAGTTTTTAATTCACAGCATTTCTAAATTATACAATCACAAGAAAAACTAAATCAAGATAATGGAAAAAAAGTATTTTATTCACTTTTATCACAAAAAAAAAAAACAGAGTAATAACCCTATTTTACACCCAAAATTACCAATGAACACCACTATCCAATTCCTATGTAAAATTGGTTGCTGAACCCGAAAATCAACTCTATTTTTAATTCTATGCTGTGGTTTTTGGAATTTTTTTATCGGAGCAAAAAAGGTTTGTTCACATAATTACAAATATCTTGGAAACAAGGAACTTGATTTGAGAAAACTGTATACAAAATTAAAGATATTAAAATTTCTCATCTTACGTTCATACATTTTGATTCGATTGGACAAATAGTTTTGGCACAATTAAGTAAATTGTCAAGAATAAACAATTGAATTGAGTGGCTTACGATTACGAACTTTGGTTTTAAATAAGTTCATTGCTCATTGTTTCGATAAAAAATGTTGTTAGGATTATTCAGGAAATGGGTTATATAGCGGAGTATTTAGTGCCTTTTAAATTGAAAAAAAACGCGTTGAAAACCAGCTAATGGGCCCGGTAGTGATAACCTATGTATGTTTGGGGCAAGGAGAAATTATTTTATACTTTTTAGTCCGTTTTAAAAACGTGGTACATTAAACAGCTTTTTTTTATTTTAATTATTATTTTAATTTTTATCAACGACTCACGCTGGTCGCCAGATATATTTCTGAAACCTCTTGAATTCAGTCCGATATTCTGGAGCCTTTCAAACAAATCTGGCATGAACAAATTCGTTGTGTAAAGTTTTTTTCCTATTCTACATAACAAAAATTTTTCGAATATAGGGTACGGACCCGTCTGCAAAATGTTTTCATGATTGATAAATGATAAATCTGATAAATAATTTTCATGGTTTGTAATTCAATTTTCAGACGCATATTCGGTTGTTAAAGTTTTTCTGGATTTTAGGATTTGGATTAAAATCGGGGCCCCCTTAAAAACTCCGGACCCGGTGGGAGTCCAACCCGACCAACCCCCCTCTCGTCGGGCCTGTATATCACTTAATTTTCTGTTGTTCGCAAAAGTAATAGAACCAGTTATAATAGACGCAAAGTAACGTAACGTTAAATACATACCTTTAGATAATATATTTCGACGTTACTTTACGGAACTTTCACATTTCAAAGACAAAAACGATAAAAAAGAAAGCGGTTTGAAGAAAAATGTGATTATTTAATTTTATTAAATAAATTGTGCTATTATTTTTAATATGTATTTTTTTCTGTTAAATATGTGCAGTTTTAAACGGATGAGAAACTTATTAAACTGGTGCGGCACCTTCGTGGTGGGTCTTGTTCAACAAGCCAAAATGCATATACAGGCTGACGGCGCTGAACACAACTGTTCGGAAGGGAGTATCCAAAATGATCAATCATGGCGCAGGCTTGGATAGTGTCAATAAGCCTGGGTGCATGGTGGATGCTTTTGCATAGGGTGTAGAGCTGGCTCCTCCCGGAAGGTAGCCTTACTAAAATGTTCATATTGACCCTCCATAATAGGCACTGCGGGGCCCGTTATGACCTCTCCATATTTTTGTGTATTTATTATTCCGTCAATAAAAAGCAAAGGACCTCGTGCATAGTAAGGAAAACATCACCAACGTCGCACATATGGAAGATAGCCAATGCAGTGCAAGTTAAACTTGCTCTCATCGGACCTTATTACGTTCCGCCATTGGTCAATAGTCCAATAAATAAAATATTCGTTTTAGTTTTGTCACAGGTGCAGAAAATGTTCAAGGACCTCGGTATTCAACATATGGATTGGCCTGGAAATTTTCCAGATTTGAATCCATTCGGCGATTTATGGCACGTTTCGTCACCGTGAAATGGCTCAACATAAACCGCAAGTAAACTGAACCTAAGAATATTTTTGGAAAAAGTTTGGGAAAAAAATATTTCAAACAATGTTTTACAAAATCTGGTTGAGTCAGTGCCTGCTCGAATCAAAACTGTTATTGCATCCAAAGTCGACATCTTATTAATGTTCAAGAAACCAACAAACCCACATTTTTTTTAAATTGTTTGTAGCGACAGTCTGCTCTACAAAATCCCAAAAACACAAAATAAAAATTAGGTAGTAGTGGTAGTAGTAGCCAACATCAAATAATGCGTACACAAAAATCCCTAAGGAAATAATACCTTGCATATGCGCCTGGGCTACTTGGGGTCAGTGCTTAAGTAGTAGAATGAGTATGCGAATGTGGAGAGAACCAACGATCTACGACCCGATTGCAGTCAGGCAATCGGGTCGTGTTACTCAGCATAATAAGGATTCAGCAAACAGTATCACTAAACGGTCTCTATGTATGAAAGGTACCTATGTAGGATCATTAGGAACATAAACCTAGCAACAGAAAGTTCAGATAAATTCTAATTGGCGACAGACGTTAACACCGCATAGGTATATAGTTGTAAATATACATATACACGGAATCAAGGACAGTTCTCAAGGGCTAGAGCTAGTGGAAAAAAACCTAATGCAGAAAGGCTTGAGGTAAAGAAAAAAAAATATGTATATCCTAAAGAAAAAAAATGGTTTTTGGTTATTTTTCAACAGGTCCTAGAGAGGAAAATTATAGGGCCTCAAGCTGCTTTGCTGGGTAGGCGCAAGCGAAGAAATTCACAACAGCTGGTGAGGTCAACGACCTTAAAGAAGGAGATCACAAGTGTATAGTGAAGTAGTGCAAAGTGAACTCTGAAGAGAGCCAACAGAAAGAAAGAATATATATATAAACATACATGTGTACCTTTAAACATAGCACAAAACAATAAAAAAAAAATTCTTATCATTTTTAAATACTTATACCGAATACATATACGCCAAAGAGCGAGGCAAAAGAAAAAATTTATATTATAAAAGAAAAAAAAAAATATTAGCAACAAAAATTACATATTCATGACAAATAATCAAAGAAAGACAAGATAAGAAACAAAACTAAAAATCAGATCAAAGCATATGCACATACATGGAGAAAAATAATTGAGTGAGAGTGGTTGTGCTATGCTCTTTTTTCTGTTCCCCTTAATAAATTGTTCGGTCCATTTTCATACGTTCCCACAGGTCTTCGTCTTCGATCTGCTGCATGCTGGCGCCAACATCCAAAGAAAACGACGAAAGCGGTGAGTTGTAAAGAAAAATTACCTTTATATGTATGCCTTTGTGTGTGCTTTTTCAGAAAAGAGAGCACCCATAAATTAACAAAAACAAAGTAAAAGAATATATATATATGTGCATACAAAAAAAATTGTTGCAAATATTTGATTTTTTTTTTGAATACTGTCGGTGGCCTAGTGACAGAGTGCTAGACTGGAGTCAAATCCCCACTGGTGCAAATTTTAAAACTTGACTTTATTTTGGTTATATTTTTGTTTATGATATTACTCATATAAATATCTCATCAAATTTTTACATAATAATACAATAATAATAATGATTTAGATAAAAATAGTTAATATGATAATTTAAATATAATATTTATAATATAACATTTTTTTTATCTTTAATTTTGTATTTATTTATTGTTCTGAATTGTTTTAATAAAAACACATGTACAATGCCAATACAAGGCATTATGAGCAACTGAAGTGTAGCCACGGCTGGTGTAGGTGCCACACTCTACGAGTGGCGAGGATCACCATGTGTGCGGACGGACATTGACTAAAGACGGACTTACCAGCAAAAATTGGGAATAATACCAAGACCCGGAGCAGTGGTATTATTCATGGCTGTATGCTAGATTTAGCTGCAGATAGGGAGGGACAGCTCCTGCTGACGGACGTTGTGTCGGACGATATGTATTTGTGTATTTTGAGTGACATTAGTATGAGTGGGTGCTAGACTAATCGCGGGTTGATAGGCGTGTGAATGTATGTGGGATGAGCGACTGAGTGTGATATCTAGGTGAATCGGGTTGAGTGCTAGTAAATGGTGAATGTGGGGATGAATGCAGGCAGTTAGGGTAGCATGGAATCAATGTGGACGTATTTGTTCTTTTTTTC
The DNA here is from genome assembly GCA_963691655.1 of Toxonevra muliebris. Taxonomy (NCBI): domain Eukaryota; kingdom Metazoa; phylum Arthropoda; class Insecta; order Diptera; family Pallopteridae; genus Toxonevra; species Toxonevra muliebris. The sequence continues at coordinate 49,439,009 of OY829328.1, read as the reverse complement.
TCTAGCTCTTTCTATTTATCTATTAAATCTAAAATTTCATTTTTAAATAAGATTTTTTTTATGGCACGACGGATGAAAAATCTTTTTCTGTGAGTGTCTGCTGGACAGTCTGAGTGGCAAGAACCACCCCATCCGACGAGCAGCCGAGCCGACCACCGTGCCACCTCTGCCAAACCAAGCTGTACCCATTCAAGTCAGACACATAACAGTGGCGCCCAACGTTATAGCACAGTTTTGATTATTATATTTTCCCATCTTTCTATTCTATTTTTTTCTTCTTTTCTTCTTCTCTCTTTCGGACAGTTAAGGGTTTAGTGTTACTGCGACGGAAGCCATTTCCAATTTCTTAAGTCCCGACTTGGAAAGTGTTGTGGTGGTTTGTTGTTGTTGTAATGATGTTGATGTTAGGTAAATGGTCCGCAAATGTGTTTTGAACGCGTTAGCGTGGTATAGTGCATAACGAAATGTCAGAGGGGATATATGTTTTCTTGGGGTAAATTGATAAATGTTTGAAAATGTGAAAATGCAAGCTACCGTCAATATAGGTTCTTGAACTGGTTGGTGTGAGGCGCGTATTTTCATATTTTCATTGGTATGGGTTGTGTTGGGTGAGTACAGTACATGCGTTTCTTAAACAAACAAAACAATTTATTTATGTTGAGCTGTATTTACTCGCACATTTTCAATGCAAGGGGGTTTGGTGATCGACTTTTCTTTTTCTTTCCTTTCTTTTTTTTCCCCCCTTTCTTCTGACATTGACAATACGTACGAGTTCCGCATCATGACCGTCTTTACTACGGGGTGTGGCACCATTTCTACACCAGCCATATTTTTTTTATATATTCAAATTTTGAAAACATTTTTCATATATTTTTTGTTAGAAAATTAAATGAAACTATTGAATTAGAAAAAAAAAAAAGAAAAAAGGTTAAATAAAAATAATATTTTTTTGAATTTCATTGAAATACTAGTAGTATTTATACAATTTTTTTATTTTTTTTCATATTTTCATATATACATATTTTTTAGTATAAGCTTTTTTTTTTAATCTATTGAATACACATATTTATATTTTTTTTCTTTCATACATACTTTTCTTTATTTCATATATACATATTTTTTTTATTATTTTTCTTATAGTTAGTACTTCTTTTTTTTTGGCTATTGAAGTAAGCTGTGAATTAAAAGACTTTTAGGTTTGAATTCTAAATTTATCATTTTTGGTTTTGGGTTTTAGGTTAAAAATTTTTTTTAGTTAAAAGTTTAAATTGAATTTAAAATTACATTTAAACTTAATTAGGGTTAAAATTGGATTCCGTTTGAATTCAAAAAAAAATTATTATTTTAGTAAAACTAGATATAGATTTAGTATTTTGAATTATAGTTTTTTTTTTGGGTTTAAATTGAGTAAATTTTTTAATTTGATTATAACACGGCTTTGAATTTTACGTGTAAATTGAATTGGTAAATTGAGTTAATTGAATAATTAAATTGAATTTAACTTTGAAGTTATTGGTTGTTGGTTTATTTCTTTATTACCGGTGTGTATCAGTGGTACACACATACACCTACATACGTGCATTCATACATATAGACCGATTTAACTTGCGTGAGTTCTTGTGTGTGTGAAACACAGTCGATACAGCGTTCTATTGGTGTGTATGGAGGACGATAGCGAGAAACCAAAGAGTCCACGTGCGGTTCCAAGAGTTATTTCAGGAGATAGGCGTGTTACGAGAAGCGTTGCTCGTGCGCTTGAAAATCAAATTGCGGGATCAATTTTTACACAAATTGACACAGGGATAGTGCACGCAGCGGATTTCGTATCCACTGATCATTTTAACCGGTGTGCTAATTTGATTTTTGGAAGGTGTGGTGAAACCACTGAGGAAAGGGCAAACGAAGATACCGAAAGTTTTACCGAAAAATTAGAAAAGGTGTTGCAACTGTCTGAAAACGACATGCAACAACAGCAGCAACAAGACAATGAGGCGGGGCCTTCTGGTGCAGCAGGTAGAGTAAGGCCAGATGTATCTAGCGCAGGAGGAGCTGATCAGCTTAGCCAGATGATGGCTATGCTGATGCAGCAAAACGATATGGTGCTCAGCTGTATGACCGAAATACGGAAGATGCGCAACGATGTAGTGTCGTTGAGCGGTCGGGTAGCTGAGGTAGAGGGGTCGGTAGCACCACCTTTGACTTCAACGCCAGAGGTGAGGGCTGATCAAGAAGGAGCCGCTGCATCAAACAACATTCCAGCTAGGAGGAGTAGAAGGAATGAAGCACGGAGAGAAGAGAGCAGTTTAGGGATAGTACCAACCCGTAAAATGATAGATTTAAATAAGTGGCGTATATCATTTGACGGCACTAACAAGGAGATGACAGTGGAAAGTTTCATATTCCGGATAGAACGAATGCGTGAACAATATGACATTACATATGGTCAGCTTTTCACAGACTTTCACTGCCTTCTCTCTGGTAATGCTGTCAAATGGTATTGGCAGTTGATGGAGGATCATGCGGAGGATGATTACTTCGGGTATTTTGAGCTGAAGGCGGAGTTAGTTAGCTACTATAAGAAGACTTCGCCATAAAATAATACGATTGTGACGCTGAAAGGTGACAATCGGTTTTTCGCGAAAACCAATGTCGGTGGTAAAGAGGTGCTAGCTTTATTAGACTCTGAGTGCAAGTTGCATAGGCAAAAACGCCATGACATTTTTAAAAGACGGACGATCGTATGTATCGATGGTAAATTTACCTGTAGTATGGGAAGGGGTGAAAAAAGAAATAGAGTTCTTAGTTGTACCGGCTCTACAACAAGAAGTCTATTTCGGCATTGACTTCTGGCACACTTTTGACGTCGCAGTGGTAAGTAAGGGTAGAGCAGAGCCAAATGTCACAAACAAAGCCCCTCTTACAGTTTCTGAGCTAGCTCCGACCGCTAATGATCTCAAATTTGACGCAAAGCAGCACATGCGGAGGATGATTACTTCGGGTATTTTGAGCTGAAGGCGGAGTTAGTTAGCTACTAAAAGTCTGCAGATTCCGATTATGAAATAATCAAATAAATTATGGAGAGGAAGCAGCAAGTCGCCGAATCGTTTGATGATTTCTACACGGATGTGCATGGGCTCACATTTAGGCTTAGGAAGAAAATACCCGAAGTAGATCTAGTCAATATTATTAAAGGAAATTTAAAATCAAATCTAGCTAGCTTGACCTTTGCTTTAAAAATTGATAATTTAGCGGACTTAAAGAAGGAAGTAAAGCGAGCAGAAAAGCTAGTCAGAGAAAATAGGACAAGAGCCAAGCAGATCAATGAGGTGAACAGAGTTGATGTAGACGATGAGGATAGACACCATTTGGATGTTGAAGTAATCCAGAAAGTCAATGGTAGTAGAAATGTATTCCAAGGTGGAAACAAACCCGCAGGGCTACCACTCAATCGCACAAATAACATGAATACCCAGAGTACAAGTAGTAATGGTCCGTCCGTTAACCCAGTTGGTAACACTACCACTGGTCGTGTTTTTTGTCCGTCTCCGTTCCATTTAATGTTGTGTTTTGGCTGTGGCATGCCTGTTGATTTCTATGTGAAAAATCCGTCTGAAGCAACAAAAGAGAGTAGATGTAGGTCGTCGTCTCATTGTATGAAATGTTTTGCCTGTGGTCGTGATGAGTCTTTTTGTGTGTATAAATCGGGAAACCAGAAGCTGACAGAGATTGCCGGGAACTCTTGCCAGGAGGAGAAGACACCGGAGAAGTAGGACTAGTAACAATTTTAAAGAAACCCATAGTAGTTAAGAATAGTGAGGATAGCGTTAAGTTGAAGACAAAGATAGAGTATAAGAATCTGCACCAAAGGAAGTTAGAATATGAAAAAGCTAGAGAAAGGATTTTTATGGAGGAGGCTGCTGTTACTAGCAGAAATTATAAAAAGATACAAAAAATGCGAGAAAGGGCTAAACTAATAAAAAGACTTCGCCATAAAATAATTTCTACGATTGTGACGCTGAAAGGTGACAATCGGTTTTTCGCGAAAACCAATGTCGGTGGTAAAGAGGTGCTAGCTTTATTAGACTCTGGGGCAAGTGCAAGTTGCATAGGCAAAAACGCCATGACATTTTTAAAAGACAGACGATCGTATGTATCGATGGTAAATTTACCTGTAGTATGGGAAGGGGTAAAAAAGAAATAGAGTTCTTAGTTGTACCGGCTCTACAACAAGAAGTCTATTTCGGCATTGACTTCTGGCACGCTTTTGACGTCGCAGTGGTAAGTAAGGGTAGAGCAGAGCCAAATGTCACAAACAAAGCCCCTCTTACAGTTTCTGAGCTAGCTCCGACCGCTAATGATCTCAAATTTGACGCAAAGCAGCACATCCTAACCTCGGAACAGGAGGCTGCTTTAGAATTAGTTAAGGCACGGTTTCCATCTTTTGCCGTATTTGGACTTGGACGCACAGATTTGGAAGAGCATGTAATTGACGTAATTGACGAAAATACCCCTGTGAAACAATGACATTACCCTATTTCACCAGCAATACAAAAAATAGTCTTTGCAGAGCTTGACAGAATGTTGAGTATGGGGGTAATTGAAATTAGCAATGGTAGCTGGAGCTCACCGGTCACGGTAGTTATAAAAAAAAATAAACAGACTTTGTCTTGACGCTCGTAAAGTTAACGAAAGAACGATTAAAGACGCATATCCTTTGCCTAATATAGAAGGTATTTTGAGCAGGCTGCAGGATACTAGGTTTATATCTGCGATTGATTTAAAGGACGCATTCTGGCAGATACCACTAGAGAAGAAGTCGAGGGAGAAGACAGCGTTCACTATACCAGTTCACAGTAATGCCATTCGGATTATGCAATGCCGCACAAAGGATGTGTCGTCTGATGGATAAAGTGATACCATCAGAAATGAGGGAAAACGTTTTTGTCTACCTCGATGACTTACTAGTGGTTTCTGTCAGTTTTGAGGAGCATCTTGACCAACTTGACAAAGTAGCGAAATGCTTACGGGATACAAAACTCACCATAAATGTGCAAAAAAGCACAAGGGAAGTAAGGTACCTAGGGTTTGTTGTTGGAGGTGGATGCATCAGGACCGACCCGAATAAAGTGGCTGCAATGAGAGATTTTCCAGAACCGAAAACGCCAAAACAACTTAGACGGTTCCTAGGTATGACAGGCTGGTACCGTCGCTTTATTAAAGATTATGCAGCAATTGCAGCACCACTACATGATAGTTTGACGAAAGACAGGATACAAAAAATTGTACTGACAGACGAGGCAAAACTGGCTATGAACAAGTTGAAAGAGAGTCTTTGCTCAGCGCCAGTTTTGACTAACCCAGACTTTGAACGACATTTTTATATACAATGTGACGCTTCGACTGAAGGGGTTGGTGGGGTACTCTTCCAGATGGATGCTGAGGGGAATGAGCGGCCTATTGCCTATATGTCCGCAAAACTAAACAAGGCTCAGAGGAATTATAGCGTCACTGAGCTAGAGTGCTATGCGGCTATATTAAGTGTCAAAAGATTTCGTCCATATGTAGAAGGTTTACCTTTCACCATCATTACAGACCATGCGAGCTTGAAGTGGCTCATGGGGCAGAAAGACCTGTCTGGTAGATTAGCCAGATGGAGTTTGAAGCTTCAAGCGTACAATTTTAATATTGAACATAGGAAAGGAGCTCAAAATGTGGTACCAGATCCCTATCTCGCATGCATATGGAAGAGTTAAAGACAGTGGACAGGACATTAGATGTTGACTTCAATTCTTCATGGTTTTCATCAGAAGAATATGAAGAGTTGAAGAAAACAGTGACTGAGAACACAGACAGACTACCAGACGTATGCGTATCAGACAGTTTTGTTTACAAACGCACAAAATTTAACACAGGGGATGAACTAAAAGACGACCAAGCCTGGAAGCTGTGGGTACCATCAGGTTTGAGGCAACCATTGCTGGAAGCAGCTCATTATTCTGCATCTGTCGGTCATGGTGGCATCCACAAAACATTAGCTAGGTTAAGACAAAAATATTATTGGCCGGGAATGGCAACAAATGTGCAATATATTGTCAAAAACTGTGATGTCTGTAAGGGTAGCAAACCTCAAAACATCGTAGGAAGGCCACCAATGGGTATGCAACAAATAACCGAACGTCCTTTTCAGCGTTTATACATAGACTTTATGGGGCCATATCCTCGTACGACCGATGGTAATACGTTCATTTTTGTTTGTTTGGACCATTTTTCTAAATTTGTATTTTTAAAGCCGATGCGAAAAGCCACATCTGCAGATGTTTTTAAGTATTTGGAGCGTGATGTCTTTCATGTTTTTGGTGTCCCTGAGCATATACATTCTGACAATGGCAAACAGTTTGTCTCTGAAACATTTCAATTATTTTTAAGTAAATATGGAGTACTGCACACTAGAACTGCATTCTATTCACCACAAGCAAACGCCTCAGAACGCGTTAATAGATCAGTACTGCAGATGATTAGAGCATATATAGGTGATAATCAAAAGAATTGGGATAGGCATGTAAGCGATGCAGCATTCGCACTGAGGAGTGTTGTGCACAGCTCAATAGGTGTAGAACCTTATTTTGCAGTTTTTGGTAGCGACATGATGCAACATGGAGGTTCCTATGAGGTTGCTCGAAGGCTTAATGTGTTGCATGAAGCTGATTTTGAAGTAGCTACCACAAACGACAAAATCCAGCTCCTTAGAGATAAAATTTTTAATGAATTAAGAATAGCACATGAAAAAAGCGAAAAAGTATATAATACTAGATGTAGGGATGTTAGTTTCAAGGTAGGGCAGGTAGTATACCGACGTAACTTCAAGCAGAGTAACCAAGCGGGTGGGTATAATGCAAAATTAGGACCTAAACATCTTAAGTGCATTATACTCAAGCCAATTGGAAATTCACTATACGAAGTTGGTAACATGGCAGGAAAGAAGGTCGGTATCTACCATGCCAAGGACATGTTTGCAGCTTAGGTTTAAGTACATGTTTTTTATTTTTTTGACAACTGACTTGATTTGACTTTATACTCGCACTTGACTTTGGATTTGTAGTTGTTTTTTTGTTGTAGGTATGTTTTTGGTGGTTAATAGTTGTATTAATATTTAAGTTATAGTGATATGTAGGTTTAGCATTCTTGACAATGAAGAACGGTGATATTAGGTTAAGTTTATGTAATGGTATAGTTTAGAGTAGGCTTAAGAATGTGCAATAGTTGAGGTTCTCAATGCCCGGCAGCTGTATTTACAGAGCATGAGTCAGTGGGTCGAGGCCACACGTTAGGGTAAGATTTAGCGTTAGGAGCAGCCTTCGTTTTAAGTTTCTTTTACGCACACGCAACATTGACGGATGCGAGCCTGTAACGACAGTCTGCTCTACAAAATCCCAAAAACACAAAATAAAAATTAGGTAGTAGTGGTAACAAGCCAACATCAAATAATGCGTACACAAAAATCCCTAACGAAATAATACCTTGCATATGCACCTGGGCTACTTGGGGTCAGTGCTTAAGTAGTAGAATGAGTATGCGAATGTTTCTCTCCACTAACATCCCAACGATCTAACTGACTGCAATCGGGTCGTGTTACTCAGCATAATAAGGATTCAGCAAACAGTATCACTAAACGGTCTCTATGTATGAAAGGTACCTATGTAGGATCATTAGGAACATAAACCTAGCAACAGAAAGTTCAGATAAATTCTAATTGGCGACAGACGTTAACACCGCATAGGTATATAGTTGTAAATATACATATACACGGAATCAAGGACAGTTCTCAAGGGCTAGAGCTAGTGGAAAAAAACCTAATGCAGAAAGGCTTGAGGTAAAGAAAAAAAAATATGTATATCCTAAAGAAAAAAAATGGTTTTTGGTTATTTTTCAACAGGTCCTAGAGAGGAAAATTATAGGGCCTCAAGCTGCTTTGCTGGGTAGGCGCAAGCGAAGAAATTCACAACAGCTGGTGAGGTCAACGACCTTAAAGAAGGAGATCACAAGTGTATAGTGAAGTAGTGCAAAGTGAACTCTGAAGAGAGCCAACAGAAAGAAAGAATATATATGAACATACATGTGTACCTTTAAACATAGCACAAAACAATAAAAAAAAATTCTTATCATTTTTAAATACTTATACCGAATACATATACGCCAAAGAGCGAGGCAAAAGAAAAAATTTATATTATAAAAGAAAAAAAAAATATTAGCAACAAAAATTACATATTCATGACAAATAATCAAAGAAAGACAAGATAAGAAACAAAACTAAAAATCAGATCAAAGCATATGCACATACATGTAGAAAAATAATTGAGTGAGAGTGGTTGTGCTATGCTCTTTTTTCTGTTCCCCTTAATAAATTGTTCGGTCCATTTTCATACGTTCCCACAGGTCTTCGTCTTCGATCTGCTGCATGCTGGCGCCAACATCCAAAGAAAACGACGAAAGCGGTGAGTTGTAAAGAAAAATTATCTTTATATGTATGGCTTTGTGTGTGCTTTTTCAGAAAAGAGAGCACCCATAAATTAACAAAAACAAAGTAAAAGAATATATATATATGTGCATACAAAAAAAATTGTTGCAAATATTTGATTTTTTTTTTTGAATACTGTCGGTGGCCTAGTGACAGAGTGCTAGACTGGAGTCCCAGCTACCTCGAGTTCAAATCCCCACTGGTGCAAATTTTAAAACTTGACTTTCTTTTGGTTATATTTTTTTTTATGATATTACTCATATAAATATCTCATCAAATTTTTACATAATAATACAATAATAATAATGATTTAGATAAAAATAGTTAATATGATAATTTAAATATAATATTTATAATATAACATTTTTTTTATCTTTAATTTTGTATTTATTTATTGTTCTGAATTGTTTTAATAAAAACACATGTACCGAAATACATATATTTTTTTGAGTGCATATGTATTCTTGCATATGCGTTGAATGCAACGTTTAGAATGCCAATACAAGGCATTATGAGCAGCTGTAGTGTAGCCACGGCTGGTGTAGGTGCCACACTCTACGAGTGGCGAGGATCACCATGTGTGCGGACGGACATTGACTAAAGACGGACTTACCAGCAAAAATTGGGAATAATACCAAGACCCGGAGCAGTGGTATTATTCATGGCTGTATGCTAGATTTAGCTGCAGATAGGGAGGGACAGCTCCTGCTGACGGACGTTGTGTCGGACGATATGTATTTGTGTATTTTGAGTGACATTAGTATGAGTGGGTGCTAGACTAATCGCGGGTTGATAGGCGTGTGAATGTATGTGGGATGAGCGACTGAGTGTGATATCTAGGTGAATCGGGTTGAGTGCTAGTAAATGGTGAATGTGGGGATGAATGCAGGCAGTTAGAGTAGCATGGAATCAATGTGGACGTATTTGTTCTTTTTTTTTCTAGCTCTTTCTATTTATCTATTAAATCAAAAATTTCATTTTTAAATAAGATTTTTTTTATGGCACGACGGATGAAAAATCTTTTTCTGTGAGTGTCTGCTGGACAGTCTGAGTGGCAAGAACCACCCCATCCGACGAGCAGCCGAGCCAACCACCGTGCCACACCAAGCTGTACCCAATCAAGTCAGACACATAACATGTTTGAAAATTGAGAAATTTTTTGTTAAGAGAAGAAGACGTGAATTCACAGTGCTCCGCGTTTTTTTTAGCTAATTTTGTTAAGTTTACCAAATAAAGAAAAAAAACTGGTGCAGCAGTGAGGTTAAGACTCTTGGTTTGTGTATCTGTTTATTTCTTTGAGAATCAATGTCTATTCTTGAAGATATTTGCAAATGAATTTGAAATTTGTTTTGCAATTTCGGGAAAAACAATAACAAAAAAACAATAAAAAGAGAAAAAAACATTTGCGAGCAATTTTCCCGTAAGTCTGTAATCAGCAATCAGCTGATTTCTTATCAGCTCAGCTTAACAGATAAATGTCACTAGAAGCACTGATAAACTGTGTGGAACATTCCACACAACTAGTGCCACCTATGTGCGGGGCTTGTGTTGGTACAGTGGTGACCATAAAATTTGGATATGGGTTTGAATCGAACGCCGCCACAAGGCGACGGTAAACCAACTAGAGACGATTCTATCCAGCAACAACAACTACAACAAAGTATGCAACAACAACTGTCAGCAACTATATCTGCTTCGACTTCATCAGAAATGGTGACAGCACAGCCACAACATTCGTTAGTATCCAACCTTTTGCTAGGGCGGAAAAGATCGCTTTTCATTAGTGATATTTCGTCGTCCAACAACCAAAACGAACAAAAAAACACAGCAACAGCCGCACCAACAAAATCAGCAGCACAAACAAAGGCAACAGCAACGACAACAGCAGCAGCAACAACAAAATCAACATCAGGGGTCAACACAGAATCAGCCACTGGAACAGCAAATCGAAAAACTACAACAACAACTTCAGCAACTGCATCAACAACAGCAACAACATGATAACCATTATGATCGAAATCAACAATACAACAACATAACCACAACTAAAGTAGCTACAACCCTTGCAACAACGTATGTTGATTCTCTATCTGCCAAATTAATGGAAAAGAAGATTATCAACGGATCGGAAGAAAAGTCATTAGTGCAATCAGGTATAGATCGCTATTCTCATATTATTAAACGTAAGCTAAGTCCACAGTCAGCAGAAATTCAAAGCAAACCAAAATCTGCAAAAACCAAAGTTGCCACCTCCCTTCTAGGCAATCGCTTTGCATTATTAAGCGACGAAAGCACCCCTGCATCTATTGAAAAAAAATTTAGACCTCCTCCGATTTATCTTAGAGACCAAAGCTCTAACAGTCTCTTACAAACAATTTTCGAGCTGATTGGAAAAAAAAAACTTCCATGTCATTGCTATAAAAAAGGGTAGCATAATTGAAACCAAAATTCAACTCTATGCAGAAAATGATTACCTCTTTATCGAAAATTTTTTTAACGAAAAACAAAAGAGCTATTATACCTACCAATTAAAGAGGCAGAAGGATTTGTAAGTAGTTTTAAGAGGCATATCACCAGGTGTTGATTCCAAAGTAATTATTGAAGCTCTTGCTGAGGAAGGGCTTAAGGTGAAATCTGTATTTAATATAAAGAATAATAACAACAGAAACCAGTAAATTAACAAAAAATGAAGAGCACCCAATTTACAATATCCGATTCATCACAGGATAGTTCTTGAACAGCCTCATAAGCGCAAGGGCCCTGTGCAGTGCGCTAACTGACAAGAATATGGGCACACCAAGAGTTATTGTGCATTGCAAACAGTGTGCGTAGTATGCGGTGATTTTCACCCTACAACAGCATGTGCAACAACTAAAACTAGTCCTCTAACTAAAAAGTGCAGTAATTGTGGCGGAAACCATACCGCTAATTACAGGGGCTGTCCAGTCTACTCTGACATTAAGCACCGATTGTTTCCCGTGGAGCAGCCACAACAACATCAGCAACAAAAACAACAAAACCTGCAGCAGCAAAATCAACAGAAGTGGTCAACTCAAAATCAGCTACTGAAACAAAAAGTGGATCAACTGCAGCAACAACTTCCGCTAAAGACTGGTCTATCACAAAATAATGCTCCAAACATGGAAACCATTCATACACAAACAGTGAATCAACCCCCAAAAACTACTACAATTTCATATGCTAACATACTTAAAACTCCTGTAACTATAGCCCCTATGCAGCAACTACCGAATTTGGAGACAATGATATTAACATTAATGCAGAACATGAACCAATTTTCCAATGATTATTACCTCAACAAGCAATGCTTCAGGAAATGGCCAAAAATCAGAGCGAGATGATGAGAATGCAATATCAATTGCTTCAAATCATTGGAAATAGGTGCACTTAATCATTTTATCAACTTTAACATTTTTTCTTTTTCTCATGAATTCAAACTCACACAATATTAAATCTTATGTTAGTGACAATGGCTTGGCCTTGATCAACATCTTGTGCAAGCAATCTAATGGCTTAAATGTTGTACACTTCAATGCGCGTAGTCTTAATCAACAAAAGCTTGATTATGTTAAATCCGTGTTTGAAAACTCTTGTGTTGATGTTATATGTGTTACTGAAACTTGGTTTAAGTCTGATCTGCATGAGTCCCATATCAACTTAAATAGTTATAAGCTACTTAGAAATGACCGCAACAATAAGAAAGGTGGTGGTGTGGCTATATATTGTAAAAACTGTTTAAATTTGAAACTTGTTTGTAAATCGAATTCAATTGGATATTGAATTTCGAGTTGCTGAAATCTCGGATAACAACACAAAAGTTTTGTTGTCTTGTGTATATATGTAATGCAAATAAAAGTCTTAGCCTCGATCCATTCTTTTGTATGTTATCTTCGTACCTGATTGATTATGATCATTATTTGATCTGTGGGGATCTTAATGTTAATTTACTTTCTAATGATCAGTACTCCTCTAAATTATATGATCGTATTATTTCGCAGGTCTTTTCATTATAAATACTGTTCATCCTACAAGATTTGCTAATAATGCTAAACCAAGCTAGTTAGACCTATTTATTGTATCTAACTCCTCGCAAGTTCTAAAATTTGACCAGATATTTTTTGTGTCTGACCATGACCTTATTTTCTGTACTTTAAATGTTCAACTTAGCCGCAAAAATGTTTCTACCTCCTATTCGTATCGTAATTTTAACGCTATTAATCTTAATGCGTTGTTTTCTGATCTTGCCTGTATCCAATGGAGTGATTGTTTGTTTATGGAATCTGTTGACGAAAAGCTTGACTTTCTGGTTAGAAATTTAAATGTTGTTCTTGACACTCATGTACATTTACGTTCCGTAAATATAAAATATAACTCGTGTCCGTGGTATGACAGATATGTTGATGCGGCTATTAAAACTCGCAATAAGTTGCACTTTACTTGGAAAAAGAAACCAACGAATGCAAACTGGAATTTGTATAAGCTGCTCGAAATGAAGCTACTTTAGTTGTAAAACAGGCGAAACAAAAGTATTATGCTTCTAAATTAAACGCCTCATTTCCTTCGAAATACCTTTGGCGTAATGTAAAGAACTTAGGTGTGCATCGCCAAAGTGATAACCTATGCCAAGTTTCACCTGATGTTCTAAATGATTTCTTTGTTTCTGTCTCCAAGCCTTGCTATGTTGGTCCAAATATGTGTAATATTCATGCTACAACGCCCTTGTCTTGCCCCTTTCAATTCTCTGCAGTTGATGAAAATGATGTGTTTAGATGTGTAATGAAAATTAAATCTAACGCGGAAGGTGAAGATAGCATGCCGATTAAATTTATAAAGATTGTCTTCCAATTATTCTAAGTTCGTTGACCCATATAATTGATCATTGTTTCACCAGTTCCTCATTTCCTTCCTTGTGGAAAGTAGCAACGATTTTACCGGTAGCTAAGAAACCGTCTGCAATTGAACCAAATGAATCTAGACCCATTAGTATTTTGTCTTCATTGTCCAAAATCTGTGAAACACTATTGGCTGAACAAATTTCAAATCACTTGTTTGAAAACAATCTGTTATCACCCCTACAGTCTGGGTTCAGAAAAGGCCATAGCTGCTCCACTGCCATGTTGAAAATTCTTGACGATATTCGTGTTCCATTTGACAATGGTAATATTACACTTCTCTGCTCCTTAGACTTTTATAAATCATTTAATTCAGTTAACCACTCATATTGTGCGAAAAGTTAAAGTTTTATTTTGATTTTTGCCCAAGTTCGTTAAGACTAATGAAAATTTACTTAGAAGGTAGATTTCAACGTGTAAGAGTTGGCAATCCTTATTCTCAATATAGGGCTACATCATCAGGTGTGTCACAAGGATCCATTCTTGGTCCTTTGTTGTTTAGCATTTTTGTAAATGACATTTTTGCAACTTGCAAAAATGTCCATATTCACGCATATACTGATGATATACAGCTCTACTTGTCTAACCGGATTGGTCTAGTAGACGATCTCAGTGCTAGAGTTAATGATGACTTACAATTTATCAATAAATGGGCTTTGGACAACGCTTTGATACTAAATGCTCAAAAATCATTTGTTCTACCAATACGGATTCGGACTCAGCGACTACCCATTACCCTAACTGCACTTGTCTTGTCTCTGCTCATTTTCAAAAGTTTGCATTTGTTGAATAGTGTTATTATTTTCTTCATTTTGCACAATTATTCTCATTTTCACATACAAATTTGACTGTTCGCTTGTATACAAATTCTGGTGTTACGTACATGCACAGATCGAAACAAAATTTTCGCAGCTGAAGGCATAATCGTTTTTTCTATCATTATTGCATCAAAGCATACAGATCATCTCCTAGGTTTAAACTATAATTATGAGTTTTTAACTAATCTTTACGGTTTATCGCAGCCAACTGTAAGCAGGAATATCAAAAATATAAGTTGAAGAATTGCTTTGCATCTGCTAAATAGCATTATATAACAATTATTGCGGCAAAACATAAATTTTTCAATATATCGCGTTACAAGTGTTATAGGCGTTATTGATTGCACGTGAGTTCACATCAAATGCCCAACAAGGAATGTACAAACGTCATGGGGGTTCATGTCAAAAATACAAAGGGATATTATTCCTTAAATGTGCAAGTGCGTGTTTCCAGCGATTAAAAATCCTAAATTGTTTTCGTAGTCCATGCTTCTGCTTATTCATCTATTTAGAACCTCAATGAAGTTTTTCAACTTATTTTCATTTCAAGCAAGAAGTTTGTAGTGGTAGTTTCGTAACGCAAGAACATTATATTGAACTTTTTTTCAGTGAGGAAAAATCCTACATTTGTTTCAGTTCTGACATTGATTGAATTTTTTATGAACAGTTTAGAAAAGCATTATTTTACTCAAAACTACAGTGGTGTGACTTACTCCACAATGATTCTAAGCCCATCATATGATGAATTCTATTTCACCAATATTCTTTTTTCCAATGTGTTTTCACTTAAACGATTCCTGTCCTCAGTTAGTTGCCATTTATAAAGTTGAAAAAAATGCTCAGAAATATTAAATTTATGTTATGTTTATGCTTTTGAATTCTTTTATTTTTGGTCCATTGCTATTTTCATTTTGCATTTTATTTTAATGAATGCATTATGTTCTTTTTTATTTATATAAAGCTAATACACGTATATGATATGCTCATCTATCAAAAATGTCAGCACTTCTAGGTAATAAACAACAAAGCCGATTGTGTGCTTAATAAGCACTGTTTATGCTTTTTAAAAATGTCAGCTGCACCAAATAGCAAACAGTGAAAACTTATCGCCTGCTGCTGCTTCTGCTGTTGCTAGTTTTGAAATGAAAGCAATATCAGCTAATGGAAAAGTAAGGAGTTGTAATGCTCGTTTCGTTTTACGAAAAATATTTGTCAAAGCAGAAGCACAATCGTTTATTTGAAAACCGGTGACTGCAGAACCATAGCAGCAGCATTATTTTGGTTTCTTTTGCTAATTTGTGTGTTTCTAAATCCTAATCATAAATCTCAATTGATATTTGTGTACATTGATACATTAGATTGTACTGTGCAATAATTTCAGAGATTATCTCTTGCAACAAGGAACGGTCTCTCGGAATTCAAGTATTAGTACAATATAGTCAAATCCCCGAATGGGTTTGTTCAGATTGGCTCGAAAATTAAAATTATGGCCGTTTGAATTTTTCTCTGGTTTGGAATTTCACAAACTGAACAAAAATAAAATGCGTTGTTACATATATTTGAAATTTTGGATACAAAGGATTTAATGTTGCTGAACACAAATCTGTTATTAAAATTTTCAAAAACAAAATGACGGATATAATATGACGAATCATGGTGTCTAACGAAACTATTCCTAAAGTGATATTGTTTTTAGGTACGCATATCATATTAAAGCCGTAAAACGTAAAAAATGTTTGCAATGGGTAATAGTCTAGTCATTATAAAGATTTACATCATAAAAATTCTGAACTGAGATTTTTCTTTAGTAATTGTTAGGGGGGGTATAATAGACTCAAAAATCAGTCCTGGGGTTGCAGAGCCACCCCCAAAAAATCAGCTCTTTGGTGAAAAAAGGCTTTTTGTACTAATAACTGGTTAACCATTGGATATATCAAAAAATTACTTGCTTAAAAAAAGTGTGATTTCCTAAAAAAAAAGGTCTTAAGTAATTTTTTTATATATGCCATAGTTTTCGAGATATTCAATGTTAAAGAAACTGCAAAATTAGTACTTTGGATGTACTGTGGATGCGCGCGCATCTTTGTTTATTTGAATTTTTGAGTGCGGAGCCTATAGGAAAAATTGAATTACTGGAAAACCAAACCATCTAAGAAGAATAATCAAAAAGGGTTTTGAAGAGGATATAAACTCCAACATTTTTTATTGTATTTGATGTTTTCTTTTTTTTTAAAGCAATTTTTTAACTTCTAAATTATTAGAAATTATTGTTAAAAGATATGTGTACTGAAAAAACAATTTTTGATATATATATTCAATTCTTTCGGGTCTTTTTCTATTTTAAGGAAACAATAAAAAAATCTCCAAAAATTTGGCCATCTTTAATTTGCTGATAAAATCGCTAAATGATAATTTTTTTATTTCTAACTTTAACAGAATTTTCAGAAGTAATGTCTATAACTAAAAGATAATACATTTATAACATATAGTGGAACCAGTTATTTTTATTAGGCCTGCAAATAGTAAAAGTAGTAAAAACCCACAGGCAACTATACTATATTGTTATTTTTGTATACAAAAAATTATCCGTTGTCAATGAAATGACAGAGGATGTTGAACTTTATATTCTCTTCAAAACCCTTTTTGATTTTTCTTCCTAGATTGTTTGGTTTTCCAGTAATTGAATTTTTCCTATAGGCTCCGTACTCAAAAATTCAAATAAACAAAGATGCGCGCTCATCCACAGTACATCCAAAGTACTAATTTTGCAATTTCTTTAATATTGAATATCTCGAAAACTCTTAATGTGTTGTTTTACACGCCAATGGCTCTCGCTGGTAGTAGAGTTAATTATTTTTAATCATTATTTCCTATTTTTACAACGATTTTCAACAAAAAATAACGCGATTTAAAAAAAAAAAATTTGGAAGTCCGCCATTTTGATATTTTTTATTCCAAATGTTTAAATCTACTACCTACTAGAATGACAAACCTACAGAACAATAATCTATTTAAATTTTTTGTTTAAGAAGACTTCAAGAACTGTAATAACCAGCCCCAAAACTTTTTTTTAGGTGCCCACTTTGGACGTAAAAAACACTACAAGAATATCGTAAGATAAACTCCAGTTTAAGATGTCAATAATAACATATAAAAAAAAAAGGAAATGATCGCATTTTATTTTGTTACAATAAAAAACTCCCAAAATAGCCTTAAAATTTAGGCCGGACCACCAGACTACATCCTTAATAAAAAGTAACACACTGATTGAAATATATTTTGTATTTTAAAGATAGTTTTATATATTAATTATATTTAAATTTTAACTTTATCAACAAAAAATATTTTGAACATAAGCTTACAATTCTTAATTATTATAAAAGCTAACTTTGCTTACAGAATGTACCAAAATTCAGAAACAAGTACCAATGTACCAAACGCAGAAAAATAGAAAAAATTTTCCAGTTTTGGTAGAATTGTACCAAAGTGGCAACCGTGCATACCAAACACAATATTGTGTTTGTTTCATTTCAATGTTCCGCATAGTCGTCATTTGAATTACTAGCGTGAAGTTAGCAACGACGCTAAATATCAACAGCTCAAAACACAGGGTGAACCAGATGACAAGGAAATAATAAATTCAACAAATGTTTATGAACAAAAACTTGTTTAAAACAATAAAACTAATTAAAATAACAAATACTTAGAATATATTTGGTCTATACTGATACGAACATATTTCTTTTTCCACCAAAAACTTAAAAAAACTATGATACAGCTACAATTCAAACTAATTCAGAGGAAATATTAAAATGGCTCCAATGGCCAAGACTTGCAAGGAACAGCAATTTTTCTAATGTGGATATTTGCACCCTGGTAGCATCTTCCTAATAGTGTTCCACTAGAATTAATTACAAGTCGATTAGTGGAGTAATCCTCCAGCAACGATTCTGTCCAGCACTGGGAAAATATTCAACTGGCCCTAGCTACATGGAATACGACCGTGCTGAAATTTTTTTGAATGTGGATATTTGCATTCACATAGCATCTTCCTAGTGGTGTTCCACTAGAATTAATTACAAGTCGGTTTGTGAAGTTATCCACCAGCTACGATTCTGTCCAGCACTGGGAAAATATTAAGCTGGTCCTAGCTAAAGGGAATACGACCGTGCTGGAATCTTTTTGGATGTGGATATTTGCATTCACATAGTATCTTCCTGGTGGTGTTCCACAAGAATTAATTACAAGTCGATTTGTGAAGTTATCTTCCAGCAACGATTCTGTCCAGCACTGGGAAAACAATTTACTCACTCCAGTACTTTGATACCATTTGGTACAGGCTCTTGATTCGTAAATACATTTTGTCCATTTTCATTTAATACATCTTCGTTAACTATAATATTGTTCTCAACTTCTTTGATGGTTATTGGTCACGGATGACAAACCACTGGTCTGCATATTCAGTCCACAAAAGTATTTGCCAGCAATGACATCGCACTATCTACAACGCTGTGCTATCATTTTAATGGTTTATCAGTTCGTGATTAAATACAAACCTTCTGCACAACATGGAAAAGCTGATGCATTATCAATACTCTTATCGACACAAACTTAATTCACAAGCACGCACTGATTCCACACTCAAAAAAGTCCGAGATTTTATTCAAAATGGGTGGTCAAATCATTTGTGTTCCGAAAACAGCGACAATTCGTCCTACTTTAATCGTAAATTGTCTTTGAGTATTTTTAATGATCTTATCAGTTTTTAGGGCTATTCTACTCGAGTAGTAATTCCAGCTTTATTGTATTGTAGATACTATATGAAGATCACTGGGGGTGTAGTCAAAATGAAGCAGCTAGCCCGTAATCATTGCTGGTATACTAAATTAGATAGGGACATTGAGAAACAATATAGTAGCTGGCTTGATGCTCAACGCCCCTGTGAACGTATTCACATCGATTTTGTTGGACCCATAACCATATGTTGCTTATCACTGTAGACATGCATTCTCAATACCCTTTTGTCTCACAACTCAACGGCACAGCAACTTCTGCCATTATTTCGGCTTTATTAGCGCTATTTGCAATCGAAGGGTGGCCAGAAACAATCGTAAGTCACAATGGGCCGCAATTAACATCCGAAAACATTAAACATTTTTGTAAGGAATATGGCATAAAGCATATCAACACAGCACCTTTCCACCCAGCTCCGAATGGTCTCACAGAACGCTTTCTTTACAGCATTTAACACAAGCAACTCACAAGAATATAGAAAAGGGTTTGAATCTAAACGATGCAGTAATTAAGTATTTATCATCGTATTGCGCAATGCCCAATGCAGAAAGGTAATCTCAAGCCGAACTGCTGCTGAATTCAACCAAGTCATCTCAAACATCTAAAACTTCGCCCACACCAAAATTTACGCCTGTACAACAAGTTCTCCTACGCAACTACTCGCATTGTCCTAATTGGATAAAAGGTATAATTGGCAGACAACTTGGCAATACGGTATATGTTGTTAAACTCCATTCGGCTTTTGTAAACATCATCAAAATCAGCTACAACCTCGTGGAACGGATTCTATTGATTCGCCTCAGCACCTGGAAGTCAATATTCATCCGGGCATGCTGCCGCATGAAGATGTTTATATTGTTGAAACTGCTTGGCTTCCCGAAGCATCGTTTAATCTGACGCCATTACGTAGAAGCGAACGCAACCGTAATCCTGTCAGTCGTTTTCAGACAGAAAACTTCGGTAAATAAATGGGGGGATAATGATACATATGGTATATAGTTATAGTTGTATAGTATAGTTGTACCAACTACCCTATGTTCCTTTTGATATCATTTCATCACATTTCATTATTCTGTAATTAAATTCTCCCTTTTATTATTTACATAAGTAGTTCCACTTCCACGTGTTTAATGGTGTCAACATTCTTCTCAGTTATTGCTATCAACATCCCATCTTAACATACAAACCTTCATCATCTTTCTTACTATGGCTCTCTAATAACTATCAAGATATATCCTTTACAACTAAATTTTGATTCCTTGCCTTACTATGGTTCCCCATATCGGTGCTTTAATTTGCTAAAGCCCTAACACGCATTTTTCAAATTTTATGGGAGAAGCAAAAAACATTTTTGTATTTGGAGTACTGTAAGATTGTAAGTTTTCAGTATAGGTTTATAAAATTTTCGGTACAGGACACACTTTATCATAATCCATCGAAAACTCTATATTGAAAAATTGATTTTAGGGCCTTAGCAAAATAAGGCAGAGATATATACCTTTGAAGCAGTTCCTTTGTAAGCCAAAAAATGGGAGGTGTCACGCATATTTTATTTATTCCATTCATTTTTTTTCTGGCATTTTCCTTTGGCAATCTCTATATCACCTGTAGTGGAATTCGAATTCACGACACCAAAAAAACTCACAATTTCCTTGCACAACCACAACTTTACCCTCCTTTTTAACTAACTAAGCCACAAACCTTTACAAAATAGTGTGATCACATTAGTAATATATAAAATGTCTTTTGTGTGTTTGCATGTTTTATATTCACCTTTGTCGGCATTTGTTTGTGTGGTGAAAATCACAGCGACCGAAGTAAAAAAATCGTTGGCTTTGATTCTATTATTATTATTTGAAGGAAGGACGACTCGAAAGTCAGGCACTGCGACCTATAAGATCTTTTGTACCAAAGCCCCAAGAAAGAAAGAAAGAAAGAAAGGAAGGGAGAAAGAAAGATAGATAAGAAACATACCCAAGCCGAGAATCGAACTCGGGTCTCCAGAAACAAGAGTCTGGCACTCTTCCACTAGACCACAGTGGCGATGGTAGGACCTACAGTTTAACGCCGATTCCGAACGGCTATGTGGCAATTTTTTATCAGCTCGGTGGTTTTGCCATTACCAACCAAGGTGTGTACTTGTACACATTCTTATAATTCTCATCCACTTCATATCGATAGTGAATATAAGAAGTTTATGAGAATTAACCACCAGACCAAGACGGGAATCGAACCCGCAACCTTCTGGATGAAAGACTAGACTATCGAGGTCGTCATGGCTTTTATTCTAGGAAAAACATAAATATTTTCAAAAACAAATGTAAGGGGAACAAATTTGTAATATAAAAATGCATTTTACAGGTAAACTATTAATTTTAGATATATGCCACCATTTTATTTTAGCAAACGATAAGATCTATTATCGTTCTTTACATAATTTTTATGTACCTCTTATAGTTTAAGCAGCATTTTGCATTAAGTAGCTAAATTTTATAAAAAAGCTGACTTTGGTCCAAATAATAATCTATATTAAAGAAACTATTTGAAATTAACATAAAATAAATATCGACTTCACTCGACAAATGTCAAAAGCAATTACATACTATTTTTCATGACAATCCGTTGCGAAATATAGAAACCTATTAGGACTAAACATTTAACAGAGCTCTATTTTATATATATAGATAACATTTAAATGTTAACGCTATGTTAAGCTAACATACTTTTTGTAATACTATTTTCCATGAATCTAGTTTTTAAAATAAATGAGTCAAGATTTAACCTCGCTTGCAATCATTTTTTATTAGGATTGGAATAATCTCGAATAAAAACATTTTGCCCTTTTTCGAAACTAACTAATCTCTTACCTTTATAGTTAGAAACAGTTTTCTCCTGTTTCTCAAGAATTATATCTTTAATAAGAGGAACTTTAATCAAATCAAATCGCGTTTTAATCGATCTTCCAAGAAAAATCTGAACTGGTCTTTCGTTCTTTGAACAAGATTTTGTGTTGCGATAATAGATCAAAAACCGATTTAAAACAATATCAAAACTCTAATTTTTGTTAGAATTTAAATTTGCATACATGGATTTCTTTAAAGTTTTAATAAAATTTTCTGCTTGTCTGTTAGTCGCTGGATATCCAGGAGTATTTAGAATGTGATTTATTTCATTTTTTTGAATGAAATTCTTAAATTCATCAGGCATGAATTGTCTACCATTGGCTACATTCACAACACTCATCAATTGCCAAAACAATTGCAGCTCAACAATTTTCGTGTTGTGAACATGCTGCTACTTTTTAGCGCTAACTGTTCTATTGTGAATAGTTTTTGTTATTTTTCCTCTTTATGAAAACCAAAAACTTGAATAAAGAATATAAATAATTTAATATTTTTGCAAAGTATGTGTGGCGTCGGCGTTAATATGAATATGCTTTGTCAATTATGACAGCCATAATAAATAAATGAAAATATATAAAAAAAAAAAATAGATAAACATAAGCCGCTGTATAAAAATCAACCGATAAAAAGTATAACACAAATTTTTCGCTACCCAAAATGGCGCTTGCACGCTAAAAATTGTGCCATTCACAATAAAATTTCGCAGCTGTTTAGGAATTGATGAGTTTCGTGAATGCAGCCATTGGTTTTTCTAGGTCAAACCTTAAAAAAACTATATTTTTATAAAACTTTTCCCAAAAAAACCCATTTTGTCAAAAGTGCCCTAACCATGGGGTACAATTGAGTTTACAAGGGGCACATTTGACAAAGGTTAATAATTTTTCCATACGTCTATATTATCGTCCTTCCAGCAGAAATCACTAAGACCTGATTATTTTTTTTTAAATTGTGTTGAAACGTATACTAATGTGTATATCAAGCTGTTTACTTTTTAAGTTTTGTCAGCGTTCGTAGCGCACCATGCACTGCATAAACTAACATCATCTCAGAAATTACAAAAATGGGCCTAATTGAATTCTGCCTGAACGCCGAGATATATATAAATAGGTGTTAAGTTATCCTATATCACGAACCAATTTTTTGGCAAGTGTAATATAGGGTACAGGGCTTTGTATACGAATATAGGAGCTTGTGTTTAGCACCCTGCCCGAGGTATACCTACTTTAACGGATCTAGACCTGAAACTGGTTCCTCTTCAACTGTGGCTACCTTGAAAAGCATCACATAGGGCCAAATATTTCAAAGATGAGTATAAACCTTACTAGTAGTAATCCCCTCGCTGGTTTGCCAGTGGCTCGAGCAATGGATGTGCATGCTCGAAACTCGATGGAGACCGATATTACTGGGATTAAAAATCAGGGCCCCGGAGAAAGCAAGCTCCTGGTTGAGGACAATCCCATTGCTGTACAATGACGATGCAATAGCAGATGAATCGGAAAAGGCTCAGTAGGTTAAGAAAACCTCTGCAAAACCTGACGCCGGATTCGAGGAGACTGGGACTGCTCATTATCGCAGCAGCGCTCCGACGCAGCTTTCGGTGTGTGTGCGCTGACATTGTGGTTAATCCTTGAAAAGTACCAGCGTGTCGATGGGCTTTGGAGCTGCGCCCGGTTTAGGGGCTGGATTGGTGGATTAAATACGGTCCAGGAGGTGCATTTAACCCATGCAAATCCTGGCGTTGGAGGAAACCAAGACGGCTCGTCTCCAGGCTCCGCTTATGCCTTCAATTGGTTTATGGTTAATCCTAGCGCGACCTCGGACTGTACCATCGAGCCAATGGATACTTGAGCAGTGCCCGGTTCAGGTGTCAGTCTGTCCAAAAGACAAAATCAAAAGGCAGAGACATGCGAAGGCTTTCAAAGATGCGGGAGCTGCAGCTTTAGTTCGGAATAAAGCAGAAGAAACTTCGGTGGATGACCAAATCAGGACTGCGGAGGATGAAGTGCGAAAGTTGCCGTTTCGTTTCTGCTCTGTTTTACCTCCGTTGCTGAAACTGGCAAGAGGAACAGATCTGATGATGACCTGTCTGATCTAGAAAGGGAGGAAGGCTTTCAAAGCAAAAATCCTCAGTAGTCAACTGTATGTAGTCGAGCGCTGCTACAGGACGAGGAACCTCAGGCGGTCGGTCCTTTGGATACACCAGTGGGTTTACGCCCACTAGTAAGTTCAACGTGGTGACTGCGGTGGCCACTAAGAACGTAGTTGTGGTAGCGGCAGGAGAAGCAAACGAAAGCGGGCAGTCTAAAGGATCCAAGGGCACAAGGGCAGACCTCAATTTTCCCGTGGCTCCAGCGGTTCCACGCCTGCTAAGGGAACTAGGAATGCTTGGAAATCAACTTGCTTCCGCGAGCGGTGTCTATGCTCAAGTTGCCGCGAGCATGCTGACAGTTGAGTTTTGTGGCGATGGCGGACAAGGTCTACTATCCCAACAACAGTTAGACTTTGTCGACAGCCAAGTCTGGGAGGCTATAGTTTAGGTTAGAGTGGCTGCCCTATAATAGGACACACTTAAGCCAGTGCGGCCCGTTGTGTTACCACATGGGCTGTTTTCACAGTTTCCCTACCCTTTATTACCAAGTCTGTTGAATCTCTGATAACAGAAAAACTTAAGGTCAGCTATATTGCTGAAGGAGGGTTGAACCATTTGTTGTCTTGACAACTTATCCAAATCTCTGATAACAGAAGATTCAAGGTCAGGAAAGCAAGTCTGCGCTTGGCAAGAGCTGGCAGTTGCATAGCAGGTGGAAAATAGTTTCCTCCTCCTTAACATCGAGACAACTTCTACAGAAGTCATTTGCGGGTAGCCCTAATCTACTGGCATGCCTAACAATAAGGAAATGACCAGTAATTACTGCCACTACGCTGCTAATAGAAGATCTATTTAAAGAAGTGAGAGCCGTTGACCTTCTGGAGTTGTAGGAAGGCCACATAAGTTTTGTGTGGGAGCACGTGTGCGTTTCTCGTTATCTATTGTTAGCTATGTTCAACATTTCCCTAAATATAATTGATTTGCAGGTAGCCAGGGGCATACCTCGATCATAAGTATTGTGATTGGTAGGGTGAGTTGCGCCTAGCCTAGCTAGCTCATCGGAGTTGCAATTATCCAGAATGTCGCTTTGATCTAGTACCCAGTACAGGTTTACCTTAAAACGCTCAGATATCTCGTTTAAAGATAAACGGCAGTTAAAGACCACCTTGGAGGTAGTAGATGAACTATCAAGTAATTTTATGGCTGCTTGACTATCAGTGGAAATGTAAACATCACTTGGTGATAAGATACTACTCTTCAGCCAGTCATCTGCTTTTTTGATCGCCGAGACCTCTGCCTGAAATACACTGCAGTGGTCTGGGAGTCGAAATGCTATATTAATATCCAAACTATTTTCAAAAATATTTAATCCTGCTCTATCATCCAGCTTGAAGCCATCAGTGAAAACTGTATGGAATCTCTGGGCTGAACCACCCCCTCCGCCCATTCCTGTCTGGCAGGAAAAAGCGTGATAAACGTGGTATCAAAAGAGGTAAGCTACTTCTATTCAGCAAAATACTGGAATGTCCGTAGCTAGAGTGTGTTCTTGGTGAGACTTTCTTTTTTTTGGTACGTTGGCAGGTGGGAATCTTGCATAGATACCGCAGAATTCCAGTTCTACGGTTATGTCGGATTCCTACCGACTAAAACCACCTACTGCCTCTTCTACCACTCTCCCAGCAGGACTACCTCTAAGTATTACTTCGCGGGACTGGATCAACTTAAGCTGTGCATCGTTAAACACGGACTTGTTCGTTTTGCCGTCTTAGCCGTTCAAGGCGTCGCAGTTCTTGAATCACAGTAGCGGCCATGCTGCAAGTGTTGTTCAATCCTTGTGTTGACGCCAGCATATGTTTTACCATATTGATTGGTTTAATTCTTATAAGTTCGTCAGTTGTTCGCGTTCTGAATAGAACCGAGGACAATTGAAAAACACGTGCTCTGCATCCTTAGGCACATCATTACACCATGTACAGAATGGGTCTGTTCCGCCGTTAAAACGTTGTAGATACGCACGGAAACACCCATGACCGCTAAGAATTCGCGTAATATAAAAATCTAAATAAATTTCTATTGCACCATACTCGAACATCAGGTATCAGCCGATATGTCCAGCGGCCTTTGGTAGCGGTAAGCCACCTGGTCTGCCATGAATCAAGAAGTCATCGGTGAGCTGCTGCTACGCGTATTTCTGCCCGAGACGCTTCTTCCCCTTCGCGCCTGCTTTAATCGTTTGCCTCCTGAGCAATCAAGATGATTGGTACCATGCCCGCAATTACCAGTGCTGCGTCGCACTGTATGGAAAGCGCTACATACTCTGAGGGCACGCCTCTGTACACTGAGTCAATGTTTTGGAAATTGGTTTTGTATCACGCCTCCAATGCCCAAATAGGAGCACCATAAAGTATTATGGATTTTACGACACTTCTAATAAGTTGCCGTCGTCTCTGTCGAGGACCTCTCGTGTTTATCACAAGACAATATTTCTTAGTGCCTCTTTACCATTTGGACAACATCAATTGTTGAGTGGCGCTTCCTAAATCCAAATTGGTTTGGTGAAAGAATATTTGCATCATATATTGGTACTTCTAGGCGATTACAAATAATTTTTTCTAGGATTTTTCCTGCAGTGTCCAACATACAGACTGGTCCAGATGGGTCATCCGGCTCATAGTTTCCCTTCGGCAGCAGGACCAGCTGTTGAATTTTCCATTTGTCTGGAAACACTCCCTATCTGAGGATTGTGTTGTACAGTTTTGTAAACTCTGTTACTCGGTAGTTTATAGCCATTTTTAGTGCTAGATTTAGTATTCCATCTGGCCTTGGTGCCTTACTGTCTCCCATGTTTCGAGCGGCTAAAATTACTTCTGTTTCCGTGACAAACAGAAATATTGGTGAGTCTCGATTATGCTCGCTTTCTGCCATCCCTATAGACTGCTCTGGGAACAACGTATTTACAATCCTCTGCAACAGTATTGGACACGTTGGTGCCGCTTTTCTCAAGCAACTCAGTTTTTTTGCTACTAGTCTATAGGCCGAGCCCCATGGATTTTCTTCTGCATCATCGCAAAGTTTCAAGAAGCAAGTGCTTTTGCTGCTACGAATCACTTTTTTAAGTTCGCGCGCTTTTGTTTGTACTGCAACTACTTCTCTCAGAAAACGAAGGTGTTCCTCGCTCTTTGGTACGCTCTTCTGGCGCTGTTGCATTCAGCGGTGCCAGTAAACATGTGTTTTCCAGACAACGATCTTCTTTTCATGAACACCAACATGCTTCTCTAACATGGTTCATTATAATGTCAGCCATGTTTCGCGCTGTTCCTATTGCATTCAAGTCACTTATTGCTTCTTTGAAAGTCTCTACATCCAAGGTTTACACTTTCCAACCCATTTCCTTCCTTCGACAAGCGTTCCTTTCAGAATTAAACCAGTGATTTCACCTCTAGAATTATGGCTTGGTGATCACTATGTGTATACATGTCACTTATGCGTCAAGATGCTGACCTGTACATCGATTCGCTCAGGAAAGTCAAATCTATTATAGAACCGGTTCCGCCTCCACAAAATGTGTATTACACGCCTGTATTCATTAATGTCACATCGAGTGTAGCAATAGACTCCAGAAGTGCACGTCCTTCTGGGTTGGTTTTTGGAAACCCTCATTCAACTGCCACGCGTTTGAGTCACCAGCAGTGATTATTCGGATTCTTCCTCTAGCGTCAGCAACCAGTTTATCCATTGTAGCTTCAAATTCCTGCAGTGTAGCACTGGGTGGTATGTAGCAGCTATAAATTACAAATGACCCTAGTTCAGCTCTCACAAACCCATTCTCCGATTTAACTGCGTTCATGTGAAATGGACGTTTCCCGCTACTTCATATAGCCGCTTTTCCCGAGTTGTCCTTAGCCCACACGCATCGATCTTTTTCACGAATGTCAGGACTGATGTAGTGCACAGTCTGATATACTGTAGTCTATCCACTTGTGCGACCACTACCACCTTACATATAAAATATAGTGACTTGAAATATATTTGAGTTGCAGTGCAATTAAAATAGAATCATATTACACATTAAATATTTTAAGTACAATATATTATAGGATTATAATACATAATTAAATTAAGTAAAATAGAACATTTTGTGTGTAAATATTTTAGGCACAATATATTATATGATTATAATATATTGTTGAATAAGAGTAATTAAATTAAGTAAAATAATAATATTAGTTTTAACCAACAAGAAATTAACCTATAGGAATTAAGATAAGTATTGTATGCAATTAAAAAAAATGGTATATAAACCCATACAAAAGAAATAATAAAACAGATTTTGATTCAAACCTCGTCTTTGAATTCATTTCTATTTAGTGACTTACCTCGCTTTCCTTATTAGGGAAACCAGCAAGGTAAGACTAACAGCGTTGCGCTAGCAACATTGACACATTAGTTAAAAATACCTTTTCTATCCTCAACCCTTACATGGCGATCCTGACAAATTAATTCTTTGTGAAAGACTCCTCCAATGCAAGAATTAGGCGGACCAAAAGATTTGTAGTCAGATAAAAATAGTCTTTTGTTAGCTAGACTATGATATATTAAAAATAAAAATATCACCACGAAAACTTATTTTGAACATATAAAACATACATACCAAACAGAAAATAACGACATAAAAGTATGCATTCAAATAATAATGGAAAAGATCAGCAGCCATAGCCACTCTATTGTATAATACCTACAATTCTAACCGAAATTATAACAACAACAATACCAACAGAAATTATAACAACAACAAGAACACATCACACGCATAATGTACGCGCGATTGCATGTGAAGAGTACGATGACAATGCATATGAACAGGGAAACGACCGAGGCTCGGAATATCTGTAGATATCAACAAAAGTACAGCAATATCAAAACTATAATAACAAGTATCACCGGCCACACGGCAACGACCGCAACAATTTTTGATGACCAACAACAGCAATAACCATCGACAAATAGCAACGACCGCAAAAGCTTCAATATCAATCATATTGTAGCTACAGAAATAATTACAATAACAACAGCTTTAAAAAACAGCATAACGGCAACAAAAACAATTATACCAACAACTATAATCGCAACGCAAACATAAACCAAACATAACATAATATGATGAATTCTAAATTAACAGCAACATGATATGCAAATATGCATATGACTGCAACTCAGCGTAATAATTTACAAAAAAAAAAGTTGATCGTTAATATACTTAAATTTAAAGATATTTTAATATTAATACACATAAGAGCATACAATAACTAGAACAAAACTGAAACTAAACAAATAACTCTAGAAAACATAAATTTAGGAACATAAATAAGACAATTTAGATTATGTCCAATTTAGAGGTAATAAGAAATTACACAGAAAATTCAAATAGCAAATTCAAAAAGCCCCTACAACGCACCACTACTCTTAGTGCCTAAGAAGAACACAAATGATAAGAAGAAATGGCATCCAAGTTAGATAAAGAAAACATCAAAGAAGTAGCAATTGCTGCAAATGATGATATTTTCAATAAGTATACAATAGAAGCATTCAAAAATGCGTATACAAATATAAAAGTAAACAATAAAAAGCCTCAACTAAAAATAATCATCTACACACCCCGAAAAAGAATAAATGACGATATAATAAAATATAAACTCATTGACGAATTCCACAATAACACACACGGAGGACATTTAGGAATCAAGAAACCTGTGAAAAAACTCAGACAGCGATACGTAAGGAGAAATATGAACGCAATGGTCAAAAAATTCATTACAAACTGTGACACAAGCACGCAACAAACAAACGAAACACACAAAAGAACCAATTGCACATACAACCATCCCTAACAATAGTTTCGAAGTAATATCAATTGACATTGTAGACCCACTAAGAATTTCAAATGAAAACAGATACATTTTAACCATGCAATGTGACCCTACAAAATTTGTAATTGCACATCCTATGAAATCAAAAGATGCAGTCACAACGGCTTAAACAGTAGTAGAGCAATGTATTTTAAAATATGGTCACTTTAAAATATTAAAATCTGACAGAGGAACAGAATTCACAAACGAGTTAATGGCAAACATATGTCAACTCTTAAAGATAAAACAGAAATTCGCATCCCCTTATCACCACGGGACATTAGGCGCTATTGAAAGAAATCACAGAGTTCTAAACGAATTTCTATTAGCATACGCCAGCCACAATGAATGAGATAAGTGGATACCTTATTTCACATTCGCATAAAATACGACACCACCAGTGTGACAAACTACTGTTTCAAAATCCGCTAAAATGAAGAATAAAACGCGTATATTCTAAAAAAAAGCGTTAAATTTTTTTCCTTATATAAATGCAAGAAAACTCAAAACATTTAAACTGTTTCACTAATATAGGCACACATCTGATACTTCTAGTCAATAACAATTTCTTCGATTTTTCGAAGATACTTTAAATTGAAAAAAACGCACTGAGCGCTAAATCACTTTTTTCCGCGTTTTAATTTTCAAAAAGCACTAAAATCAGCGGGAAAAATACTGAGTTGGCCACACTGGACACCACATGTAGACACAGGTTTCACACCATTTGAAGTCCCGATGGCCATGGCTCCCGTGATAAATAGCGTGGACAACCGCTGAACCTTTTTTAAGGGCTTGAGACACGTTTTCTTTTTAGTTATGGTTCACCATACCAAAACTATGGCTGTTTAGCACCAATGCATAAGAAAGGGTGACCGACCCCATGTGCTTCCAAGCACCTTTTTGCATGAGTACAAAGCATTGGTTGCCTTCTTCACCCTCCAACATTAAGTTTCCACAGCAATTTGCTGTCCACAACTACCACTAGATATTTGGTATGAGTTTTTAGAGACAGTTTGGTGTTGTTTAAACTCGGTGGCGTCCATGCAGGGATCTTGTAAAAAATACTAAGTCCGTTTTATCCGCATTTACGCCAAAACCGCCACTAGTCGCTCAGTTGTAAATGGTCTTGAGAGCGTCGCTCATAAGTGAGCTGAGAGTATTTAAGCATCTTCCCGTTTTTATTACAGCAATGTCGTCCGCATATGCTACTAATTTTGAGGCTTTACCATCGAAGTGAGATAGAACTTTATTGACAACTAGCAACCAAAGGAGCGGGGATAAGACTCCTTCTTGAGGGGTTCCTCTACACGCTACCTTACTCTTAGAAGACTCTTTACCCAAAGATATATAGCGGAGTTAATTTCTAGAGCATTGATACTATCTAAGATAGCTTCGGTCGACACATTATTAAAGGTACCAGCAATATCTAGAAATACCCCTAGGGCATCAGTGCTGTTGTTTTGAAAATTTTAAGGGGAGGAATTTTTCCTTTCGAGCAGAGGATTTTGCTTGACAAGGGAGGAATTTTTCAAAATGTCTTAAAAGTTTCAGCTAAGTATTACTTAGATAATTGCTAACAGTTCCAATAATGTATAGAAAGTTTTTGTTACAAATTCAGTCATATAAAAGTTATGAAAAATAAACAAGTTCATATGCAATTAGTAAATAATAATAAAAAAAAGAAAAACAATAAAGATTAAAAAACTAAAACTAACATTTCTTCGCTCTTCACAAAACCAGACATAAAAACATAGGATGTTATTTGTGGTATTATTTTTTTTAATTATTATTTTTCTAACATTCCCTTACCAACCATTACTGCATCAACAGTTGCAGTCAGCAAACAATTTATCGATATTTATTAAATGGACAATTACTTTTACACAGTTTTTCTACTATTGATTTCAATTGTCAAAAATTATAAACATTAACATAAAGCCAAGCAAAAACGTTTGGAAATGGAATGCGAACTTTTAAATTTTAACAGTAACCCAGTGGCAAATAAAACAGCTAGTCCTAGTAAAAAATATTTCACAGACATAAACGAAATGAAAATAACGCAACCAAACACATTTAGTTTTATTTACGTTTACTTTGCATACAACTCAAAAATTCAAGAATATGAAATAGGAGGGTTTTTTCAATTGGGGAGGACAGGAGGATTGAGATTTGAGCGGAGTACGAATACTCCGATCGGAGTACCTTCGGCAGCACTGTTGGGTATATTCTTTATATTCTTGTGCTTTTACTAAATTTATTACTAACGTATGGAGTGTAGTTTCGTTGGACTTGCCTTTCGTACATGCGTGCTGTGCTTTCGACAGATAATCAAGATTAATTGTGTACCCTATATAAGCTGTCAATATTTTCTCCAAAGTTGTAAGGAGAAAGGAAGTAAGACTGATCGGTCTGTAGTCCTTCGAGTAGAGATGGCTTTTATCTGATGAAGATATACAACTCTCGCTATTCTCCAAGCTACAGGAACGTTATTAAATCTTAAGCAACCTTTATAGATATGTCTTGACTATGGAGTTTCAACATTCAGAGCCTTCTGTAACATGGCGGGAAATATTCCATCGAGCCCAGGTGATTTCAATGGTTCAAAAAAGCTTATTGCCCATTCTAACCTGCTTTTAGTGATTATATTTGCCAGTACATAGCCTACACAACTCTTGACTAGTTTGTCACCGTTCGCGGCTCTGCAGCCTGGGAAATGTAAATTAGTGAGATTTTCAGGCGACTATTTACAAGTATTCGTCCATTCGCCGTTTTCCTTCTTGACAAGGTTGGGCATGGTTGGGTTCTTTAATAGCAGCTTCCTTAGCCTCGCCACTTCCATCGTTTTTTCCATGCAACCACAAAATTCCTTCCAAGAGTCTCTTTTGGCGATGCGCACTTCTTTGTTACATTGCTTTAGCACATTCTTCATACTCCACTATCTGCTGATTCCACCAAGGTGGTTTGGATTTGCGCTTAGTACGAAGAGGAGGACAAGAGATGAGATAAGCCTTATTGAGAGCTTTAATTCCTTATTCAAAATCGTAAAGGTCCCAGTTCGTACATCTTTGATTCCTTAGAACTTTGTTAGTTTAAGTAGAATAGAAGTTAACTTTGAAGCTTAAATACTAATGATCTCAGAACGACGGTGTTTCAAACACCATCCATTTTTTGACCATAGTATTATTACTAGTAGAGAGAATTATATCCATTTACATTTTCAAAGGTGGGTTTAATATACTTTGTTAAATATATTTTAAGAGTGACTCATCTCTTTCATTGGTTCTCCTTCCGTGTGGTGGGCATTCGCGTCTGAACCAATAATCAGGGGCTGCTTCCTACCGCTGGCTATTTCTATCAGCCATTGAAGCTCTTGCGTTGGTACGTCTCTTTCGTGCGGCATGTAGCAGGACCCAAGGAGTACAGGCTCATATCTGCCGTCCTCTAATGCCACCACCATTTGATCATAGAATATACGAGTTGAATCTTTTTCTTACTATAACTGCTCTTACCTTGTTCGTAGCGGTAGGAGTAAACATAGGGAAGTTTGATGACTTTAGTCCAGATACCACCATACCCGGAGCTATCCATGGTTCCTGGATTAAAGCCACGTCGTAGTAGTCCTCTCTAAGTTAAGAAGAAGCTCAGCTGAGACGATTTTACTGCGATGCAGGTTTATTTGCAGGACCTTCAGCATGAGCGTCCAGTTCTACCTTGAGGTTGGATTCTACCTCCATCTCACTCGGATCCTCACCATCGCGGAATCTGAGAGAGGAGCCGAGGATTTCCCCAATACCAATGTCTTCCTCAACCTCCCGCGTAGCAAACGTGTTTTCATTTTTATCGTTCGGGTGCCGCCTTTTGAGCCGAAGGTACACATTACCAATGCTCCACTACATCTTCCCAAACCCTGTGTATAGTAAATCCTCGGCCTCCTTGTTGATCTGGAGGATATAACTCTATCCCAAACCCTTCTTGGTCGGCTTGGCGACATATAACACTCTCCTATCTCCGGTTGGCACATCAGCGTTTTGTCTCTGCAGTAGTCGTAGACCGTCCTCTGGCTTTACTACCCGAGGTATCAACACCTTCGCTTTAGGTAATGATGGGATGTCGTTCCGGTCTATGACTTCCAAAGATGCGCCATTCT
This sequence comes from Toxonevra muliebris, assembly GCA_963691655.1. NCBI lineage: Eukaryota > Metazoa > Arthropoda > Insecta > Diptera > Pallopteridae > Toxonevra > Toxonevra muliebris. The sequence goes on along the minus strand of OY829328.1, from coordinate 49,404,924 downwards.
TTCACTCCGTTAAACCACCAATAAAGAAAGTGTAATATCGAAGAAAGCAATTAATTTTTAAACAGCGATTATTCCATCTCACCCCGCAAAAAAGGTTCAATCTCTCCCATTTACAAGGGGGAAATGAAAATTTCAACAAAAATCAAAAATTCATTCCCACATGACCTACAACTTGTGCTTGTCTTTCAAAATGAAAACTGGCTTCAAGGTAAGTGCTCGAACAGCATCCCAAAGCGATTAAATGATGACAAAAAGGTGAAAAATTTAGTGCGAGAAAATTTTTGGCTTTCATATTGCTTGTCCACATAATAATTAACTCAGTGATACAATATGGGCATTGAACATTCGCCCAAAAAGCGTCATAAAACTTTGATAACAAATACACCTCTCTTCATTTTGGGGGCCCCAAAGTGAATGTTACCAATAGGTAACATTCACTTTAATGTGGCATAAAATAGGTGTTTAACAAATTTCACTAGTAATAATTATGCATTCAGTTGTGTTTTCTGATTGTTAAACATTCACAATTTCGTGCTTGTTATAATGGATATATAAATTAACTTAAAGATTCGCTGAAACAGGACCCTAAATCCTTTTGGGAGTTTGTGAACATAAAACGTAAAGATTCTGGATTTCCGTCGAGGATATCTTTGAATAAATGTGAATCAGATAATGAACAAACGATTTGCAATATTTTCACTGATTTTTTTATGTCAACATATTCAAAAATACACTATCATTATCCATACTCTTTGTCTCTAGTTGATATTTCTTCCCCCTCTGCTGATGAAACAGTTGTTTTAGAATATATGACAAATCTTGAAGCGGCCATAAGGCCCAATAATTATTTCTTGTTATTTCTGTTTTTAATAATGAAAATCGTTAATTTCGCGGTTCAAAAATACCCTGAGGACGAGTCCCAAGTATTTTTTTTTTTTTTTTTTTTTTTTTTTTTTTTTTGTACGTTGGCAGGTGGAAATCTTCATAGATACCGTAGAACTCCAGTTCTACGGTTATGTCGGATTCCTACCGACTAAAACCACCTACTTCCTCTCCTACCACTCTCCCCGCGGGACTACCAGTTGGTATTACTTCGCAGGGCTGGTTCAGCTTTATGCTGTTACTCGTTTGTTGATTCTGTTGTTTGGATCTATTTGTGTTGTGTCAATAATTGTTTATTGTTCATCACCCATCCTCGTCGTCTTCTGTATTTGCGATATTTCGTTGCGCACGCTCGGCTTTACGTTCAGATTCAGCATTCCTTAATAATGTCAGAATGCTCTTCGCCATCTTGCATACTGCATTCCACTTCTCTATCGTTTGGCACATCTGTGCTGTCAAGTTGGCTACCGTGGGGGGTTCCCCAAAAGCTCTCTCTAGTTCCTCCCTGATGCTGTTGAAGCGTGGGCAGTGGAAAATGATGTGTGTTGAGTCCTCGGGTTCGCTCGGGCAGTTCGGGCAGAACGGGTCTTCTTCAAGTTTAAATCTGTGCAGATATTGTTTAAAGCACCCATGCCCGCTGAGCATTTGGGTGACGAAATAATCGACTTCTCCATGTTTGCGCTCCATCCACGCTGCTATATTAGGGATTAGGTTAAAGGTGCAGCGACCCTTTTTGGACTGCTCCCAGTTTCGCTGCCATTCCATAATGGTACGCTTCCTCTCTTCTGTTTTCCTGACGTTCGTTGGCCTTTCTCCAGTTATACTATAAAGGCGCTTCATTTCAATTGCTAGTAGGTAAATGGGCAATTTTCTTGCTATGACGCAAATGGCGTCGTCCGACACTGTACGATAGGCGCTGGCAATCCTCAGTGCACTGAGCCTATAAATCGAGCGAATGCCCTTCAGATGTGTCTTCTTTGCGTTCGCCCAGATGGGTGCTGCATACAGTATAACGGAGCTGGTCACCATTGAAAGCAGCTGACGCCTGCCCTCCCGTGGGCCTCCGATATTCCACATAATGCGCGTTAGCGCGCCGTTTATTCTAGCCGCTTTACCACTGACGGCTGCTAAGTGCTCCTTAAATGTCATCCTTGTGTCGATGAGTACCCCTAAGTACTTTAGGTGTGGCTGTGAGGTGATGCAATGATCCCCAACTGTGATTACCAGCTCTTCGCGCTGTTTTCTTGTGCTCAATAGCACTACCTCCGTTTTTTGGACTGCCAACTCCAGTCTTGAGCTATTTAACCATCTTCTCACCCTTGCAATTGCATCGTTGCATCTAGCCTGTAGTAAGTCCAGATGTTTGGCGACTACTACCATAGCTATGTCGTCGGCATATCCGACGAGTGTGGCATCTTCGGGAAGATCAACTTTGAAAATTCCGTCGTACATTGCGTTCCACAATGTGGGACCGAGAACGGAGCCCTGAGGTACACCTCCTGTGACCTCGTACTGCTTCACGCCGTCGTCCGTGTCATAAAGAAGCACTCTATGTTTGAAGTAATCTGTGATAATTCTCAGCAGGTACTCCGGCACGTTGAAACGTTGCAGCGCACTCATAATCTGGGGCCAGCTCGCAGAGTTGAAGGCATTTTTTATGTCCAGCGTCACAACTGCGCAATACTTCTTTTTGCCACTTTTCCAGCTTTTTCCACTAGTGGCTTCGCGAGCAATGTTCATTACAGTGTGTATAGCGTCAACTGTGGAGCGCGCTTTCCTGAAGCCGAACTGGAGCTCGGCAAGCCCGCCCGGTTTCTCAAGGAATTCCTGGAGCCTGACGCATATGATACGTTCAAGAATTTTGCCAAGCGTGTCCAACATACAAAGCGGGCGGTATGATGACGGTTGGTCCGGCAGCTTCCCTGGCTTTAGCAGAAGCACCAATCGTTGGCGTTTCCATGGGTCTGGGAATACGCCCTCTTTCAGGCAGGCGCCAAAAAGCTTGACGAATATCTCCGGTTTCGTATTTATCGCTGTTTTAACTGCAATGTTGGGAATCCCATCTAGTCCCGGGGCTTTGTTGTCAGCGATCCTTCTCAAGGTTTCAAGTACATCGCTGGTAGTGATGTCCGGGGTGACTACACAGGTGTATTGGCTTCGGTTTGGGACGAGCTGTTCCTGCGGTGGGAAAAGAGCAGCTACCACTGTTCGCATTAGCGATGGGCAGGTCGGCTGTGGGGACCTCGGGCCTCTGAGTTTGTTCATTACCATTTTATATGCCATACCCCAAGGGTCTAAATCCGCACTATCGCACAGTGCTTTAAAGCAAGCGTGTTTACTAGCTTTGATGGCAACTTTTAGCGTAGCTCTTGCTATTTTGTAGTCGGAATGAAGAGCATCCCATGTGGGGAGAGAGCGGGCTCTCTGCGCTTTCCTGCGCGCTTTGTGACATTTTTTCCTGGTATCGGCTATTTCAGCGTTCCACCAGTAAACTGGTTTTCTCCTGGACGTCCCAGAACGTCTGGGCATCGTTGCGTCGCATGCATTTTCCATTAGTGCAGTGACATGGTCTGCCAGTTCGGCAGCTGAACCATCCTGTAAAGTTGCGTCGCGCCAAACCATGTTGAAGATTTCGGCGTCGAAGGATTCCTTCTTCCACCCTTTCTTTTGTGCCTTCTGCATACAAGGTGCGTGAGATGGTACATGGGTGGCGATGTCGATAATGATAGCCTTGTGATCACTGTGCGTATAAATGGTGCTCACACTCCATTTGGCACGCCGTGCGATCGTGGTGTGGGCAAAAGTGAGATCTATTATAGAGCTCCCCCTAGCAGATTCAAAGGTGTGATGTCCGACTTCGTTTAGTAGCTCCAGCTCCAAGGGTACTAGGCTTTCAAGGAGTATCCTGCCACGTTGATTGGTACGAGTGCTCCCCCATGTGGTGGACCACGCATTAAAATCACCGGCGATTAATATCGGATGTTTTCCATGCGCCTCAGATACCAGCGACGCCATCATGTTTTCAAATTCTTCTTTACTCATGCTAGGTGGGGCATAGCAGCTAAATAGGTATATGCCGTTCATCTTTACCCACGTAAAGCCTGGCACATTTGTTGCCATTTTTTGTTGGCATGTTTCTTTGCCTGAGATCCAAATGGCTGTTTTGCTCGTCTTATCTGATGTCCAACAATGGCCGTCCATATTCGCGTATTGCTCCGACAGTAACGCTAAATCGAAGCCATGCTCCACTGTTGTTTGCCGCAGGAGATCCTGTGCTGCTTCGCAGTGGTTGAGGTTGAGTTGAATAATTTTCATGATCTCAAGTTCTTTCGTGCCTTTTGAAGCAGAGGGCATTTTGAGCTCCCTGCCGCATGCGCTCCATTGCACAGGGCGCATTTCTCTTTATTCAAACAGGCTGCCGCCATGTGTCCTTTTCCCCCACATCTCCTGCAGAGCCCCGATCTATCTGTCTTATCGGTGCAGCGCAGCGCTGTGTGGCCATAGCCCCAGCACTTGTAGCAGTATTTGGGGGACTCGACTTCCCTTATCCTGCTTATCACCCAACCGATGCGTACTCGTTGCGTCTTTATGACTTTTTTCGCATCGTCCACGGGCAGGCTGATAAAAGCTGTTTGTGTGCCATTATAGCTCTTCCGCAGGCTTTTAACTGCTGTTTCGTCAGGATGCCTGATTTTGCACTGGGCATGAAGTGCTTCACAAATCTCCAACGGGGTTGTGACTTCATCGAGGTCTCTGCACTGCAGCGTCACCGTGTGTGTTTTGGCCGCCACTTTGGCTGTCTCCTTAAGCACCTCTTCTACAGCCGCCTGGTATGAGACCGTACGACTTTCTGGAGCCCTCTTGAGTTCCAGTTGAGTCCCAAGTATTTTGCCTCCTCAGCTTGGGGTACCATTGGGTGTTTACCATTCATAGTGACTTCTTGACACGTATCTTTTCTTGTAATGAAAGTTACCTGTACTGATTTTGATTCAATTGCTTTGATTCGCCAATGTTTAAACCATGCAGAAATTTCACCAAGATGTTTCTGTAACAGGTCAGATGCTTTTTTTTGGGTATTTGTGTTCTGGCAAAATGGCAGTATCGTCGGCGGAAGTTCCCACAACTATATCTTCAAATACTGGAAGGTCTGAAATAAAGAGTAGGTAAGCAATTGTAGAGCGTACACTTTACTGAGGCACGCCTGCTTGAATTTGATGTAAGTCAGTAACGGTATCACCAACTTTTATGTAAAATTTCCTATCATTGAGATTTGATTTAAAAAATAAGTAAAAATTCGATACAAGTAAATAGAGTACACCCAGAAAAATACTCATCTCTAAAACAAAGAAAAAGTTTCCTCAATTTGAATTTCTCTCGTTTAAGTAAATTTTCCTCAAAATGAAGAAAAATGTGCTCCTTTCATGCAACCATGGTGTTCAATTTGAAGTAAGTTATGTCTTCATTTTTACAAATTTAGTTGTATAGAAAATGTAAAAAAGAGACGAATATACCAAAAATGTTCTCCATACAAAATTTTAGTATACACAAAAACTAGCTTTACTCTTTTTGCCTTAGCAGACAATCGCGTACTCTTTATTTTTCTTTTGAATTTTTTAGTTGGCGTCTCTATTTCAAGCGAAGCGGTTGTGTTTGTGGCTGTTGATATAATTTATGAAAAAAAAAATGTATATATATTGTGAAAAAAAAATTGAAAAGATATAAATTTCAAAAACTTCAATTTATAATTTTTTGATGGCCATAAGGATCTTTCGATCATTTTAAAGCGACAACGCCTGTATTATATGTTAAAAATACGTTGAATGTAAACCTTAATATTAACTTATTAAAAATAAAATAATAAATCAATTCAAGTAAAAAAAATATGATTTCTATGATTTTAATTAAAACAACATTGTAGAAAATATTCCATAAATTGAGGATTTTGTTTTTTAAAAGGTAGTAAATTTACTGCTATTTATGGAAAATTATTCCTCAAACTGAGGAAAATTTTACCTAAATTATATACAATTTCTCATATTGAAATAAAATATTATTCATTTGAAAAACGCAATTTCTACAAATTGAAGACATATTTCTTTAATTTATGGAAAAAAGAAATTTTTCTCTAAAATAAAGAAAAATATTGCCTCAATTCAAAGAAATTTTTTATATCTAAATGAGGAAACCGTTTTTATGGCGCCAAATCATTCCCATTTTTCCTCAATTTGATAGCCGTTTTTCTTCAAACGAGGTAAGTATTTCTCTGGGTGTAAGTACTCGATGCTTTCAATTCGATTCAAGTCCTTTTTTTACTCGATACCAACATTATTCATACTCATATTGCAATTTTCCAATGTATGAAAATCGAGTGCGATAGTTCAGTATTGAAGCTCTAGAAAATATTCGGCCCCCATGTATGTTGAATAGACCGGGTCGGTCCCCATACAAAAAAAAAAAGTTTGAAAATTCCACCCCCTATTTGAAAGCTTATGTGGAGAGTATCTAGAAACAAAAATAAAATGTTTTCTTTTTGTACCACCCTAAAAATATCCAAAATGAATTTTTTATCATAATTTTGTTGTAAACGTCTTGACAAGTACAATATTTCCTTTCTAGATGTTATTCATATCCGAAGTCATATTTCACTAGTGAAGTCTGTTACTCAAAGTTCTACCCCCTAAATGCAATTTTTTTTTGCACAAAATCAAAGCCGTTGAAAAATCATTAAATTCTTGCCCAGGAAATGCTCAACTAAACTTATCAACAACAAGTTATAGCTATATAAATTGTTGATGAACTTTTAATTTTAATTAAGTTCGAATTCTTTGTTGTAGCTCATTTATTGCTTGTAATTATCACAGAATTTAAATGCCATTCGCAAAAAAACACCGATCATTTTGTTCGTGTTGTGAGCGAATCTGCACTTACAGTCATGGATGAAAAGCGCATGGGCCATATATTTGCCAAATCGGAAAGCCGTCAGCATTACGACCATCTGCAATCACGCCAAGATTTAGCTCAATAACTTATTCTATTTCGCTTTATCCTATTTAATATGTGCTTGGAAATAATTTCGTAATGATATATCTACACTTTCAATTTGTTAACGATATCTGATATTTCCTGATCATCTTCAATTGAGCCAGGAAGGTAACCTTTGAAATACGGAGATGTTTCTGACATGCCTGAAAAAACATCATATTTAAGCTCAATGTCATTTTCCCTTTCAACATCATCAATTTGTTGTACAAAACTATACAAAAGCAACAATCTCAGGTCTGAACGATTGATTCTAAGCCGCACTTGTACTGGATAACTAGAAACAGCTTTTTCCAATTTGCTTCGTCGTATTTAGAACGATGCTTTAATAAATCATAATGTTTTTCCAACTATTAGAATCATTGCTAATTATCCCAACTTTCAAAGAGTCTTTAAAACTGCTATATATGTAATCATTAAGTTTAAGATTTTTTGGAGCTCATATGTATGATTTTTTAAATATTGAATTTCGATCATCATCTGGTGTTTTTAGATTTAAATATTGGTATTTTGTTTTGAGATACAACAAAAAGTTCGAACTTAATTAAAATTGAAAGTATATCAAAAAGTAGCTATAACTTGTTTGTTTATGGGTCTAGTTTAATAATTTTGGGCAAGAACTTAATGATTTTTCAAAAGCTTTAATTTTGTAAAAAATAAAATTGCATTTAGGGGAGTAGAACTTTGAGTCACAAACTTCATCAGTGTAATATGACTTCGGATATGAATAACATTCTAGAAAGGAAATATTGTACTTGTCAAGACGTTTGCAACAATGTATCATTTATGTATATCGGACTTCAAATACCAAAGTTAAGATAAAAAATTCATTTTGGTTGTTTTTAGGGTGGTCCAAAAAAGTTTGTTCTTTGGTTTGGAGATACTCTCCACATAAGCTTTTAAATAGGGGGTGGACTCTTCAAACTTTTTTCTTCGACCAACTCTTATGTAGAATATACCTATGTATATTGAAACTTTTTCATTAAAATAAAATATTTTTAACAAGCTAATAACTGTTGATTAGTTCTCCTGCTATTACAAATTTTAGAGCGATGTCTAGATTCCCTGCAAATGTCAAAATAAGAAAAATTGCAGCTGAAAGATCTAGACTATTTAGTTAACCAGTGGCGGATACAGAAAGCATTTTTGGGGCGGAAATAAAAATTCTCCATATGAACTAAATCGCTTTCTGGAGCGTTTCATGTTTTTTTTTTTATTCATAAACTTTATTTCGATGACTAACAATTTCAAAGGTATGGCCATGTGAAAACTTACAGTTACGTTATGCATTTTAGGGACACCCTGTTCTTGAGCAAATCATTTCACAATTTCAATGATTTTTTATTTTTTATTCTCCCTCAAAAATGTTTCCTGTATCCGCCACTGAACCCCATACATATTGTCCTGAAAATATGTAATTGCGAATTTTAGTAGGTCTGAAAATATTTTCATGATTTAAAACAAAAACTAAATTGTGTATTAACGAACACAAGGCAGAAGTGAAACTTCTTGTGAACTAAACGAAACACAAGCAAATTAAATTTTTCAATCGCTAAATTTTTTACTTCATTTGCTTGTGTTTTTTAATTTCCTTGTGTTCGTTAATACACAACCAATTTTTTTTTGGGATTAATGCTACAATAAAAGTTGCAACTCTGTACCGTCAATATCGATGACAATTGTAGCGAACTCTTTTTGTGTGCGACATCTTCATGTAATTCCTTGGACATTTGCGCCATCTGTATGTGAAATGTATAACTGTCATAAACTTTAAGATGGCGACGCTACACATTGTTCTTTCTGCCATAGGCGTGTGTGTGTGTAATTAATATGTTATATTGAATTAATTTTATTTATGAATCGTTTATTATATAGCTCGCTCGTGAATTCAGTTACGGAATATTGATATTTAGCCCCTCATGCACATTGCTCGACAAAATTATTTCACATTGCAAACTTACGCGCGACGTCACATCTGGTTGGTTTTACTCTAGGACAAGATAAAAGAAGTTTCACTTCAAAAACGTGGGTCGCATGCAATATGAAATTGACAGATGAATAGTTCACTTAAGCCGCTACCAATTTTACCTCTATCCATAAGCGTCCCACGCTTTTCGTTTTAAATCATGCAAATATTTTCAGACCTACTAAAATTCGCAATTACATATTTTCAGGACAATCTTATGGGGTTATGAATCTGTATGGGGTTGTAAATCTGTATGGGGCTAGGAGAAATTAGTTTATACTTTTTAGTCCGTTTTAAAAACGTGGTATATTAAGAATTGGTTGTGTATTAACGAACACAAGGCAGAAGTGAAACTTCTTGTGAACTAAACGAAACACAAGCAAATAACAAGCAAATTAAATTTTTCAATCGCTAAATTTTGTACTTCATTGGCTTGTGTTTTTTAATTTCATTTGCTTGTATTTCGTTTAGTTCACAAGAAATTTCACTTCTGCCTTGTATTCGTTAATACACAACCAATTTTTTTTTTGTGATTATGTAATGTCGATGACAATTGTAGACGAACTCTTTTTGTGTGCGACATCTTCATGTAATTCCTTGGACATTTGCGCCATCTGTATGTGAAATGTATAATTGCCATAAACTTTAAGATGGCGACGCTACACATTGTTCTTTCTGCCATAGGCGTGTGTGTGTGTAAAAAATATGTTATATTGAATTAATTTTATTTATGAATCGTTTATTATATAGTTTGCTCATGAATTCAGTTACGGAATATTGATATTTAGCCCCTCATGCATACTGCTCGACAAAATTATGTCGCATTGCAAACTTACGCGCGACATCACACCCGGTTGGTTTTACTCAGAGACAAGAGAAAAGAAGTTTCACTTCAAAAAAAAATTTTTATTTAAATTATTATTTTCTGCTTTTTAGTCTTGTATGTGTGAAATTTTTTACTGCCAATCCAACAACTATATAAGCCTAAGCCCTTATAAATTTTCAGTGTTGCACTGTGTAATCGATAACAATATAGGAAAAGTATCACAGTTTTATTTTTCTTTGAAATGATATCACATAAAAAGAATTAATTGTACGAAAGTGTACTGAAAATCTTTCATATGTACTGACGTATTTCCGAACCTCAAAGTGTATTGGAAAAATTACGATCGTACCGAAATCCCCATCACTAATGTATGCCGTCATATGACGCAATTGTGTTTCGTTGGCTTGAATGAGCAGACAAAGAGGATAGATTGCAAAGAGGTCGCAATTCGTTCTTTGGAATATAGGAACAAAGAAACATAGAAACCAGCAACCAGTGGCCTATTTCACCAACTTACAAATATGTGAATTGTAAGGAAATTCTCACAAAATTGTAAAAAAATCTTTAAACTTGGTTTCACCCAATTCCTACAGTTGTGAATTCGGACTTGTAAATCACAAGTACTTGTAACAACAAATTTTTCAATATTTGCTTCACCAAACAGGATTTGTAGTTGTAATTTACAAGTAACAAATTTGTAGAAATGTTACTATTTTGTAGTTTTTTGTTTCACCAAACAGATGACTAATCACAAATTTGTAACATTTGTAAGAATTTCTTAAAAAAAAAAAAATTGCCTGTAAAATGGCTACAATTGTTTATTTTTCGTTTTTCTTCATACTTTTAGTAGTATGTTTTTATATTTACAGTTTTTAATCAGCATCTTTAGAATGTAGATTAATTTAAAAAAAATTTTAAAATTATTAAACATGTCTACCAAAGAGCGTAGCCGGGTTTCCATTTCAGAAATGCCCCCAAACCGAATCAAGTTTTGCATGGAATTTTCTAACGTGAAATTCGCGATGAAAAAAATCGGGAAAATTTTTATATGCGATTTTTTAATACTAAAAATAGGTTTACTACTCAGTTTTTTTTATGTAAATAAGTCGCTTCCGAATACTCATACTCCAATTTTTTCAGATTTTTCCAAGGTGTGGACGGGAGTCAAAAAAATTAAAAACGGAAATTGGCATTCCACATGAAATGGCATAAGGCCATGAAAAAAATCAATTACAGCTATTAACTATCAGCCATCTGTTATTTTCGCAGAATTTTTTTTTGAACATTTTATTTATGAAAACTCAAAAAAATTTTTTACCACAATTTTTGAGTATACATTTTTCCTCCATGTTTTACCCTTCCTCTTGAAAATGGCCGTTTAAACGAGAACCGTTAGAAAAACTATTATACTGTCTTTGGAGAAAATGTTACTTGCTAAAAATTATAGGGGGTCCCAAAACATCGGAATAACCTACGAGGTACACTTTTTCCAGAATAATGCAGAAACCGAATTTTTTACATTAGAACCAAACCACTCACTCTACGTAAGTAAATCATGGAATTGTTTGTTGTTGTAATTGCATTAGGCCAACAAAATTTCAAAAAAATTGATCCTTGGAAAAATCTGAAAAAATTGGAGTATGAGTATTCGGAAGCGACTTATTTACATAGGAAAAATTAGAGAAAGATTATTTTTAGTATGAAAAAATCGCACATAAAAATTTTCGTAATTTTTTTCATCGCGAGTTTCGCATAAGAAAATTCGCGAAAAAATTCCAATTTTTCAGATTTTTCCTATGGCTAGTTAGGCTGAAAAAGGCGAAAAACGAAATTTACAAAAACAGCCATTACTCATTAAAAATTGCAGATTATGGTCTGACAATTTAGCCAAATCATTCTTAAATCAATTGCTTCAAAAGGGTCCATGCGAAACTTGATTCGGTTTGGGGGCATTTCTGACATGGAAACCCGGCTATGCCCTTTTAAAATAATTTTATTTTTTTTATGTATATATAAAAAAAAGAGTTTTAAAAATAATTAATTTAAAAATTTTTAGGTAGAAATACTTCTTAATCAAAGAAGCCGCGAAAATTTTAATTTGTTCGTTCATTGGTAAATGTTATCATACATTAGTGTCACAAATTTGTATAAAAAAATTGGTTATTTACAAATCATACTAAAATTTCGTGAAACGTCATTTTTTTACACTTGTAATGTACAAGTGCTCTCTTACAATTTTTGTTGCCTCTTATTACAAATTTGTGAATTTGAGAGTTGTAACTTATGAAACGAAAAATGGTTTTACACATTTGTAATTGTAATTCACAAGCACAAATTTGTAATTGTAAATTGTATTTGGTGAAATAGGGCACAGGTGCAATACCGATGGTGTGAAACAGAGAACAGCAATGAGCCGCTTTTTCGCTATCCATAGGCACCCATGAATTTTTTAATATAAATAATAACGCCATTATTCTGATGTACCCACATGTACAACAAGCTTATACATAAAAATAAGTTGCAATAAAAATGAATCCGACAGCGACATCATACTTATACCATCCCTAATATGTTTGATCCATACATAGCCGCAGTTTGATTTAAAATATTAGGAAAATGATCATATGAATGATTCAACTGGATTCAAAAATATTTATATATGTATATGTAAATATGAAATGTAAAAATAAATATACATACATATTTTTCTTTATTTCTTAAATATAACAATTAATGTAAATGTAAAATGAATCCCATTTTAAATTATTTTTATGAAATATTTCTTTTTAATTACATTGTACTATATTTTATTATTATTTTTTCAATATGTAAATGTGAAATGTAAAAATAAATAATTTTCTTTATTTCTTAAACATAATAATAATTATAAATGTAAAAATAAATAAAATATAAAATTAACAACACAATTATTTATTTCTTTGTTGATATTTTGTAAAAAAGAGAAAGTACCATGCAAGGCCGTATTTAGGGGGAGGTTTTGGTGGTTCTAACCCCTCCGAAATGTGAAAACTTTTTCCTAATTTTTGATATTGATTGCCAGTGGGTGGAAAAAAGTCAAATAAAAGAAAAAATTTTAAAAATTATTTTTAGGGGTTTTAACCCCATTTTTCTAAAACGTGATGTAATGGTAAGTTTTTGACCTCAGATTCGTGTTCAACACGAAAAATTCATTTGCAAACACTAGGAGCAATTCACCAAATCCATGCAGGACAGTGTTATTGAATATGCTTCAAAGTTCTTAATCTTAAAATATAATTAATCCTTTAACCCATTATTGCACAGACCACCCCACTCGGAATATTTCAATGCTGTGACTACACGAATTTAGGGAATATATGCCAACCTCATTCGGGCTCCTCATCATTGATAATGGTCCAAATTCCTACTGATAATCATTTGAAAAAATTAGTTTCTGACTATTTTTGGCATTTTTTTGAGGTTGGGTTCGTTATCATTTATGGCAAGTCAATGAGTTATCGAAATTATGTCTTTCACAATTAAAAATGTATTGGATTATTCTGTGAATTTTTTTTGTCATTTTCGGCAATTTTTTTTTAAGGTTAAGATTAAAAAAATTCGGGAACAAAAATTTTTCCTAAAGCTTTAAGACATTTATCCACTTTTTTCTTAGTCTGATAGGGTCCATCAAATGCATCATCGTATTTAATTTATTGTATTTAAACATCAGTTGCATACAAATTTTTTATGTATATTTTCGTCGAATGAAAACCGCCCCCCGAAAAAAAATTACCGGCCCTGGTACCATGCTGACACAAGAGAGCGACACACACCCGCACAATGTTTTTATTCGCATGCAAATCATACTTATTTTGCATTGCCTTTACACATTGAGTGAAGGAGAGTCGAAGTATACAACGCCATACATGTTGTTAAATATGAGTATGATGCGAACCTTAAATTTAAGGGTGGATATGAGGTTCGACAGCATTTCAATAAATATGGATGGATATGATAGTCGAATTTTGGGATCATGAGTTGAATATATTCAGTTTGACAGTACTCATTGCAGATCTCTGGTGTGAAAGCGACGGACAAAATGTTTGAATTGATGAGTTGGAGGTGTTTGATAAAACAAATATTTTGCATTTTTTTTCGGCAAATAACATTCAACATTTACAGTTTTTTATATATTCTTTATACACAAATATGTAAATGTTTTGTTCTGATTTTATGTATTTTATACGTTTTCTACTGATTTCATGAAATGAAAATACAGAGAAATTTTCCTTACTATTTTCAACATTTTACTTAAATATATGCAAATAAATATATTTAGGTAAAATGTTGAGATATTTAAATATATTTAGCCAAAATGTTGGAACTTTCATATTTTATATTTCATAAACTTTAATAAATTATCCTCCTTAAACATTTTTACATTCATAACAACAAATTTTCCTCTTACTATGTATTTGGCAAATGCCTTTATTTCATTTCCGTTACAAAATGTAGAGACACAACGAGGTGCCATGAAAAAGTATTGAGAATGTTAAATTTCTTTCTTATTTCCAACGTTTTGTTTGTTAAGATTAGTATTGAATACGAAAGAATAGTTATGTAGTTTTTCAAGAAGAATTTTAAAATACTTAATTCCTAAAATAATTTTCCATTTTGTATTTAGAGAAAAGATAAACAAACAAAAACTCGCATATCTTCTTCTTTTTCTTGTTTTTTTTACATATTTCATTTTATTTCTGTTACAAAATGTAGAATCACAACGAGGTGCAATGTTAAAACGATTGAAAACGTTAAATTTCAAATTCTGTAATGGTTTTCTGTTACAATCAGATTTTAACACGAGGTGCAGTGATAATTCTGTTATACATGTTAAATTTCACATATCGCTGCTACGATAACATGCAAACAAAAAATTTTTGTATTTATGACAACCGTCGCTTTCACACCATCGGCATTGCACCTCGACATGGATGTTTGTAGAATTTATATGTATATATGTAAAATAAATATAAAAAATGTGAAAAGTTCCAACATTTTAGCAAACCAAAAACACGTATATGCATAGATTTTAATATTAAATTTATTGTTCGAAAATTTTAAATTTCAAACTTTGTTTTTAATTTCGTTTTCTTTATTCCCAATGCTTCAGAACCTCGATTTTGGAAAAGAGCTTTTAGGTCTTTAGGACGGTTGTGTTTGTGGCTGTTGATATATTTTGTGAAAAAAATAAAATATATTCAAAAGATATAAATTTCAATAAACTTCAATTTATAATTTTTTGATGGCCATAAGGAACTTTTGATAATTTCAAGGCGACGACGCCTGTAGTGTATGTAAAAATACGTATGAGGATTTTTTTTTTCTAAAAAGGTAGTAAATTGACTTCAATTTATGAAAAATTATTCCTCAAACTGAGAAAAATTGTACTTAAATTATATACAATTTCTCATAATGAAATAAAATATTATTCATTTGAAAAACGCAATTTCTACAAATTGAAGACATATTTCTTTAATTTATAGAAAACTTCCTTCTTTCATAGAAATTTTTCTCTAAAATAAAGAAAAAATATTTTGTCAATTCAAAGAAATTTAAATATGAAACCTCAAAAACCAGGCAAACCCCAAGAAACAGCGCTCCCCCACCAGAGGTAGCGGCTCCACAATCACGGCAATGGCCTCTGCGGCCTTACCATCGTCGTCGCCTGACAGCAACAGAGAAACCAGAGCTGGGATGCCTCCCGCGGCTTCTGGCGCCACTGGCACCTACAGTCAGAGGAGGCTCGAGCTGGGTCGCCTCCCACAACATCCAGGCATGCAATGAATCTTGTGCGTAGGGTACCCAGACAAAGAGCCATCGAGCTTAAGAAGGGCATATTCGCGACTCCTCAGGTGCCCAACGGTACTTAGGTAGCCAAGTCCTCCGAGACAGACGTGCGGGTACATGCTGGCGCAAGGGCACATATGAAGCCTTCTCGATTCGCCTATAGGAAGAAGCGCTCGGCCCACATATTCATTGATAGGCTATCAGGTCATAAGGAGCATGAGCTCACCCAAAAGGATAGAGAGTCGCTCGTGTGGGCTTGAAAATTCCTTGCTGTACGCAAGATCACCCACAAGAGCAAGGCAGTCTTTAAATGCCAGCACTCGCATGAGAAAGAGCAGCCTAATCAATCTAAATGGACAAAAACCCTGTCCCAGCCAATGAGTGCAGCCATCCCGTACGTTCAATGTCGTCGCCAGTGAAAATCTCTTCAGAGCAGTACGTTCATAGGCTACTTCGTTGAGCGATCGCTGACTATCAAAAGTCACCTTGGTAGTCAGTGATATACTGGTTAGGGATTTGATAGCAGGTTGGCTGTCGCTGAAAATATCATGGGCTAATACTCTATTATATTTGAGCCTGTTTGCCGCTCCCTAAATCGCCATGACATCAGCTTGAAAGACGCTGCAATGTGCAATGGTCAGGCAGGCGAAAGGATAAGCTTAACGCTATTTGCTCAGAGAAAACTCTTCCCATACCCTTCCATTCAGGTTGGATCCACCAGTGTAAAGGTCCACCGCATCCTTCTGCTGTCCTCAACTCTCAATCATATCCTCTCTCGAAGGAATAGAAGTGATTATCGAAGATGGGTGAGGTGAGGGTGTATTCAATGTTCTTGGATAAATTGGTGAATTCCGAAAGGATTTTGGAATGTCCTACAAATGGTTCAGACCAGGGACTGACTGAATTTAACCTAATAGACGAGTTGGCCGCAACCTGTTTCCCAAAAAGGAGATCAACAGGGGTTAAGTAAAGAATGGTATTCATGGCTAAGGAAGGGGTTGTCCTTAAGGCACCTGTGATTAACAATGATGCTGTTCTCTGTTCTTGCCCAAAGCTTTAAAGTGGGCTTCTTTTTGAAGAGCTGTCCACCAAACCATAGCACCATAAAATAAAATTGTTCTAATGACTGTCGTATAAAACCAGTGAACAATCCGAAGTTCCTTACCCCAACTTTTGGCCACTGCTTTTTACATGAGAAAAGTGTTGGCTTTTCAGCTTAGTTTCCTATCTAGGATGAGTCCTAAATATTTCGCCTGTTCCGCTAACCTTAGAGTGACCCCGTTAAGAGTCGGAGTACTAAAGGTGGGGATTTTGTGCTTATTAGTGAAAAGGACTAGTTAGTTTTAGCCGGGTTTACGCCCAAACCGCATTTATTGCACCATTTGTAAGGATTTTGAAAGCGTTGCTTAAAACTTCGGAGAGAGTGCTTGGAAATTTTCCTGAAACTGCCAAGGCAACGTCATCCGCATAAGCAACTACAGTGCTGCCGCACCCTTCTAGATCTACTCAGAGATCATTTAGAACTCGGTTCCATAACAGTGGCGAGAGTATTCCTCCCTGAGGGGTGCCTCTTACCACCGTCCTACTTATGGATAAGCTTCCCAGCGTGGAGCTTATCACCCTTTTCGTGAGCAGAGTCTGAACAATGTTTACTAAAGCTTTATCCAGACCCAACTTATTCAAAGATGCTGTATAACAGCGCGGGGAGCAAACATTGTCGAAAGCTCCTTCTATATCGAGGAAAGTAACTAGAGTAAATTCCTTTAGAACCAAAGATTTTTCGATACTGTAAACTAGGGAATGAACGACAGTTTCTACTGACTTGTCTTTAATGTATGCATGTTGAGACGTAGATATCAATCTGGGACCTATCTCCTGCCTAATGAAAGTATCTACAAGTCGCTCAATAGACTTCAAGGGACATGAAGTTAGACTAATCAGTCGGAAGTCGTTCGCTTTATTATGAGAAGTCTTCCTTCCCTTGGGTATAAAGACTACTTTAGTATTCGTCCATAGCTTGGAAATATAGATTCGTTATAAGCAACTGTTAAAAATAACTTCTAACCAAGGAATGATGATTTTTGAGGCTGTCTATAGCTCGGCTGGAATAATACCATCCGGCCCAAGAGCTTTAAAGGGTTTAAAAGTATGCAAAGCCATTTGTATCTTTTCCTTACTAAAAATTTTTGAGGCGAGTGAGTTATTGGAAAGTGTAACCGCCGATTGTGAGTATCGACAAGGAGTATAAGAGTCTTGAGACTCGACATGGTCCATTCTCCGTTTGGTTTTAAAATGTACACCGAATTTGATGGACTGGAAGCTAGGATTTTACGTAGACGATTTGCTTTGGAGGCACCCTCAACATTGTTGCAGTATCCCTGCCAAGACTGTCGTTTGGTCTTCTTAATTAGTTTCTTAAAACTTCTGAGGCTATCTTTATAGCGGAGCCATTCATTGGTTCTTTTTGACTGATTAAACAGTTTCCTACAATTTTTTTTAAGGAGAATAATCTCGTCAGACCACCATGGTGGTTTGGCTTTGCCCCTAAGTTTTGCCATGGGGCATGAAGCGCAGGACGTCTTGTTGCAGGCATTGGTTAAAGTTTTTACCACCTCATCCAGTAGATCTCTCGATGTGGGGATGGAAGGGTTAACAATTGGGAGTTTTTCAAAAGGGCAGCTTGATACTTCACAAAATCAGTTTTTGTTTTGTTTATGAAAGGAGCTACGCTTGGAGTTTGAATATCCAGCTGGAACTCAATATATTGATGGTCAGAGGAGAAGTCTTCTTTTGAGACCCTCCAGTCGTTGGTGCCCTTGAAAATAATAAATATAAATTAATATTAAATGCATACATAAGTTGGTACTTATGTAGTTATGATTACATATATGTAGATATAATAGGTCCGTTCCCCTACTACAACGCGGGTGAATGCGTTCACCCAAAACAGCCCAGAAAGCGTTCCCGTACTCAAAAAACTTGCAAATGAGAGCGGAAATGAGAGAGTAAGTGCCTTCTTCTTCTTGCACGAAATAGCCCGCACTTTTTCTTCGGGTAAAAATGTTAAAAGTGTCAAACAATCAGCTGTTCGGCTTTTGTGAAAATATATTGAAAATTGTAAATTAATAAATAAATAAAGAATTTTTAGAAAAATTAGTGCTATATAAAATGGAAAATTTATTAATAGTATATTTGTTAATTTGTAACTACATTCTCCTCAGATTAATGACGCAAGTGTCTGTTCAACTTCTGATGCTGTAGAAGCTTCTGCCAATTCCGAATAATGCAAATGGTGATTGTGAACCAGAAGGTTCTACAAAAGTAGGCAGGCGAACAATTTACGTTTAATTTTTTCATTATTTATTTATTTTCTTGTAAGATTTAACAATTTTTATTTTTATTAAATATTACAGAAACATTGTTTTTTGAATTTAACTGTCGCTACAATTTTTTTCGTCTTGTTTCGTGTAAGAAAAGTGGTTTTATGAGTTTCCGTACTTTTGTGCATTTTTGTCTACCAGAGAGTGTATTTTTTATTTACTCTCAGTTTACCTGACTTTACCTTAAAAGTACGGGAACAGACATAATATATACATCTCATTTCAGTGCCATTGCCATTGCGCATAAACATTAATATGCTATCGCTCCAATAGCAAAGGTTATTTTTTTTTAATATTCATCGTTTTCTGTCTTAAAAAATAGCAAAAAACTTTCTTTTTTTTTTGTTTTATTTTACATACATCTTCTGTTATATGCACAATCAGTGCATACAGCTGGGTGTTGCATGTAAGCACTCTGGATGCTATTACGCGGGGAATGCTTATATTCAAACTCAGTTTCGTGTATTTTCAAGGGTGCTTATAAGCGGGGAATACCGTATTATTTTCAATCTCGAACATTCTTCCATCGATTATCAACAGCCTCCTTACATCTTGACCGAAGATTTATTGTTAAAATTTGGACAAGAGAATCGGTCTTCAAAGATCTAGTGATTCAGCCAACATAATAACCGCTACACATACGTCTCCAATGCAGACCAGTACCAACAATAAGCTACTACTCTGCTGGGCACCAGTCCATTCTGGTATAGTGGGAAACGAGGTGGCGGACGAGCTCGCAATAGGCAAATAGGCAAGGTGCATGCCTTGAGGTAAAATCATGTAGCTATGCCATCAATTGGTTTCAATTACGCAGTCTTAAATAAACCAATTTTCTCTGCCTCAAATAGTAGATGGAGGAGCCAAAACTCCTCCCGCATAGCATGACTTTTTTTGCCCTAATACTCTTGTTCTAAAACTGAAATTCTGTTCTCACTTTCACGTTAAGAATGCAGTTTGCTGAACAT
Source organism: Toxonevra muliebris (assembly GCA_963691655.1). NCBI lineage: Eukaryota > Metazoa > Arthropoda > Insecta > Diptera > Pallopteridae > Toxonevra > Toxonevra muliebris. Next base: position 49,385,040 of record OY829328.1, on the reverse strand, counting down.
TGTTTCTTGAAGTATCATGCCAAAGAGCTCGGTTTGATGGAAAACGACCTATGGATATACTGTAATGACTCTGTCACTTTAGAACACATTCTTTATCATTACCCAACACTAGCCATGCCTAGATTAAGGATGTTAGTGAGTGCGTCCTTTCCTTCTCTAAATGACATATCCAGTATGAATCTGGCTCTATTAAAAAACTTTGTACATGCTACGGATGGCTTTAAACCGGATACAGTGGTAAATATAGCTGGAAGTTCTTATTTATTCTAAAGAGTTTGTTGTAACACTATGGACCGGACGGTCTATGTGAGGCATTCCTAGGCCATTTCTAACCTAACCTACATATTTCAATGAATTACGAAATAGAATGTAACTCAATTACAGTAAAATAGTACACTTTTCGTAACGCGATTAGCGTAGAGATCAGCTCTTGCTCAAAAAGAAAAGATAAAAATATAGATACAAAGTCCTTCATAAGCCAATGGCAAAAATTTTAATTGTTTTGTTTTTTTCTCTCGCAGTTCTATTTTATGTGTACAACTCCCAAATTACTTATTTACATTTGACAGTTGTGACAGTTATGCTTACGTAAGTGTATTATGGGTAACGCAAAGAATTGAGAGAACTTAGGTTTGCCTGTCGTTTACTTTTGACTTTAGCTTATCCCAGCTTAAATCCATTATGGTTGAGCTCAAGCCAATTAATGCAATTTAAAGTTTTTTTTTTACTTCAAAATTAAGAGTGGGCGTCAATCTGGCAACACTGTTGTTGGGTTTCTCTGTGTTTCTTTTCTAGTATTGATAGTCTCTAATCATTGTTATAATCTGAATAGTTCGTGTGTTGTGATTTTATTATATGGAAGTTCTTTAACATCAAATTGGTTATTTCAGATACAAATATGTGTTTTTATTTAGTCGTATTGTTGAAAGAATGATTTATGTGTTACATATTTAATGGAGTGGTTAAATATCAAAATATAATCACTTAACTGAAGTTTATATATGCACTATTTTATTTTGTGTGAGTACTTGTGTTTTGTAATCAACTTATTTAATTTTTCATCAATTATAGTTCAAACTAATATAGATTACTGGATATATAATACTTATTATACTTAAATCTATTTTTAATTGCAATTCGTGAAATGCATAATCATTATTCATTTATTATTAAAACTCTAGAATTAAGTAATCTGGAAAGAGATTACTAGACTTAATGTCACAGGTGATACAATAAAAACTTGTAAGTTGGAGCAAAAAAAGTGCAGGTAATATGGATATGTTCCTTATAAACATCAAAAAGTATTTCCGCCAAACTGCAAGGGTTTGCAATCCCAGTAACAGTCATCTGTTATTGTAAGCAGGATCATGCCAAGCCTAGCGAGATAACCAGCCTTACAGTTCCTCTCAATGCACACTGGCCGAAATACCCAATCTAGCGGCATTTAATTCACAGATGTATAATAAAAAAAGCCTAATGCTTATTTTGAACTGTGAAATGCGTAAAGAATTAAATTTTCAACTATTTTTATTTATTTCAATGCTTTGAAAATAAATAATATAATTAATACAAGGAAAATACAGTATGTAATAAAATTGGTCAAATAATGGACATTTTTGAGACACGAAAAATAGCCAAAAATGGTGTCAAATTTAAAAGTATCAGTATTGTTAAGTTTCTACACATCCAGATGAACTAAACTGGATACAAACTTTTGAAATCAGATAATATCTTTTAGTACAAAAAGGGTATTGAAAGGACCGAAATTTCGACAATAAATTGTGATTTTTCAAAATTTGGCCGAAAATTTTTTCATACTCAAGCTTTATTATTACTCCTTGTAAGTACAAACACAACACAAGAATTTTTAAAATCGGATAATGTTTATCGGTGCAACAAGAGGTTTAAAGTTTAGAAGTTTCGACCATAAATTTTAGTTTTCATACAATTTTTATTTAATTTCCGAAAACTTTCAAGCTTTTTCCATCTAGCTGCACCAATAAAAATTATGCGATTTCCAAAAATCACTTTGCATTATGTTTGTACTTACAAAAAGTAATAACAAAGCTGTGGAATTAGAAAAAATACCTATTTCAAATATTGTTTTCATTTTGTGCCAATTTAAAAAAAGTATGCGTTTGGAAACATTCATTGTACCTAAAAAATATAATAACCAATAAACGGGTAAGAACGGGCAGATCATTTGATCGTTTCACAATAACAATAAGCCAAGTTAATAATCAAAACAAGAATTGGACTGGATCCTTTTGAATCCCAAAAGATGCCCTCCACGAAACTATAGTATATAGCACTTCAAATATGCTACCACAAATGTTTACTACAATTTATTTCTATTAAACTAGATAAACAAAGGCCACAAGCATTTAGTTTTTAGTAAATACATACCTTCTGCTTTCAATAAAAACTTTAACTTATAAAATTTATTAATCAACTAATTTAATATTGGTAAAAAACACTCACTGGCTAATTAGGCGCCAAATTCTTTCAATGCACTTGCTGTAACGTATGTCACATTTGGCAGCTAGCGGCTGTGCGAATATTGAAAGCAAAACCAAAGTAAAAACGGCATTTTGCTCAGTGGAGTATCAGTAATCGATACAATGCAAAACATTTATCGATTTAAAACTTTTAATTTTGAATTAAATGCCGCTAGATCAGTGATTTCGACCAATGTGCAATGTCGCTATGTCCGGGCACCTATATGACGTGCAGATAATATGCCCTGGCTGTCTCGTTTAGAGACGATCTGCATTGTTGGGCTAACTAATAACTATAGAGTTATTAGCAAGTCATTAAAGAGATTTGATAGCCTATTGCCTATCAATAAAATGCAGTTATCGCTATGGGATATCGCATTACATCTTATCAGATTTGCGGATTTGCTTGGAAGACGCTGCTGTGTTCAAGGAAGCTAAGGTGCTTTGCAATTGCTCACCTTACTATCCAGTTTTGATCCATTGGGATACACTTCGATGGCATCAGGGCATATAGCATTACCCGCACTCCACTCTTGGTGAGATGGAATATATGAGCTGTTACCGAAAGATGGTGAGGAGAGGGTGCAGTCAACAGATTGTGGAAGATATTTAGTATCTTGCTATGACCAAAATTTTTGAAAGACCTTGCGGATCTCATTCCGTCTCACAGCCGAGACTGACGCTAAGGTCTTTCCTATTTCTGTGGTCACAAGGCATAACAAAACAACTCGAGTTTTGGCGAATTCGAGTTATTATAATTGAAATCTTCATATCCGATTTCATATTGTGCCAAAATTTTATGAATATCGGTTTAGTGGTTTACGAGATATTAAAGGAAAAATAGCCCAACTCTAATTGATTTCTATTAGCATTTGAATCTTTGAAGTGCTCTCCTGTAAAATTCAAAAAACTGACTTATGCTGTTATGCCTTGTGACCACAGATTTGAAGAAAATACGGTACAGCGATTTTTAAGGTGTTGTTCGTGTAATTAACATTGTAGCAAGTTGCTGTATCTTGTCTAATTCTTTAAGGTGTGTGCTAATGATACTTGCTTTGAGATGGCTGTCCATGAAACTATTACGCCGTCGACTGAAATAGGGCGTGTGATACTGGTATTCAACCACATAATTATCTTGGTTTATAATCCCCATTTCTTGCCTTAAAGTTGGTGGATCGCATTGACCGATAGTCCTTGGTCATTGCACCAGGGCAAAAAGAGATTCAATGCTAATTCAGTATCCTTTATACCTATAGCTGATAACTTGTGTAGTAAAATTTCTTGATCGATAGTTTCAAATGCACGTTTTAAATCCACAAATACTGCAATAATTGTCTTTTTATCGTTTAACACTCGAAAGACTGGCGTTGTCTGCATACCTACTTGGACTATCAGCGGTCAATTGACCGCATAACATGTTTTTAACAAAATCGTTTAATTAAACAGATTCCAGGAATAGAACAACATAAAGAATTATACATTAATATGTTTTACGTATTATAAGTACAAGATTTGTATTTTAAGTAATTGTTGAAACAGATAAATGTTATTTCTATTCGATGTTTTATTTTCAGTACTAAATTCCGTTCTATTTGCTTGTTCTATTGGTTCCAGGTTTGCTGGAGCGCGTAGACAGTTGTTCAGCCACCTGAAGAATAAAAGCTCGTCTAGATATCTTCGAATTATACATGTTTTGTAAATACATGTGGATTTATCATTTGCTAGGCAAAACACATGTACTGGCCAGCGTCGCACAGTGTAGCGTCTCTATACAACCGGTGGACAAAATAGAAGGAGTAGTGGTAGGCCAATGAAATTTTGCACAGATATTTTTTTTAGGTAAATATTAAGAAATATTGTGAATTTCAACTAAATCGGTTAACGGACACGCCCAATTCCCATATAAGCTGAATCAAAAAATTACAATATCTCAAAAACTTTTGAAGTAATAAACTTGAATTTTTGTGAAGTGGCTACTGATACTGTAAGCATTTCTTAAATGGTCAAGATTGGAAATATGGGCGTGGCACGTCCCGTACAAAACAAGTGCCTAAATCTGTTTTTTGGCTCAAAATTGTCGTAGAACCTAATCTCATGCCTTAAAATTGGAGTACGATAAAAATTTATAAAAATTATCTAAATCAAAAAAGTAGGCGTGGCATCTCCAATATAGTCAAAGTATTTTACGGTATATATTAAAGCTACAATGATTATCTATATTTTTTATGATTTTTGTGTAATTCATTCAATTGATGTAATATAATAGATATTATTAAGCCCCCCCTCTAAAATTCATAAAAGTTTCTACTGTTCTATATGAATTTATTCGTTTTATTTATTTGTTTCATATAAAACATTTGAAACTTCTACGAGTTTTACGGTAGGATAATTTTTTTTGCCAAACTTTCTTCATACTTGATCAGGATCTAATACCTATAAAATTTTTGTCTGAGTATTTAAAAAAAAAATTGGTACGCCCTAATATGCATAGTATATACAAGTATATTTATTTATGTAAGTTTTTATATTTATATATGTATGCATAAGTACATACATAGAGTACAACTCAGATACCACTTAAATTTGGTGTGTTCACATTTTTCAAAAAACTGCTTTTTTCATTCGAGGTTCCGCTAGAAAATTGATAAATACGACTGAATATGCAAGCATATGCAGCTGAATTTTTTGTTTTATTATTGTAGAGATATCTCTTGAAAGAATATGGAAGTATAGGGGCTGAACAATATATTATATATATTTATATTTTATATATTTATAATTTATTTATATTTTATTTTAATATTTTAATAATAATAACACTGCACAACGGAGCTCACAAAAAAAAAGCTCAAGAGTTTTGAAAGTTGATCTTATATAATTCGAGTACGCTGAACATGATGGTTTTTCTCTGTCACGTCTAATTTCTTTTTATAACGGTTTAAAAAAATCATATTATTTTGATTGTAGTCAGTATTTTGTTTTATTTAGTTTGAATTTTAATCTGAATTTTGTTTGAGTTTAATCCGTGTGTGGTCTAAATTTTGATTTGCTTTCCAGCGTTTGCAGACCAGCGTTTGATCTGATTTCCAAAAGTTTTGTCTAACTATTGGTCTGAGTCTAAATTTTTTTTTTGGAATGAGTTTTAAAACTTATTTTGGTTTTGTTTCGGTCTGAATTTTAGGTTTTTAGTCTGAGATTTGATTTGAATTTGATCTCATTTTGGTCGATTTTTGGTGGAATTTTGGTCCGATTCGTGGTCCGAACTTTGTTTTTTTTTAACTGGTTGTTGCCTGGTACCCGAAAGCGAGTACGGATCTCGTTAAAATTTAAAATGTATTAGTTTTTTGGTCAAATTAAGATATATTTACATTTTAAGTAATGTATAACTGGCTTGGAAATAATAATATGAAAATTTTACAGTATACTTTTGAAATATAAAAAAAAAATCAATTTTTTTTAAAAAATCTAGACCAGAAGGTGGCTTTTACAAAAACAAGTAAAAGTCAGGAAAAACTAGATTCATATCTCAAATAGTATCACACTTATCATTGATCAGTCTTTCTAGTGTTAGCTCCCCTTTCCAACCTGCTATAATCATATTCAGTGCTGTATCACATGAATGCTTTTGTGCGAAATCCTGTCTGTTGAGGTATAATTATTTTATTACTTTATAAATATTGCACTAGTGCTTTTTTTAAATAGGCTAAATTTATATTTTTTAAGATTGGATAGTTCATGGTTATACCATTTGTTCATTAATTTCAATTTAATTTCTTTTTCATTAGTTGAGGTTTCCATAGCGTTCGTTATCGCTGTTTTTAATGAAAACACTTTAATTTCCAAATCCAACTTATCGAAATTACTAAAGGTTACTAAGCGAAATTGATTTATTAAAGATATGCTCTCATACAAATCCCATAAAATGATTTTTATGTTTTTTCTCATTTGATATTTTCGATTACATTCTATTTTGAACTTTATTGTTTCGTGATGATGCATTCAGCCGTTCAAAGATAAAATCATTGGAATTAGTAAATAGTAAATCGATTTTCGTTCTAGATGTATCTGTTATACACGTATCAAAATGAACTTTTTGATTCATCGAGTTTGATTTAAAAAGTTCTATTAATTGGGTGCTATACGTTGTTTTATTAAGATTAATATTAAAATCATCAACAATAATAATACTCTCGGTCAGTTCACATGTATTTCCTAGTACACAGTTTAAATATTTGATAAATTTCGCATTACTTGTACTCGGAGAATGGTAAACAACTCATATTTGCTATTTGGGGTTAATAAATTTAAATTTAACAAAAATGCACTATATCTTTTTATCAATTGACTTGTATTTAGTAATATGCCCAATTGAATTATGAATATAAACTATTACTCCACCCGTGTGCCTACTATGAGAATCACATCTTATTATCGTATATGTTTATATAGTCAATTCTTGATCTGTAATATCCGCTGTATAGCATGTTTCAGAACAAAAGATTATACCTGGTTTTTCAATTTCAATAAATCTTTCCAGTTCATTCTTGTTTGCTAAAATACTGTTTAAGTTTAGATAAATACAATTCAAATCTGAATACATATCTTATATATGCCGGGCATTCCCTACTGTATGCAACATGATTTACGTCCACATCAATTAATCTTTTTTGTACCAATTCACAACAATTCACGCATTTCATTAAATTTGACCTACAATCCTTCGTATCATGGTCTCCTGCGTATTTACTGCAAACTCTTTTATTAATGCATTCATCAGATTTGTGATTGTATCCTAAACACTTAATGCCTAAAATACAATCTAGCTTTGCGGCTGCGTGCTTTGATTTGACATTTATTCGCTTTATATCGTTTTTGTTTTTTTTTTTGTGTTATCATATGTTAAAAGATCAGTTTCAACAATAGCGTTATAACATTCTTTTCTTATATTTACATTTGCATAATTACATCTTAATTACTCTAATTTCTCTTCCTGAGCAAATGTCATTCTGCTTAATTATGCAATCAACTAGGCGTTCATTGCTAATTTCCTCCGTTATATTAATAACTTTAAATATTTTTTTCACCTCGCTTTTATTATTTGTTTTCTCGAAATCGTAGGCATCACTGATGTAATCAGTAATTTTTTGTTGTATGTATCTGCTCGCTTCTTTACTCTTGCAGTGGACGATTAAAATTATTAGGCATTTTGTTGGTTGGATAATCTTTTTGAGTGCGTTTCTTGTTCTTTATTTGTCTTTTGGTTTGATAACTATTTTATTCTTATTTAGTTTTGCTGCTTGTGCGTATGACATTAGATAATTTGTTTTTACAGTTTTATTGTTGTCTGAACCAATTTAATTTATTTTATCGTTTTTCTTTTTTAATTCATTTGATGGCTCTATGAAATATGGCCCCAGGAAAAATGGCCCCAAAGTCAAAAGTGAAAAATCACCCCAAAAGTGGGGCCATTTTTCAATATGTAATATTACCCCAACATTCAAACTGAAATATGGCCCTAAACTAAAATGAAAAAAGGCCCCAATATTTTTTTCTCTCAAATTTTATTTAAATGCCTCCAAAAATTTACCAAAACATTAATTGTATCATCTATCTTATATTTACAAAAAGGAGAATTGTAGCTTTCCATATTAATAGCAAGTGAAGTGGATTGCAATTTAAAGACGAAAAAGGTAAAAATATTCGTAAGAAAATTATGAACGAAAAACCCTTGCAGCCAAAAGTTTGTTCCAGAAAAGAAAAGTCTCGAGGGAAAGTTTATTTAGGAAGAAATTGTGCGATTGTTTCCTAAATAAACTTTCCCTCGCGACTCTTTTTGTGAATAAAGTTTTTTTTGATCATTATTATCTTCATAATTTTCTCATTTTTAATTCAAAAATATTCTTAAGAAAAAATCCTTGCAGCCAAAAATTTTTTCCACAAAAAAACGTCGCGAGGCAAAGTTTATTTAAAAACAAAAATCGCGCGATTTTTTTCTAAATGAACTTTTCCCCACGACTTTTTTTGTGAATAAAGTTTCTTTGTTCATTATTATCTTCATTGTTTTTTCATTTTTATTTCACTTGGTAAAGTTTGTTGATCGACACTTTTTAACGCACTGATTCACTGATGTTGCTTGTTTGAAACTCATTCAAAAATTCTTTGTTTTCTTACATTTGCAATGTATTACCGAAAGCAAAAACAAAATTTCAGTAAAAGCTGTAAATACCGCGGAGACCGGTCACAACGCCCATTGGCTTTATGTTCGCTGAAAATGAGCCTTTATTTTTTAATTTTGATATTTTTGAATTTTAGGGCCCTTTTTGAAAATGAAAAATCACCCAAAGCAAAAAAATGAAAAATGGCCCCAAAACAATACGAATTATGGCCCCAAATTTTCGTTTTGTTGTAAATAATAGAATATTTTGGGGTGATTTTTCAGTTTTGGCCATATTTCATAGAGCCTCATTTGTGTTCCGAAAGGGGTACTCAACGGCTGATAACATCTACAATTTGGCAGCTATTATACATTGGAAATTTACCAAAAAAAAAGTTGATGTGTTTTTTGCAGATTTTATGGCAGCTTTCGACAAGGTGTTTAGGAGGTCTTTAATTTATAATTTACATACTATGGGAGTTTCTACTAAATTGGTAAGGCTTATAGAAAACATTTATAGCAACACTAAATCCGCAGTATGGACGGGGGAAGAATTGTCCAATATTTTCAAAACAGAATCTGGTGTAAAGCAAGGCTGTCTATTGTCTCCATATTTGCATTGTACATAAATGACTTGCATGACTTCCTTGGCGGTGGCATTTATGTAGAAGAATTAAATGTAAGATTGCTGATGTATGCGGATGACATTGTAATCCTCTCGGATAATGTTCAAGATATGCAAAAGATGATAAATAAATTGGAGGAGTATTATGGTACTTGGAATCTGGAGAATCAGAAATTATGATATTTAGAAGAAGTGGAAGAGTAGCTAGCCACGAAAAATGGTTCTTTTAAGGAAAACCTATAAAGATTGTACCAGAATATTGTTATTTAGATGTAACCTTAACTACGAGGATGAATTTCGGTAAGCACGTAGAAAAAATGAACAATGCAGCAAAGAATAGTATAAATGCAACCTGGAAAGGTTTTTTGAGTAAATCAAATATTACAATTAGTGCGAAATAGAAACTTTTTCAAGCTGTTTGTAGAGCGATACAAACGTACGGAGCGCAAGTGTGGGGATATGCATTCTTTGATGAAGTAGATAAGCTGCAAAGGTATTTTGTGAAACAGATTTTAAGACTGCCAAATTTTACGCCGACATATGTCCTAATGCTGGAGACAGGAATGGAAGATAGCCATATGTACACCTTAGATCTACACATAAGGTATAATATGAAATCAATATTTGTTTATAGCGAGAAACGTTTACCGCATCAAATGACAAAAAAATATCTGAAGAAGGAGTTACTATGGGTCAAGGAATTAAACAATTTGGGTAAGGACTACAATATAAGATGGGATGAGAATAATTTGCAACAAAGAGAATGGAACAAAAAACGAGAAGATCTGCTTTACATGCTTAAATCTGCAGCACATCAAGTAAGATTGGAGAGAGCAAACAATACTGGGAGATTCTATAGAAAACTAAACTTTACAAACCACCAATTACACTTTATAAACAACAAAATCAATGAAATAATATGGATATTTAAAGCGCGAGGCGGCTTAATAGAGCTAAATGCTACAAGGTTTCAAAAAAAATCGTCTTAATTTGTGCTCGTTATGTAGTACATATAAAGAAGAAGATATACAGCACTTCTTGGGTGCATGCCCAACATTAAAAGAAATACGATATATATATTTCAGTAAATACGTTATAACAGAAAATGAATTAATAAGCATATTCAATGGAGAAGGTGCTAGATGGACAAATTTAGTTGGTGACATTACTGATGCCTTAAAATATAGGAGTAATTTAATAAATGAATTTAATTATTAACAATTCACATATTGTATTATAACCAAAAATTTCAAACAACCGACAGACGACGAAATGTCAAAGTCGTATGTTCATTATATATTCTGTAAAATACATTTTTTTTTTTGTTTTGAAATATTGAAAATAAAAACAATTAACTAACTAACTAGAGCCTCATTTGATATATCAATACTTTAGGTATGACTTCAATAAATTTATATTCTTCGAAACAATTTTTAATACAAATTTTTCTATTTTAAACTAATACTTAACTTTTGACTGGTCCCCAATTCGATTTTCGACTTCATTTCCGAGTTTTATACATTAAAATCAACCAATCCTTATAGTTTAAATTTTTCAAGAAAACTGCTTTTTTCGTTTGAAATTCCGCTAGGAAATTGGTTATATTTTACCACGTTTATATCAACTCGCTTTCAATGGTGTCTGTCTGTCTGTCTGTTCGGTACAAATTTTGCAATCCATTTTAAACTAACTTCCCGATGAGCTAAAAAATATATAAATATAATAATATTTAAGTATTAAATTAAATATTATTTAAATATTAAGACGACCTCGATAGCCTAGTGGATAGTGCACTAGACTTTCATCTGGGAGGTTCGGGTTCGATTCCCGTCTTCGTCTGGTGGTTAATTTTCATAACTTTCTTATATTCACTATCAATATGAAGTGTATGAGAATTATAAGATAGTGTACAAGTACACACATTGGTTGGTAATGGCAAAACCACCAAGCCGATAAAAAATTGCCACACCGCCGTTCGGAATCGGCGTTAAACTGTAGGTCCAACTATGTGGTATCACAATGGGCCGTTCAGGCCTAAGTGTGTCTCTCGACAGCCACTCCAACCTAACCTAATAATATTTAAAATATTAGCATCGGAAGTTTTTCAATTTTTTTCATAGATCAAAGCATTGCATTCATTGTTGTAAAATTCATTGCTTTAGCGGGAGTAGAATATATGTATATGTGTATACATAAACAAATTCAAAGACAAATGAGAGAAAGAAGATAAAAGCAGAGAACAAAAATAAACAATAACGAACTTTTTCTTTTCGTTTTTGCTGGAATTGAAACAAAAATTTTTCCTTTGAGCGGAGGATTTTGCTTGACAAGGTGAGGAATTTTTCTTAAAAGTTTTCAACTTAGTATTACTTAGATAACTGCTAACAGTTCCAATAATGTATAGAAAATTTTTGTAACAAATTCAGTCATATAAAAGTTATGAAAAATAAACAAGTCTATATAAAAACGAAATAGTCCTTCTTTGGAAATAAATGGTGCGGTATAAAGCATTAATATTAGTAAATAATATGAGCCATTTCGCCTTGCCTGCCGTGATTTTAACAACCTCTATAATGTTATTGATATTTCTGATTCGGTATATTCCATAAAACAAAAAGTTATAACTTTTTTAAATATATAGATGTCGTTATCAGCTGATGATTTATAATCTGTAGCTGGATTTCAAAAGGACCACTTAGTGGCTAATGTGCTACCCCAACGTCCTTTAAAAAAAAAAAAAAAAACAGTAAAGATTAAAAAACTAAAATTAACATTTCTTCGCTCTTCACAAAACCGGACATAAAAACATAGGATGTTATTTGTGGTATTTTTTAGCTAGCTCAATCGAAAGGACCCAGTTGGATGCATAATTATTTCTAACATTCCCTTACAAACCATTACTGCATTAACAGTTGCAGTCAGCAAGCAATTTATCGATATTTATTAAATAGGCACTTACTTTTATAGTTTTTCTACTATTTATACTATTGATTAAAATCAAAAATTACAAACATTAACACAAAGCCTAGCAAAAACGTTTGGAAATGGAATGCGAACTTTTAAATTTTGACAGTAACCCAGCGATAAATAAAACAGCTAGTCCTAGTAACAAATATTTCATAGACATAAACGGAATGAAAATAACGCAACAGAAAACATTTAGTTTTATTTACAATTATTTTGCTGCAACTCAAAAATTTAAGAATATGAATAGGAGAAGGAGGGAGGACAGCACTGTTGTCGACACATCCAGCTGACAAAAATGTATGAATAGATGCAGTGGCGTGCCTAGCATTTACTGAGAAGGTAAGCCCAGTAAATTTTTTTTACCAAACTAAAAAGGCTAAAATTGGCACTTAGGATGGAATGTTCTAGATCCCGATTGAAGCATTGAAGAAGGAAAATGGAAGCTCTGTCTGGGCTTTACCAACATTTTTCGACGTGCTAAAATATTAACATTAAAAATACAAAATGAGCATATAAATTCAGGCGGTGAACGTAGAAAGGAAATTTTTGGACTAAAATCGTTGAGAGATGTACTATTTTTTAAACTAAATGATAATTTCTCTTAATATAAACCGTATTAATAAAAATGCAAATTATCAAATATAAGAAAAATGTCAACGGAATGAAAAAAAGCTAATTGCAAAGTAACTAAATGTATTGATGTATGTAAATAAGTAAAACTATTATTTGAAAAACCTTCTGTTGCTTCATTTTTCTTTGAACCTGAACCGGAACACACGTTATTTTTTGCTTGAAGCTGAATCTGAACACGAACCTAAATTTAACCGGTTCGAAACTCTGCTAAAACCTAATGGCGCAAGAATATAGGAGTAAAAGAAAGGGGAGCAAACACTTTCAAAATGGCAAACAAAAACTGAAAGCCAGCTTTTAAGTTCTATATAAAATCATACATAGTAGTATAAAATTGGTATGCTGCTACTTTTTTGGAACTGCACATACTAAAAAAGCTAATGAACTTCCTATTAGAATAAGCGAGATAGCATGTTATGAAAACATACATTTTCAAATTTTAAAAGCCTCGTTAAAGCCAACTTGATGAACTGCGATAGTGTAAATGCTTGTGTGTATTTTATATAATCCACATTTAATTTTTTATTAGTACATATACGAGCTATTGAAAAACAGGGTAATACAAATAAAAAATTTTAAAAGAAAATTATTCTTTCAGTTAAAACAAAGGTAGTAATTTTGTAAGTACATATGCAAATTTTCACTTACCAATTCTTAGGCAAGCCCGGCTTTTGGGCTTATATGGACGTACCGCCACTGAATGGATGAGTTTGACGTGTTTGATAAAACAAATATTTAACATTTCTTTTGGCAAATAACATTCAACATTTACAGTATTTATATATTATTTATATACAAATATGTAAACGTTTGGTTGCGGTTTTGCATATTTCATATAAGTACTTTTGAATCTTTTTCTACTGATTTCATGAATTGTTATTACTATTTCCAACAGTTTACCTAAATAAATGTAAATAAGTATATTTAGGTAAAATGTTGAAATATTTTAGTTGAATATATTTAGCTAAAATGTTAAAACTTTTCATACAAAAATTGTTCATATTATATATGAAATATGAGCGCTATCAATACACGTTCAGTAACATATATATATATATATATATGTTCATGCGATATATGAAATTTAACATGTATAAAAGAATTAACACTGCACCTTATGCTAAAATCTGATTGTAACAGAAAACCAAAGCAAAGAATAAGAAGAAGAGATGTGTGTTTTTGTTGTTTTCCCGATAGTTGACGAAAGTAAGCCTTGTTGTGATTTTACATTTTGTAACAGAAATGAAATGAAATATGTAAATAAAACAAGAAAAAATAAGAAGATATGCGGGTTTTTGTTTGTTTATTTTTTCTCTAATTACAAAATGGAAATGTATTGTTATTTTAGGAATTAAGTATTTTAAAATTATTCTTGAAAAACTACATAACCATTCTTGCGTATTCAATACTAATGTTAACAAACAAAACGTTGGAAATAAGAAGGAAATTTAACATTTTCATTAGTTTTTACATTGCGTTTACATATATTTATTTACATACATTTTGATTTCATGGAATCAGTAGAAACGATTCAAAAGTACTTATATAAAATACACTAGCTGGGCTTCGCCCAGCTTCGTTATCCGGACCTGGCAAAATAGGGGTAATGAAAAAATTACAACAACTAAAACTTTTTCAAGAGATATATCTATATGAGCGTGCCAGTCTCCGATCAAAATCGAATCATTACACTAATCATATCATTTACATGAGTAGTTCCACTTCCACGTGTTTGATGGTGTCAACATTCTTCCCAGTTATTGCTATCAATATCCCATCTTAATAAGTTCATCCGTTTGATATAATAGGTCGTGTTTCAATACGCTCCGTGTTTTTGAAGTAACTACAAAGTGAATAACAAAAAGTTCGCTAGCCCTTCCTGTTGGCGTGAATAAATCAATTTCGAACTTTCACATACCGAAATTTTTTCTTTTATCCAACAACAAAAATTAATTCGCGTTATAATTTTAATAAAACAATTGCGAATTTGGCCGACCAAAATAAATTATCTCAACACAATAACAGCTGTATTCATCTGTCAAACTTGATTTCTACGCACAACAACAGCAGTGCCCCCTAGGAGTCACGATAGTGGATTGAAACTTTGATGAAAAGATCTGGAAATCAAAAACAGAGTTACCATCAGTCTTTCAAATTTTTTTATTTTTTATTTCTGATTTTTGTTTGCAAAAACT
This sequence comes from Toxonevra muliebris, assembly GCA_963691655.1. Taxonomy (NCBI): domain Eukaryota; kingdom Metazoa; phylum Arthropoda; class Insecta; order Diptera; family Pallopteridae; genus Toxonevra; species Toxonevra muliebris. Next base: position 49,369,971 of record OY829328.1, on the reverse strand, counting down.
ATGAGCGCTATCAATACACGTTCAAAGAACCAAACCGGGGTTACGTCAATTGCCTCTACACCCCGATCAAATAGTACCCCAACGCTTAAGACCGCAGCAATTGGATTATCAAAAGCTCTTACTACAGTTGAGCTCGAAGAGCATTTAAATAAGCACACTGATGCCATCATGAAAAGATTTTCTGCAGAAATGATTGAGCTACGCAACGATGTTATGCAGCAGATAACACTGATTAATCAAAAATGGTCAAACAGAATCAATATATTCGAACAATCTCTCAAAGACCTGCAAACACGCGTGGAGAGTATCGAGACCCATACAGAGAAGCAGACTGCTCAAAAAGATTTGATGACCTACAAAAACGACCACACCGATTTGACTAAAAGATTTGACGTGCTGGCATGCAGCGGTCTCACAGCAAACGACATCGACCTTCTTAAAAAAAGATGTGACACTCTAGAAAAGAAAGACATCGCCTCGGACACCATTCTTTTCGGGATTCCAGAGTTACCCAATGAGAATTTGAAAACACTCTTCAATCATCTATGCCACACCATTGACTGCAAACCACCAGCCCTTAAATCAATTTTCCGCGCTCGCAGACGTTGCGAAACAAGTGATCCGCTTATAATAATCAAGTTTGGATCCCCACAGGACAAGACCGCGATACTCAACTCTCTGGCTGTCCATCGTAGAAAAGTAAAGAAGCAGCTCTCTCTTCACGACGTCGGGTTGGACTCAAACAAACTAATATTCTTGAACGAATGTCTAACCAGCAGGAATCGCTCACTTCTTCAACAGGCGTCCAGAATGAAACGTAACAAGCAACTCTTCTCGGTCTTTACTAGAAATGGTACCGTCATGGTCAAAGAATGTATCAACGGGAAAAACATCAGAGTAGAAGATGAAAAGACCTTGTTTGGCCAGTTTTCAAACTCATGCTGAGAAGTGCTTTGAGGATTCCTTTCGAGCCTACACGTAAATTTATGCAAACAGTTATTAGTTTCACTATATTTAATCTTATAATTTATTATTTAGTTTTACACTTTTTTTATATTTTTCCTTATGTCGCTCTCCGACTTTTTGTTTTTCATTTTCTGTGTTTCTTATATTTTAATTACCTTTAACTTGCTCAGCATTATCTTAATTAAGTGGAATCCATTAATTCTGACACAGTTGATAGTATTGTTTTTGTTTAGATTGGAGTTTCTGGTCTTGATCGTCACCTTTACCACCTTTACCTTTAATTGCTGTAATGTTCAATAGCACCACACCCCGGGGTAGTCCCTTTGATGGAACCAAAGCATTACTTAATGTTCTTTGTAAACAACAAAAAGGTTTTAACATATGCCATTTAAATGCACAAAGCCTTAAATATAAAATTGATGACCTGCGCCTTCTCTTTGGTGATAGCGTGATCGATGTGATATGCCTTTCCGAAACTTGGCTGAAGCCTGAGATGTGTGATAGTCTTTTCATGTTAAATAACTACAAACTGATGCGCGCAGACAGACACTTTAAAATGGGAGGAGGGGTCAGTGTTTTCATTAAGAACTCGTATCAATTTCATGTTGTAAAAAAATCTAGACCAAACGACCTCCTAGAATTTATATTTATTGAAGTAGCATTTGCCCATGGCAAAATCCTAATTGGCTGTGTGTATATGGCCCCAAACATATCAAACTTGACTTTAATTAGAGACTTACTAGAGGACTTAACACCATTGTATACAGAACTTGTTATTTGTGGTGACTTTAATATTAGCATTCTTGACAGTAAAAACAAAAATTTCTTAGAAATGGTTGAATCATTTAGCTTGAAGTCTGCGAATTGCCTTCAACCCACACATTTCTTAAACAACAAAATACCCACTCTTCTTGATATGTTTCTGGTTTCGGACCTACAGCTCATAATGCGCTATGACCAACTCGAGGCGCCATCCTTTTCTCACTACGACCTGATCTTTCTAGCCTTAAATATTTTGCCATCACGTACAGAAGATAGTCCTCAGAATTACTACATGTATTCTACTGTTAATGTAGAGTATTTATTTTATGACTGCTATAATTTGAGCTGGGCTCCCATTTACATAACTAGCGATGTCAACAGCCAAATCGACTTCTTTAACAATAATATTAATTATCTTTTTGAAAAGTATGTACCTGTCAAAATTAAAAAAGCTAGTAAAATTAACTTTCCGTGGTTCAACAATAAAGTAAATAAACTTATCAAGAGACGTAACACATTATACTCTAGATGGAAAGTCGTTCATTCACAACGAATACAAAGAAGCCCGGAACTCCGTAACCACCCTGATCCGCAAAAACAAAAAAATATTTTACGAAACCAAGTTCAGTAATAAACAATCTAGCTCCGCGTTTTGGAAGAACATCCGCCAAATCGGGCTTAAGTCAGATAAGAATTCTCTTCCGGTTAATGTAAATCTCGACGAGCTTAACAATAAATTTATTCAACCATCCACTAATGTCCCACTGCAGACTGTTGTATCCGAGAACTTTGGGGAAGGCAACTTTTCGCTATCTGGTGTTGACGCAATATCAGTTGGTGAAGCAATTTTGAACATAAAATCGAAATCAGTGGGTCATGACAATATTCAACCAGATTTCATTAAAATACTTCTTCCAGCCATACTGCCACATATTACCCACATATTTAACAGCATTATAACTACATCCACTTTTTCGTATCGTTGGAAAACAGCAAAAGTCTTGCCACTCCCAAAATCGTCTTCTACCAGTAAAGTTGAATACCGCCCTATTGCGATTCTTCCATTCCTCAGCAAAGCATTCGAGACGATAATTTGTGATCAAATTAAAGAATTTTTTAATAAAAAAAACCTAGTTAACAAGCATCAATCTGGCTTTCGCGCCAAGCATAATTGCACAACGGCTCTTCTAAAGGTATGCGAAGACATCCGCGATGGTCTAGATCACGATATGATGGGCTTAATTGTCTTTTTGGACTTCTCAAAGGCCTTCGATTCAGTAAATCATAGCGTATTATTAAATAAATTAAAATCAATCAGTGTAACCTCATGTCATCGTATTTGTCCAATCGATCGCAATATGTTCTTTTCGATAACAAACGCTTATCATCGCAACTCGTACCTTGTGGTGTTCCTCAGGGTTCAGTGTTAGGCCCACTTCTCTTTACATCACTTATAAATGATATTTCCGAATGTTTCAGAACCAGTGAACATCATATTTACGCTGACGATGTTCAGATATATAATCTGTTTCCGAAGTCGCATAAACACATAGCTGTCGAAATGATAAATCAGGAATTGAATAGAGTTCACATTTGGTCTATAGAAAATAAGCTTAATCTTAATCCGGAAAAAACGAAAGCGCTGATCATCAACAGGGATAGATATAAACAAGATTTTCCTTCGCTACACCTTAATAACTCTACAATTGAATATGTTGATAAAATAAAAAACCTTGGAATATTTTTTAGCGGAAGCTTAAATTGGGATGTACATATCAACTGGACAGTTCCAAAATTTATGGTGCATTACGCGGTCTAAGCCCAACCACTAAATATCTACCGTCCAGTGTCAAGCTAAAACTAGTAAAATCCTTTATTCTGCCAATCATCCTTTATGGGTGCGAAATTTTTTCATACATGGACCAAAAGTCCACAAGAAAATTCAATGTTGCATATAACAACTGTGCAAGATACATCTTCGGTATTAAAAAACATGAACACATCTCTGACTATTCAAAACAAATAGCAGGCTGTTCTTTAAATAGCCTGTTGAATTACCGAGCTTTAATATTTCTATTTAAATTAATTACCACCAAGGAACCAAAATATCTATTTGACAAGTTAAACTTTACTAGAAATCAAAGGACCTTTCAACTGATCATACCTAGGCATAAGTACCTGGTCACATCTCGACAATTTTTTGTGCATGCGGTCCATCTTTGGAACTCACTACCCCTACAAATAAAGCGGACGGTTAACACCAACAACTTCAAGAATAAAGCTTTTCAATATCTCGCTGCTCTTTATTAATGGAATATCCCCACTCTTTACTATTACTTCACCCCTCTCTCTTTCTCTCTTCTGCTATGCTTTTTTCTCTTTCTTGTTTATCTCAGCCTATTTTTCCGTCTATCCTTAGTCCTAAGTTATGAATTGTTAAGTACTTAAATATTGTTTTGTTTCAATTTTGGTTTTCTTAATTTTAGTTTAATTTTATTGTTTCTCATGAAAATTTAATATAAAATTATTGTCCAATTTTTTTTTTTTTATCCATTATCTAATTAATGTTACAATGATAGGCTGTGCATTCTAATAAGATTAATCTTACATGCACAAGCAATGCAAATAAATAAATAAATAAATAAACATACAAATTTTCATCATCTTTCTTACTATGGCTCCCTAATATCTATCAACATACATCCTTTACAACTAAATTTGTATTGCTTGCCTTACTATGGTTCCCCTTATTGCTCCCTTAATTTGCTAAAGCCCTAACACGCATTTTTCAAATTTTACACGAGAAGCAAAAAACATTTTTGTATTTGGAGTACTATTTCGAGAATTTGTAATTTAAACTAAAAGAAAAGATTGTAAGTTTTCAGTGTAGGTTTCTAAAATTTTCGGTACAGGGCACATTTTTTATCATAATCCATCGAAAACTCTATACTGAAAAACTGATGTTAGGGCCTTAGCAAAATAAGGCAGAGATACATATATACCTTTAGAAGCTTTTCCTTTGAATGCCAAAACACTTCCACATTCTGCCCAACAACTACTACTAACCATCCGCCTTTACACACAAACTGCCAGTGTGTTCTTTGCAATGGTTTCTCAGGTATACAGTTTCAAACATTTTCTTTGCATAGGAGATGTCACGCATATTTTATTTATTCCATTCATTTTTTTCTAGCATTTTCCATTGTCAATCAAAGCTTTCTAACCACAAATAATTTAGTAAATATGCCTTATAAAACCGAGGTGGAACAGTCATTTATTCAAGTGTACCCATACTTTACCTACCAAATTCCATTGACAAATCATATTATCATTCCAAATCTTAGTACTGCACTACAAATAGTTTCTAAGATATACAATAATGAAAATTCAGGCTATATTTTTCAATCCTAACCACATTTTTTTTTGTGGCGTAACCACGCCAACCAACGTGGGTAAATGGTTCTGGAAATATATATAAAAGCATTAGAGTTGAACGGAAAAGGCCACGCCATATTTTTTCATGGAATGCCAAAATAACGTTTTTTAGAGACGTGCCATAAATGAATACTGAGATATTCCATAGCTAAAACTCAGTTTATATAGGAGATGCAATGTCCCCTTTTTTCAATTTCACAGACCTTTTTCCTGCGGCATTACATTGCCAATTAACATCCTTGTACTAAATCTCTGGTTGTGGAGATATACCCGAAAATGATCAGAGTTATTGATGGGCATATGTCCATGAATAAAAGTATGAAAAAAAAATATTTATTTGTATAAAAAAGAATCACTTGGTCCACCTGTAGTTGAATTCGAACTCGCGACACCAAAAAAACTCAGAATTCCTATTCACCTTTGTCTTTATTTCTTGTGTATTTATTTTTTTACAACACAAAAAAAACAAAACAAAAATTTGGTCCGCTTCAAGTGAGATTTGAACCCACTATTCAAAAAAAACTATTTCCAGCATCCACTACTTTACCCTACCTCCTAACCAACTCATCTACACAACATTATGAAGTGCCGTGATCAAATTAGTAATATGTAGTTATAGTACATTCATGCAAATGAAAAAGAATTTAAAACAGAAAGCTCTTAAGAATTCTTTTCGGGTTTGTGTTTGTGTAGTGGAAATCGCAGGGAGCGAAATAAAAAAAAAAATTTCGGTTTGATTCTAGAAAAAAGAAATATATTTTCAATAACAAATGTAAGGGGAACGAATTTTTAATATAAAAATGCATTATACAGGTAAACTATTAACTTTAGATATGTGCCACCACTGACTTAGTTTTAGCAAACGATAAGATCTATAATCTTTCCATACATAATTTTAAAATACCTCTTTTAGTTTAAGCATTGCGAAATATAGAAACCTATTAGGACTTAACATTTAACAGAGCTCTATTTTATATATATAGAAGATATACATATATAAATATTTGTAAATAAACAGTTTTTCCATGACCAAATTGATATCATATTATATTTTTATATTTATGTGATGAAAGTATAATATTGGCATATTGTATATATTGTCTTTGTAGGTATTTTTGTTGTATATTTACTTTTTTTCCACCACACCGATGAAAAACAAAAAAAAAAAAAAACAATTGATTTGCTATTACTGGGATTCGAACTCAATTCCTTTTACTTTCTTTACCCTTTACTTTAACACTCTCATACACACACGACCATGTAAAACCATGGTCAAATTAGTAATATATAGTTACATTCATTCAAATGAAGAATCATATAAAACGAAAGCTCGCATTTTATTGTTTTGTGTTTGTGTGGTAGAAATCACAAGGAGCGAGATATATACATATATTTACAATAACAAATGTAAAGTGAACAAATTTTTAATAGAAAAATGAATTTTACGGGTAAACTATTAGCTTTAGATGTATGCCACCACTTTAGATGTATGACTTTATTTTAGCAAGCGATAAGATCTATAATCTTTCTATACATAATTTTTATATACCTCTTATAGTTTAAGCAGCATTTTGCATTAAGTAGCTAAATTTTTTGAAAAAATTGACTTTGGTTCAAATATCGATCTATATTAAAGAAACTATTTGAAATTAAGTTAAAATAAATATCAACTTAACTCGACAAATGTCCAAAGCAATTACATACGAAATTTCATGACAATCCGTTGCGAAATATAGAAACCTATTAGGACTAAACATTTAACAGCCTCTATTTTATATATATAGATAAAGTCAAAACAAAACATTTACATATTTGTATATAAGGGAATATATAAAAAATTGTAAATGTGGAATGTTATTTGCCAAAAAAAATGCAAAATAATTGTTTTATCAAACAATGGCAACAGTCGCTGTCACACCATCGGTATTGCACCTCGTTGTTGGTTTCTACGATTATTGGTTTCGATTCCAGCAAGAGCGAATTGCGACCTCTTTACAATCTATCCTCTTTGTCTGCTTATTCAAGAGAACGCAACACAATTGCGTCGTATGACGGTATACATTAGTGATGGGGTTTTCGGTACGATAGTAAATTCGTCAGTACACTTTGCGGCTCGGAAATACGTCAATACATAAGCAAGATTTTCAGTACACTTTCGTACAATAAATTCTTCTTATATTGGCTCATCAATTGCTAAACAGTTGCAGCTCATCAATTTTCGTGTCGTGAACATGCTGCTACTTTTTGGCGTTTTATATAATCTTTAAATTAATAATTTTCTTTGGACTTTACTTTTCTTGCCATATTATTTCTGGGGGGCCTAGAGCCAGCTGGTGTGGGCCGTGCCCCCCAGGCCCTACCTAGTTACACCAATGGCTATTGGTAGCGACTTAAGTGAACTATTCATCTGTCAATTTCATATTGCATGCGACCCACGTTTTTTGTTTTAAGTCATGCAAATGTTTTCAGACCTACTAAAATTCGCAGTTACATATTTTCAGGACAATCTGTATAGGGTTATAAATCTGTATGGGGCTAGGAGAAATTATTTTATACTTTTTAGTCCGTTTTAAAAACGTGGTATATTAAATTTTTTTTTTATTTAAATTATTATTTTTTGCTATTTAGTCTTGTGTGTGTAAAATTTTTTACTGCCAATACAACAAATATATAGGCCTAAGTCCTTGTAAATTTTTCCGTGTTTTTTTTTTTATATTTAAATTTTCTAAGTTATTTTTATCAACCCATAGGCTCTTATTTTTTTTTATTCTAACATAAAACTCTTGGAAATTTTTTTTAGATAATTTGGAGTTCAGTAACCCATTAAGGACGGGACGGCCACAATTTCAAAGCTTATTTAAGTGACTCCGCTAACTATAAAAACGATCTTATAAAAATTTGAGCTATATCATTATTATGCAAAATTCCATGAACTTTCGAAATCTGCAGTCAAAATTAAAATTCAAAAAGTTATGCTCACTCATTCCTCAATAAACATTTTTTGATTACCAATTTTTTTTTTAAAATTATTTTCGGCGTCCATGCATCCTCAACTTCAAAATGTGTCACTTGGTGTTTCAAAATTTAGCGTGTAAATATGCAAAATGGCTGTTTGAACGCGAAAAGTCGCTTCAAAACTTTCAGGAATTTTTTACTTAAGACGGGTGAACTTTAGAAAAAAATTGTGTAGAAATACGTTCTTTTAGAATTTTCGAACGACTTTTTGACTAGATTTCGAAAGTTCATAAAATTTTGCATTAAAAAATGAAATGGCTCAAATTTTTTTAAGTTCTTAATGCGTTAACCTGTACCGAGTTGCACCGAAACATGCCAATACAAGTGAATGCGATATGTTTTTAAGGTGAATTCGGTTGTCTTGTGTTACTTATTTTAATTTAGTAGTCCAAGAAAAAAACAGCTACACATTGGTAAAAAAATTCTCAAGTTTGGAGAGAATTACAAAAAAATCGAAGAAAATTCAGGATGTTTCTAAGCGACAAGGATCTCTAAAACGAATTGGATAATTTGTTTGATAAAGAACATGTAGATGCCCTTCAAATAATGAAAATAGAGGAAGATAAAATTGTTTTTTACAGCATCAGAGAGAGCCTGGAGGACCGGGCTGCTTAGGCTGTGGTTATATTGGGGCAAACACCATGAAATTGTTGTTGCACCGAACACAAAGATAGACTCTTTACTCACTCTCACACCGAACACGATATGCTCCATATATTGTACACCGAGCACGCCGATTATTCAGGGTGCCAATGAGCTAATTTACAAAACAGTATCATTACATACAAAAAAGTATTAAACAACGAGTACATTTTGACAAAAAGTAACTCTGCAACGAGCTGAATGTAACCACCTCGACCGAGCACGGGAGAAAATGTTTTGTGTTCGTCGAACACCGAGCACCAATATAACCAGGCACTTAGCGGTTGTAGACAAAAAACTAGCGGAAGAGGAAAAAAAGATGAAACAAAGGATAAAGAAGGGAAAAGGAAAAAAGAGAAAAAACGACAAGAATACATGTCATCGGCAGTACCATCTACTTCTTCAGCCTCAGCTGAATTTTTAATACCACTGGAACACGACGGTGACGTATTTCCATAGAAAGAAGAAATGCGAAATTCGTTAGATGGTGTGTCTTTTTAAAATTTTATACAATTTTTAATTTGTAAATGGTTTTAATTTTGTTTTTTAAAGTGGAGTCACATACCACGCGTCAACGATTTTCGTGCGTCAAAAGTATTTTCTGCGTGTTCACGCGTCGAGCTCCACAGCTCGCTTTCTGCGTGTTGTCTTGAAAATATCGGCTATTTTTATTATTTGTTATTTATTATTTTTTATTTATAATCGGTAGTACAATAAGAATTAGTTCTTTTAAAGTACATTAAGGATTAAAAAATATAAAAAAAGGAAACAGTACAGTCAAACTATACATAATACTTATAAACTAAAATTATAAATTAATTATTGAAAATTAGTATAGAAGACAGAAAGATAGAAATAAAAACGGGTGAGTGAGAGAGAGAAAAGTATAGGTGAGAAATGTAAAATTAAAGAGTTAAAATGTTTTGCAGTAATGTTGGAAGACTGCATTCTTGAAGCTACTTGTATTAGCCATTCGTTGAAGGTGGGTTGGAAGTGAGTTCCATAGTCTAATGGCGTTAATGAAAAAGAATCGGCCAGAATTAAGATGGTTAAACCTAGGAATAACCGGTTGAGGCGACCTAGTGGAGTGGAAGAATTGTAATTTATTATACAAATATGTTGGAGTTTTGGAGTGAATGATCCGGTGCAGAAAAATTAAATTACGAATGTCCAAATAGTCAGTTAATTCAACTCCAAGAATCCAAGTAGCTCTATAAGATATATGGTCAAAACGTTGTAGCCCATAGGCATATCGAATCGCATTGTTAAACGCTAGTGCAAGTTTACGTTGTGAAGCGGAGTCTAGTTTACTAAAAACAACGTTAAAATAAGTAATATGGGGGACAATTAACTGTTTTACAAGGTTAACTCTAACTGCAGGAGTATATACAGCAGAAAATCGAAGTGAGCGTAGAGCATAATAGATTTTAGATACAGCGTCATTTATGTGGTCACAGCATGTTAGCTTAGAGTTAAGGATGAAACCCAAGCTCATGACCCTATCAACAAGTTCAAGTTGTAAATCCCCAATAGAAATAGGTGGAATAATCAGAGAACCTGTAGTCTTCCTCGAGATAGGCAAGATTTTGGATTTCAAAGGGTTAATACGCAAATTGTTATTGTCAGCCTAGGTCTTTAACACATGGAGGTCAGAATTAAGGTTTCTGATCATATCGTCAATGTGTGCAGGGTCGCAGGATATATATACTTGAATATCGTCAGCATAGAGGTGAATATTAGAATGCTTACTTACAGTTAAAATGTCATAAATAATTATTGAAAATAGTAAAGGTCCTAAAACAGACCCCTGTGGTACACCAGCAGGGATCACAGATAGTGATGAAATGTCATCTCCAACTTTTACTTGCTGTAACCGGTTATTAAGATAGCTAGCAATTAGGCTAATAGCACCTTTGCTGAAATTAAAGTAATGCTTCAACTTGTGACAGAGCATGCTGTGACATACAGAGTCAAAAGCTTTGGAAAAGTCAAGGAGGCAAAGAACAGTTAACTTATCTTGGTCAAGCGGAATACGTATATCGTCAATAACTTTTGAAATAGCAGTAGTGCAGCTATGGCCAGCACGGAACACAGATTGCTGGCACGAGAGAAGCTGATTGCTATGTACATAGGCAGTAATTTTTTATGTGGCAGAAAATTTTTTAATTTCCTGTATTAATTTTTCTTCCATTTTTTACCTTTTTTTATTTGTATTTTTATAAATTTTAACTTTAGAAAACTATATATGACTAGAAAAATTTTGAACAAACACCTGATCAACTGAAAACTCAGTGTCCTCATATAGAGCTATAACTTTGCTTGCAATATTCTCCAAAATATTTGAAAGAATACTCTGGAGTAGATTACTAATAATTCTAGCAAATAAGAATATAGTTCCTGCTCTTTATTCAATTTTTACCAGCGACTTGCCTGAAACTCATGGTGTTACTATTGCTAATTATGCAGACGATACTGCCATTTTAGCGTCAAATGAGTCTTCTACAGAAGCTGCAAATCTAGTTCATAAACAGCTCGACGACATTCAACAATAGTTACTTCGTTGGAAAATAAAGGTGAATACAGACAAGTCAGCAAATATCACGTTTTCATTAAGAAGAGGAGAATGTTCTTCGTTAAATTTGAATGGAATTACTATCCCCAAACGTAACAGCGTTAAATATTAAGGACTACACCTTGATAAAAGATTAAATTGGAAAGAACACTTAAAAGCGAAGAGGCTACACCTTAACATAAAAACAAAATGCATGTACTGGTTATTGGGTCCAAAATCAGAGCTGAGTCCGGAAAACAAACTACTACTATAGTAACTTAAAGAAAAATATATATATATTTATTTGGTTGGTGCGTATGCGAAAGATCGCAACTTTGACATAACTCCAGCCATTAAACGTTGCACATCACTTCGGGACATTTGAGGTGACACAGTAGCCCACTTTTTCTGCAGCTGTTTCTTATTTTTGACCACTTGCTTAGTTTTTAACAATTTTCTTTTCATTATAGCCCAATATATTTCTACCGGCCGAAGTTCTGGGCAATTTGGGGGATTGGCATCTTTTGGAACAATTTGTACCCCTTTCTCTTTATACCACGTCATTGCCGTTTTGCCGTAATGGCAATTTGCTAAATCTGGCCAGAAGAGGACAGGAGCCTTGTGAAGACGTACCATTGGCAGTAGACGATGATACCAGTAGTGACAAAAACTGCACTCTTTATGCCGCATTGGCAAATTGCTTGCCAAACCAAATATAACTTCGCCAACTTGTCCACTTTCTTTAGCTTCAATTTAGGCGCAACATCACCTCTCTTTTTTGAAGTGTAAAATAGTTGACCAGGAAGCTGATTAAAGTCTGTTTTGACATACGTTTCGTTGTCCATGATCATGCAATCAAAATTATGTAGCTTTCGTGCGCGAGTTTTTGCTGTTGCTTTTTTTTTGTCATTCTGGTTCGGGGCTAGCGGAACTTTATACTTCTTAAGTCCTTTTACTCTGCGTACTTTTTGAACATATCCGGGTGACATATGGACTTTTTTAGCAACATCTCTGATGGAAAGGCCTGGATTTCTTTGAAACAAGTTTTTCACTTTCTTTACTTTTTCCTCCGAGAAGAACGTCTTCTTTTGCCCACTTCCAGTTTTCCTTTCGGTAGTTAGTCGTTCACTAAAGTCTTTAAGCACTAAAGTTACCGTAGATTTTGCAATTTTTAAACTTTTGGCAATGTCTTTAAGTGACATAGGTGGAAAAAGTTGATTTTTGCGCACAATTATATCGCGCATGCTCGATTTCGATGAACTCATTTTGCGTAATGTAAAAAAAATCAGAAAAAATCATGATGCAGAAATGTAAAACGGAAAATTCTCTACGAATTAATAACAGTAACATTTGCTGTAACTGTCATATTTTTTCCGTATACATACACATTTGCTTATTATTGTAAAATAGATCGCAAACAAAATGAATTGGAAAAAAAAGAACTGGGTAAGCTGTAGTTGCTTGAAAACAATTGAAGGGTACATTGATACCTTACCGTTACCATAATCTTAAAAAACAAATTTGGCTAATACGCAGCTGAAATTTGTTTTCTTGTTACTGAAGAGATGTGTAAAAACTGAGAGGACGTTTTTGGACGATTTTTTTAAAAGCTTAATTTTTTTTTTTTGCGCTTTAAGATGGTAATTTTTCAAGTAAGAGTATGAAAACTGAAAATACATCAAAACGTGGTATGCGCTTAAAGAATAATACAAATAACATTGGAAAATTTCATTAGTTTTATTACAAAAATAAAAAAGTTACAGGAGTTAGAAGTAAACCTACCAAAGTAGTATTTGATGCAGAAAAATGTTATTGCTGCTAATGCGTGACTTTCAATACGTTTTTTTTTATGGCACAATAAGATCAATTTCAAAAATTTATTTTAAGCTCATCTAATTGAAGTATTAACAATTGATCTGCATTTAAATATTATCAACTTTCGAATATGACTTTATTTTGAATTTTGTCCACCTTCGTTACGGCATCACCGTCAGAAGTCATGATAGGCTTGATTATACATAAATTTAGTACAAACTGCAAAAAGTTTACTTCGCAATGTCGAATAAACAAAAGGGATACAAATAATTAGCCCTATTCACTCTTTGGAGTAAAGTGCTGAGTAACGAAGTAAAAAAGTAATGTTTTACTCTAGAGCGTGAACACATCTAAAACTGAGATAGTTCCTTTTGGACTAATGCCAATCAGATATTTTTCATTATTTATTGTTCAGTTTTTTTTCGAATAAAAAATGTGTAGTAATATTTCAAAAACCTCCTTTATTCATTTTTAATGCTGAACGCTGTGAGCAAAATTAAGTGTGTTGAAGGTGAAGGAAGATAAAATTGAATCGCAATAGTTTTCTAAAGTTCTTATCATAGGAACATGAGAACAAAGCCAACTTTTTTTCACTTAATCTTGTTGACAGCTTTTTTTATTTTCTCTGCGAGCAATGTTCCCAATTGAATGTGCCAGCAACAAAACTTTTGTTTTTTATTTTTTACCACGTGTATATCAACTCGCTTTCAATGGTGTCTGTCTGTCAGTCTGTTCGGTACAAATTTTGCAATCAATTTTAAACTAACTTTCCGAAAATATGCAAAACCGCAACCAAACATTTACATATTTGTATATAAAGAATATATAAACACTGTAAATGTTGAATGTTATTTGCCAAAAGAAATGTAAAATATTTGTTTTATCGAGCACGACAAACTCATCCATTCATACATTTTTGTTCGTTGGATGTGTCGACAACCGTCGCTGTCAAACCATCGGTATTGCACTTCGTTGCTGGTTTCTACGTTTCTTTGTTCCAATTTCAACAAGAGCGAATAGCGACCTCTTTACAATCTATACTCTTTCTTCAAAGGAACGAAACACACCAAAGCATTGTATTCATCGTAGTAAAAATCATTGCTTTAGCGGGAGTAGAATATGTATATATGTGTATACATTAGTGATAGGTTTTTCGATACGATCGTAATTTTTTCAGTACACTTTGAGGTTCGAATTACGTCAGTACAAAGCAAGATTTTCGGTACACTTTCGTACAATTCTTTTTATGTGATATTATTTCAAAGAAAAATATAACTGTGCTAATTTTCTTATGTTGTTATCGATTACACAGTGTAACACGGAAAATTTATAAGGGCTTTGCCCTATATAGTTGTTGAATTGGCAGTAAAAAATTTCACACATACAAGATTAAGCAGAAAATAATTTAAATAAAATTTTTTTTTAATATACCACGTTTTTAAAACGGACTAAAAAGTATAAAATAATTTCTTCTTGCCCCATACATATTTATAACACCATACAGATTCATAACCCCATACAGATTGTCTTGAAAATATGTAATTATGAATTTTAGTAGGTCTGAAAATATTTGCTTGATTTAAAACAAAAAACGTGGGTCGCATGCAATATGAAATTGATAGATGAATAGTTCACTTAAGTCGCTACCAATTTTACCTCTATCCATAAGCGTCCCACGCTTTTCGTTTTAAATCAATTTGCTTGATTTAAAACAAAAAACGTGGGTCGCATGCAATATGAAATTGATAGAAGAATAGTTCACTTAAGTCGCTACCAATTTTACCTCTATCCATAAGCGTCCCACGCTTTTCGTTTTAAATCATGCAAATATTTTCAGACCTACTAAAATTCATAATTACATATTTTTAAGACAATCTGTATGGGGTTATGAATCTGTATGGTATTATAAATATGTATGGGGCAAGAATAAATTATTTTATACGTCCGTTTTAAAAACGTGGTATATTAAAAAAAAAATTTTATTTAAATTATTTTGTTGTACAAATCAAGAAGTAGGCAACACTAGTTTTCTCTCTTATTCAGAGTAACAGTAACAAATATTTTACTCAAAGGGCAAACCAGAGTAAAAGTGTAAAGTTTGAGTAAAAGCAAATGTCATATATTTTGTTATTGTAGAGTAATTTTGTTTTACACTTTTACTCTTTTACTTCGTTAACCAACACTTTATTCTAAAGAGTGAGCAGGGCTATTGTTATTTTGGTTTGGAAAATATTGTTTTACAAATCGTTTTGTGTAATGTATAATAAAGAAAGATCCAAGTTTATAGTAAATTAAAATATAGAAATGATTTTAATTTCGTTTTTAAATTCCATTTCCAGAATTCTCATAATGCAACACCTGCATTTAGGAAAACAAACTAAAATTCAAATTTGATAACAAACAAAAAGTAGTAAAGTAAATCATATAAACAAAACATATGTTAAAAATTATCGTTTTCTTGTATCCAGCCTAGCTGCGCGGTTCATTTGGAAAACTTTGCTTAGCCTGGCGGGATCCATCAAATCTGACACCTCGCTACAGAAGATTCTATAAGAGTCCAGCTTTGATTGTTTTAACTTATTCTTATATTCGTAGTAAGTGAGACGATAAGCAGCCCAATCTTCTTGTGTACGAATCTTTAGAGCTCTGTTCAGAAACTTCCTGGATTTTTTTTCGAAATTTCGAAAGTTCTGCGTTCCACCCAGAAACCGCATTTCCTTGCCTACTCCTGCGTTCCGAAGACACTTATTGCATTCAATTAAAGCCCGTCCCAATGTTCTGGAACTTTCCTCGATTGATTCTATGGTTCTGAATTAATTTTGGAACATAGCCAATCTTTGAGCAAAAAGTTATGCATATCATGTCTAATCCGCTTTTCATTGATTTCGGCCTGGTAGAATTGAGTCAAGCTCAATAGTCAAAACCCAATATAGCGGTGGTGCGACAGGGTAACCTTTTAATTTGTACATCTTTTGACTGCAAATCTCCTACTTCATTTGGGACTTTTTCGTGGCCCCTGTGGCTTCCCCAATGTGGACGTCAACATGGTATTGTTTTTTTTGGACCGCAGATCACGTTATTTGTCGGTTTAAATGAAGACCGTCATTGCCCTGGCACCAGCTACTGCGTAACTACCATCAGACCTGGGTGCCCGTCTTCCGGCCAACTTTCCAGACTGTTCGCGAGCATCCTCTTGTGAGGTATTGCTACAGCCGAGGTACGGAATTTGCCGCGGATTCGGATCCCGGGTTTACCTTCATCCTTCTCGGTTTGCGTCTTCCTGTCTTCTACTGACTCTTGAGCTTCCCATCTTTCACGTACTCAGGATTATCGACATTATCCAAGTTTGCGCTAGGACTGACTGTTGTTGCAGAGACCATGGTTATTTATACTCTCCAAGCGGCTTAGAATTGGATCAGCACTTAGTTCTGCGACCGTAAAAAGCCTGTCTTACATGGCTGAGCCTGCCGGGAACGAAAAACGTTCCTATCTGCATAGCTCTTTCAGTCTTTACTCAATTAAGCATCCACATGCGTCAAAATGGCTACCCATTGCGGACAACGAATTTTCCTATTGAGCCAAAATTGCTTAGTTTTAAAAGGTTTCGCACGAAACTGCAATCGTTCACATTGGTTTAGCTGGTTTCGATTATGGTTTCGTTTGACAGTTCATAATTTATTTCTTGTTGTAAAATGCCGGCGACAAATCATTGCTAAATATTTTGGTCTTAACCATTTGAATACGAAGAGAATCAAAATGATAAACGAAATATTTAACAACGAAATAAAAGTATATAGGAGAAAGCGTTAATTGTTATGTACCATGTTTCATTTCAACCACAGTCACTATTCAGCCTTGCTGCCGCAGCTCCTCCATTTTTTCATATATGTATATGGCCGTTTTTTCCTCCCTATGCATCTTCTCCATCTTTTCTGCCAACACTTGGGCTATGAGCTCCTCTTCCCGGGGACTACACAAATTACTTATTTATATTCTCGTTTTTTCTCGTTAATCAAGTTGTAAGCAAAACAAAATATAAATGTCAAAGTAAATCCATTTCAATATTCATTTCAGTGCACACATGCGGTTTCGTTGAAACTAGTGCTCTTGATACCCGTCGGGTAATACCCGCACATACAAATGCCCGGGTACCCGTAAGATCGGGTAATACCCGCATTTTCGAGTACCCGGGCTTTTACCGTAAATAAAAAAAATTACTGTTCACCTAGATGGAATAAGAATTTGCATAAATGACCAATTGACTAAATAAGCCTAAAACCATTAGAGAAATGAAATATGGCACTACCATATTTTTGCATTGTTTTCGGACAACTACTACTACTTTGTCTACAACTATTTAGTACTTTTCTACTATGTTTTTAATACTGTTTCCCTTAATTTTTCTACTGCTATATTAAAGGGTTCATATTTTCGCACTTCCTCCAAAGACCAATCCTTCATTAGTGTAACAGCATATGTTAATATTGTAAATAGTAGTAGAAAACAGTAGCTTCGCCTCTATGTGTGGGTATTTTTCTCACTTAAATTTATTTTCACGCATCAATTATATCATTTCTATTTACAAAATTCGTAATGGTAAATTTTTTGAAATTATCCAATTTCAAAAATTCTTATTGCATTATGTTTGTACTTGCAAGAATAAATAACAGAGCTGTGGAATTTGAAAAATTTCTTTCCTTTTTGAACCTGAAGATATTATCTTATTTTAAAAATTTGTTTCCACTCTTGTTCATCTGGATGTAAAGAAACTAAGCTGTGCTGATACTTTTTAATTTGACGACATCCATTGATGAAAAAATAACAAGCGAGTCTTTTAAGGCGATGCTGAAATTTCAAGTTATTATTTAAATTTAAATATTTTATGAATATATAACTAAAAAATATTATTTGCGTAATATGATTTCTTCCTTATGTCACTACTATTATTTTGACCGTAACTGTATATAATTTTATTAGCAGATTATGAAATATAAAACATAATTATTAGCTATCAAAGCTTGTGCCTTGTAGAGGACGTCATGACTAAAAGGGTTAAAATCGTATGAAATGTTCCACCCCAATCGAACAATCCCACCCTAATTATGCCCATGTGTTATATAGATATTGTGTTAAAATTTCATCTGATTCCAATAACAAGTATATGTATTTATATATAGTTGACTAGCTTCGTTGTCCGGACCTGGCAAAGTAGGGGTAATGCAAAAATTTCAACAACTAAAACTTTTGCAAGAGATATATCTATATGATCAAAATCGAATCATTGCACTAATCATTCATATCATTTACATGAGTAGTTCCACTTCCACGTGTTTAATGGAGTCAACATTCTTCTCAGTTATTGCTATCAAATCCCATCTTAACATACAAACCTTCACCATCTTTCTTACTATGGCTCTCTAATAACTATCAACATACATCCTTTGCAACTAAATTTTGATTGCTTGCCTTATTATGGTTCTCCATATCGCTGCCTTAATTTGCTAAAGCCCTAACACGCATTTTTCAAGTTTTACAGGAGAACCAAAAAACATTTTTGTATTTGGAGTACTGTTTCGAGAATTTGTAATTTAAACTAAAAGAAAAGATTTTAAGTTTTCAGTGTAGGTTTCTAAAATGTTCGGTACAGGGCACATTTTTTATCATAATCCATCGAAAACTCTAAGGCAGAGATACATATATACCTTTTGAAGCATTTCCTTTGTATGCCAAAACACTTTCACTTTCTTCCCAACAACTACTACTAACCATCCGCCTTTACACACACACTGCCAGTATGTTCTTTGCAATGGTTTCTCAGGAATACAGTTTCAAACATTTTCTTTGCATGGGAGGTGTCACGCATATTTCATTTATTCCATTCATTTTTTTTCTAGCATTTTCCATTGGCAATCAAAGCTCTCTAACCACAAATAATTTAGTAAATATACCTTAAAAACCGAGGTGGAACAGTCACTAACTCAAGTCTACCCATACTATACCCACCAAATTCCATTGACAAATCATATTATCATTCCAAATCTTAGTACTGCACTACAAATAGTTTCTAAGATATACAATAATGAAAATTCAGGCTATATGGAAAGTTCCTCGCCGTCTTTTTCAATCCAACCAAATTTTTTTTTTTTTTTAGTGGTGTGGTTTTGTCTACCAACGTGAGTAAATGGTTCTGGAAATATATATAAAAGCATTAGAGTTGAGCGGAAAAGGCTACGCCTATCCATATTTTGTCATAGATTGCTATTGACAAATAATGTTTTTTAGAGACGTGCTGAAATGAATACTGAGATATTCCATAGCTAAAACTCAGATTATATAGGAGATGCTATGCCCCCTTTTTTGAATTTCACAGACCTTTTTCCTCCGGCATTACATTGCCAATTAACATTCTTGTACTAAGTCTCTGGTTGTGGAGATATACCCGAAAATTATCTGAGTTATAGATGGGCCATGAATAATAATATGAAAAAAAAAATAATTGTTTGTGTAAAAAAGAATCACTTGGTCCACCTGTAGTGGGTTTCGAACTCTCGACACCAAAAAAACCCACTCTTCAAAAACTCTTTCCCACATCCACTAATTTACCTTATCTTCGAACCAACTCATCTACACAACACTATGAAGTACTGATCAAATTAGTGAAAGTTAGTTAGTTAGTTATTTAGTTCTTTTTTATTCCAAAAATAAAATTTCATAATTTCACATATTTTCTTAAAAATAGAACTTACGACTATGACATAATGTCGCCTGTCGGTAGTTGCGTTAGTGCATATCAGTTTTTATGTATCATATTCTAACAATAAGTCTCTTCTGTATTTCACAATATGCATGATAAAAGATGCTACAATTTTTAAACTGTAACTCGTGCCATTTAACAAATCGACACATTTTGTTTCGTTAAGTACGATATTGCCAAGAAATCTGACCCTGAACTCTCTAAGAATTAGACATTTTCCTAAAAAATGTTGCATTGTCTCATCTTCGTTTAGGTTGCACATCAAACTAGTCCGTAGTCCGATTCTCCCAAACCTGTTAGCTTTTAGACCTAACGTATCGCACCGTGCTCTGAAAATCAATCCAATATGTTGTTGCGGTAAACCGCTTTGAATGTACAGCAGTCCTCTTGAATAATTTAAGTGTTTATAAAATCTTGTGCTGCTGGCCCTCGCTGCTTCCTGTTTCTGGTGTATGCTGCGCTGTTTAATCGCTGATACAATTTCTGCACATTATTTGTTCCAATCTCTGCTCGTTATGTCTGTTGCATTGTATTCAACTGCATAATCGGTTGCCAAGTTGCTCCATTCTTTTGCAAAAACTCATCTGGTGCATTCATATAAAACTCGTATAGGACTCGGTCGACTCCAGGTGCTTTGTTAGTTTTAGGTTTCTTAAGGACGAATTTTATTTCATCCATTTCAATTCGTTTATCCAAAAGCTAATCTTCGTATAGCATAGGTGCGTATGTTATATCCCTAGCGAATTGTTGGGGATTTAGTAAAGATTGGTATTAGTTTTTCAGCTCTGAAGCCGATACTTAAATTTTATGTCCACTGATCTCCCTTGCTAGTTTCCACCACTGCTTACTGTCGCTCACCAAGTTAACTTTGTTATCTAGTTGCCCATAGTATTCAACCTTTCTGAAAGAACAAACTTGGTTGTAGTTAAATTTTGCTTCCAAATAATTGTGTTTGCACTTTGACTCCTGTCGCTTAATGTACTCCTTTAGAGATTGAAAAACATATTTCCTTGCATTGTAGCACTGAAAGTTATACCATCTGCTTTTGAATCGTACATTACTTGTTTTCCTATTGACTCTCGGAGCTGATCGCTTCATTAAATCAATAAACGTTGCTGTGGCTATTGGTGCCTTGCACCCGTTCACTCCTCTTAGATTCATTGTGAGACTTTTTTAATATTTTTCCGTTTCCTTGGACCGCCAGATTACCTTAGGTAACAACTGAGAATCATCGAGTCTATTATTTGGGGTTTCTATCGTAATCGCCAACTTAATCAGCATGTGATCAGACCATTTAGCACATTCAACGTCAAAACTATCCACATATTGCAAGCCCTCCTGTGAGACAGCGCATATATCGTTTACCGAACATCCAACTGAGCTGATGAATGTAAATTTGCCATCTTCATCGCTTTTTGTTCTGCCATTCAGTACCACCAACCCATAATCACTACAAAACTCCAAAAACTGCTTTCCTTTACCGTTCACTACTCTATCCTGTGAATTTCTGTGCTCCTTGCCAGCTTTAAAAGTTATTTCATAATTCTCTTCGACTATTTGCTGTAGTTCCCCAATTCTAACATTCATGTCCCCAATAACAATACAGTTATGCAATTTTGAAGCAATCCTTTATTGCATTGAACTCTTCGTGCACGATATGTATATCTAAATCCAACACACCCGTGTTCTTGCTATGTCTTTTTTCACTCCGTACATTAATACATTTTTTGGCAATACCGTTTACATTATATGATAAAATATTTACATTATGTAATTCGTTTTTTCCTTGTAGACATAGTGATTTATCAATACTGCTTTTATTTTTATTCTGAACACTTATAATTTTATCCAACTTATTGCTATTTCCTCTACCGACTGCTTTTAGTTTTTTTGATAAGATCGATTTTGGTTTGATTTATTAATAATATCTTCATAATTTGTACTAATTTCATTTAATTCCTTTCCGTACATACCTTTAATAACTTCTTTAGCATCATTTTTTCCGCAGACCAGGCTTTTTCCTCTATTCCACACCATCTAATTGCCACCAGTATTGATTTTGTCATTTCTAGCAGTCACCTTGAACTTCTGGCTCTGGGATAAGATGCAATTTTTTAGCAGAACAGCTAAATTAGTAATATGTAGTTACATTCAAGTAAATGAAAAAGAATTTAAAACAGAAAGCTCTTACGCAATCTTCTGCTTTGTGTTTGTGTAGTGGAAATCGCAGGGAGCGAAATACAAAAAAAACTTTGTGTTTGATTCTAGGAAAAACAAATATATTTACAATAATAAATGTAAGGGGAACGAATTTTTATTATAAAAATGCATTTTACAGGTAAACTTTATTTTAGCAAACAATAAAATCTACAATCTTTCTATACATAATTTTTATATACCTCTTATAGTTTAAGCAGCATTTTGCATTAAGTAGCTAAATTTTTTTAAAAAAAGTTAACTTTTGTCCAAATATCGGTCTGTATTAAAGGAAATATTTGAAGTTAACTTAAAATAAACATCAACTTAATTCGACAAATGTCCAAAGCAATTACACACAAAATTTCATGACAATCCGTTGCGAAATATAGAAACCTATTAGGACTAAACATTTAACAGCCTCTATTTTATATATATAGATTTTGAAGTCTTTTAATTTTATAAATTCTTTCAATCAATCTACTAGTAACGGGTACCCGTCATAATAGTACCCGGGTAATACCCGAAACCCCCGGGTACCCGGGTATCAAGAGCACTAGTTGAAAACAATGGTCGAAACCACACAATTTCGGCTCAGTGGGAACATAGTATTAGTCGATGACTGCTTATATTTATTTTTTTATTAATGTATTGCACTAATGTATTTCTTTTTTTATTCCAAATGTTTTATTTTCAGATAATATAACTCCTGCATCACTGTCTTTTAACAGAATGAAAATAGTCTGCGTTGTTAATGAATACTAAAAATTTTTGGCAATGAATCAAAATAAAACTACTAGTAGCTCCGAGAAGATAAGGCAAGCTCACGTTCTATATTCTGGAGCGAATACATGTGCTATTAAACGCAATATTTCAAATGAATCGAGTGATAATGTCATCAACAAAAAGATAAGAATTGATATAGGTGCGTTACCAACTTGCGGCTTTGGTGACCAAATGAACAAAGTACAACAAAAAAAGAGATCCGAACCAAACATGGGGGACTGTATGCAGCAAATTCCTAGCATTTCTTTGAAGGATAATCCCACTAAACTGGTCAGTGTTAGTGTCAATGCAACTGGATCTGCAAGGACCGATGAAGTTGCTATAATTCGAAATGTTACTTCGGCAAATTTAAGTGATATTTCTAATTCTCTTAATTCGGAAGAGCTAGCTGATGAATATGCTCTTTTAAGATCTAATATTACTGATTACGCCAATACGGGCGAATGCGCCGTAAATAGTTCTTGTAAATCAATAACAATTACTAGTAGCAGCGCAAATCACTCATCTTCGGCATTAGATTCGCTCCCTTGTTCAAAAGTTAATTCAAGTTCAACTAATACATTTCCTTCCATGGATACTTCACTAAGTACCGTGCATTTAACAGACACTACTAATGTGATTGTACCGACTTCGAGCACTTCGGATGAAATTGAATTAGTAATGTTGCCATCTGTGCAGGACGCTAAAGCTACCACGATATCTCTGAACTTAGAAAGCAGTGCGCAAAGCATAAACAGTATTGGAATGCGTAATGTGGCTACTAACAATTTGGTGCGTCATGGAACAGTTACCTATAGCCGTATCGGTACAGGAAAGCAAACAACATCAACAGCAGCAGTTTTAAATCGCGTCAATATACAGTCTCCATTAAAAACCCAACCATTAATGGTTTCGACTAAGAAGCTTGTTTCCGAAGTCACTCAGAAAACAGCCAAAGTTTCTATAGGCAATACAACTATTTCCGTTCCGCTGCTGAAGCCTCTTAATTCTACACAACTTATACAGTCTAGTAGTCTCACTGGAGAAATTCAAAAGCATTCGCAATCATCCGCGTATGTTTCCCCTCATCCACAGACTCAGCTTAACCTTAGTAAAATATTAAATGTAAAACGGGGTTCAAAAGGTAACCATCCAACCATTGTTTCGTTATCACAGCTGCAAATCAAACCCGTATCTAGTGCAAATATCGTCCAAGCAAAGGTGGTAAGTAAGAAGCTGCCACAAGTTTCCCCTGTAGTTCCCAGTCACTTACAGGCCAATGCAGGTGTTGTCACTATAACTGCATCGAAGCCAAAACAAAACGTTGGAAATAACATAAGTTATTCGAAGATGTCTCAGTTGACACTAATGCAAGAAGTGTCCTCAAGCAATAAAATCTTGGAAAATGAACATAAATTGTCAGAGGAATTTCCATCAGAAACTACGATAATATCTGCTGAAAATATCCAAAATGTAGTAATCGGAAAAATTGAGGCCAATACTGCAAATATTGAGGCATCATTGGCTATAGTGAGCCCTGATAAAAACACGGGTACAGATGAAAATACAAGTACTACCACAAAGTTAAATTCAGTTACTGCAAGTATGCCACCGCTTCTTACGCCGTTATCTAAACAAGCAGACCAACAAAGCAATACTTCGCAAAACCACAACATATGCCCCGCAGTTAGTATTATTAAACAGAATGCACCTCAATTGATCACCACATCAGCGACTGGCACTTGTGTTTCTACTTCTGCTGTTGCATCCGACTGTAACCTTCCAACGGAATTGCATTCTGCTAAGTCAACATTTAGCTTCAACAACAGCAACGGGAAATTAAATTCTACACCCCTAATAATTCCTAGGAATATTTCTCTTATGTTAGCCAAGAATAATATCAGTCAGCAATCGAAGACTACTCTTGTTTCAACCAAAACCGCAAATCCCGCAGATCAAAGAGTGAAACAAATGAATCTTTCCATGTCTAATGCTGTTAATATTTCTGCAGTATCTTTGCCGCAAGCGAATTGTTTTGTTTCGCAGTCATCAGATTCATCAATAAAACAAACAGTGATTTCCGTTGCAGTGCAACCGTATAACATTATGAACATCTCAGATCAAAATTCTCGAAAGGCTTTCAAGATATCTTCTTTTGGACAAAATTCAGATAAACGCTCCAATTCGATGAACGATGAAGATCAGCAATCTCGTTTGATATCTTCACGTATACGACCAAATTTAGATATATTGTCTTCAAACCGAATTTGCACCACAGAGAATCATAAGGAAGCTCTCTCCGAATTGACTGCAATTGGGAAAACAGGAAGCTCTGCAAACGTTGATACTTTGATCAATACTACATTAGAAAAAGCAAAAACAGAGCCAAATTTATTACCTGTATCGAATTCGCAAGGTATCAATCAGATAACACTTTTAAAACCTGAGGAAACGCACAACGTTCTGTTAAAACAACTTCTTCAAAATTCTTGTATATCTCACAACGCAAGTCAAACACTTACATCAACAGCAGGCTCTTCTTCACTGAACGCAGTATCTTCAGCTTCTCCAATTTGCAGTCACGTACTTTCCGCCCGTAAAGTTATAAACGTACGTGCACCCAGCCTGGGTATGGTCAGTTCTCTCGAGGCGCAGTTAGCACGACCCGTGATCCCACCGGTACCTGCTAACACTGCTACGGCTACCAATCTTAAATCTGAAGCACAACAAAAATCAGAAAAGAATGATAATATTGAAAATTCAGTTGCAGATTGTGAAAACGATACTATTCCAAATGATTTCAAGCTGAAGCCGTCAATGCATGTGATCTCAAAAGAGACATCTTTTGTCTCTAGTCCAAACATTAAGTGTAATTTATCATCGGAATCATCGGAATCTGCACTTGGTGATGTAAAGAATATACCACAACCAAATAGTGCAGGCTCAGTTGAAATGAATCACAGTCACCCATTAGAGCCCGAGAGTAAACAATCAAGCGTATTAAACAACGATAAACAGAATATTCATACTTCGCGCGGTTTATCAACTAACATTGCAACCACAATTGCCACACAAATGTGAGTATAGTTACTAAATGCTTATATAAATGCAAGAAAATAAGTGGTTAAAATATATCCGTACGTAATATATAGGGCCTTATCGCCAATCGTTCTTTTTTTATCGTTTTTTTTATTTTTCGTTTCAATTTTAAAAGAATAATTTTTTGCACAATAGCAAAAGTAATATAATTTTTTGTTTGAAAGAGAAGTGTTTAGCACCAAGGAACATATATCACCAATGCAAGTGGGAAATTTTAATCATATGTCTACAGACTTTCATTGCCAACCACATTTTGTATATTTATTACAGGTACTTGGTTACTCCCAGTAAGCAATTACATTTATTAATTACAAATAAAGTTACAAATGCAAATAATTGTAATTATATAAATTTGAATTACAATTCTTTTTGGTTACATTTTTAATGAATTGTATTTATTATATACAATTCAAAAATATAAAAAATTAAATTATTAACATTTAAAAATGCAAAGTTGGGTTTTTTAGGATTTATTGATAGTGGTAGGTTGAAGCGCTTTTTTTTGGAAACTTCTTTAGCGGGAGTAAATAGAAAATTTCGCAACGGAAATCGCGTTGTTGTTGCACTCATACGCCACTAATAACAAACGAAGTTATGCGTTTCTAGTGTTTAGCGAACTAGGTCATATGCAGATCGACTACATACAATCATGCAGAGAGTCGACTTCTCGCAGTTGTATCTTATGTGCTTTAGTGAGAGAGCTTGATTGCATATAGCTGCTTTCCTCTCGTGTGTTTTGTACGTTTACTACGTCGTGCTTGTGCCGATAAGTATAGAGAGTACCATCAGAAAAAAAGTAACAACAAAATAGAGAGAAGAAGACTGCAAAAACTTCAACAGAATTGTTTTAAATGTTTTCTAATAATTTTCAAATAAAAAACAATGTTTCAATTCTACTGTGAGTACCTGCAGACACATAATTTTTTTTTATGGTGACGTTAAACACGAGAATCTAAGATTTTATCTTTGATAGAGACCACTAAAATATTAATATATATATTTTTTTTCAGAAACACTTTAACCCCAAGACCCATTGTAACCAAAAATCATCTGGGTGATTATTCTAAGTCCATAAATGAAAAATCAACATCAACAACAATATCTTCACCGTTGGAGAAAAAAACTAGTAATTTATGTATACAACTAAATCCGACTGACAACCTAAATACATCAAGCACAACATTCTGTAAAGAACTAACAGTGACTGGCGGTGATTTGGAGTCACTTAATGTAATGAATTCTACAAGTATGTATATAACAGATCAAACTACAAAATCAAGAAATACTGTAAAACACTTAGACATTTCAACTGATGATCATGCCATGGGAAATACCTTTCCGAATTGTTCAAATTCAAAACCCAGTCAATCGCTGGAAAAGTTCAACGTAGAAAGTTCGCAAATTACAATAGAAAAGCTAAAATCTGCAGTTAAGGATGTAGAACTGCGAAAAAAACGCAAACGGGAATATCAAAAACATCGCCGGCAGCTTCTGAACAACAACAAAGATGCCACACAGAATTTAGTTTCACCTAATTTGTCTAATTCAAAAAAACGGGCACGCAAAATGTCGAAAATTGAAGAAGATTATGACAACTTCATTAATAATTTAATGGCACATGTACGACAAATGCAACCACTGCAAGTGCTTGAGCCCTTATTAAATCGAAACTTTGGAATTTGTAACATATACGGTATGCGAAACTGTCCACGTGCTTCCAACAGCAAAGAAAATGATGAAAAACTGTTTGATCAACATGTTCTAAGTGAATATGGCAGTATTAAATTGATGCATAGAATGGCTTTATATGATGAAAAACGTTTTAGTGGGTTGGATACGGCAAAAGAGACACAACCGTTCACAATACAAAATGATTTTTATGATCAGGAGTTTTCGCCAGCTATTAACAATGATCAAATGAATAAATTAATTTGTTTCAATAAGTCAGTACGTGAACGTAATACCGAAACATTAGATATCATCAGTAATAAAAGTGACAGCAGTTATGATAGGAAATCTTCAGTACACACTATAAGCGAAAAGTTCTCGCAATTAATATTTCCTGGTTTAGTTTTAAATAATTTAAACAATCAATATTTTGGCCCTATGTCACCCATTGTATCATTTGTTGAACCGATTTCATCCACAAAAACTTGGCATATTGTGAAAAAAGATCTAACATCTAATTTTAATATAAAGGAGTACGCCGATGAAGAGATATATTCAGTGAGGTACGTATTGTAACATAAAAATGTTTATAAAGAATGAGAATATATTAAATTAATGAGACTTTGCCTAAATATTCAAACGTATTTTTGAGAATTTGATAATTTTTGTTCAAAGTCACAAACTAAAAAGTGCGTGAACTTCTCGATGGCAATTTTTTTTTACATAGCACCAACTTTTGCCTTTCAACATCTCTATTAGGGTTTGACATAAAAGTATAGGTTCCTTCCATTCCAAGTCCGTAAAGGGTTGTTTTAGCTTATATTGATATCTTCACAACAAAACATTGCACACTGGGGTCGCTCCATATAAATGAATGAATGCTCACAATTCTGAAATCGGTTTTTCCCTCCAAACTCATTTGAGCTATACTTTTTAATGTTTAATTAAATAATTCCATTTAGAATTTATGCAGATATCAATGTGTTCTTCCACGCCACAATCGGTTGAGGATGGTTGTTTCTTCTGTGGTGTCTCAAACTTATTTGTTTTTTAGACAATATCGCGTCGAGCTCGCGTGTATTCTTATTGATAGCGAAGCGATAACACCGATTAATTTTTGAATGTTCTAACCGAAATGCTCTACAAAAGATAACCTAACCTGAACATTGTATATTTACATTTCAGAAATTATTTTCGTATCGAAAAGCTATTAGAAATTAGCGAAAAACTGAAGCTGTGCTGAAATTTTGCATAAAAATCACTTATATTCATCAAATAAACAAAGTTAGCTTGCCAAATGCCAATAACTCAGTGGTCCGTAATTCCCCGAACGTTTTTTTTTTTTATAATATGACAGCATATGAGTAACATAACATAATGTAGTCAAAACAAACGAAAAATTAAAAAATTATCAAAGTATCACGTTTCTATTTGTTATCGAAGCAAGGTAACAGTGCGTGTATACAAGTCGAGTACTGAAGGGAAAATGAGCTTGACAAGAGGCGAGCTTATGACAGTTTTTTGCAGCTGCCGACCACTACAAGGGTGAAAAATGTGACGCTGGTCCGTAATTCCCCGTGGTCCACAATACCCCAGTTTCCCCTATATTTTTTTTTTAAATTTATTTAAATATACCAAATTTCGTTAAAATAAAATAAAAACTGTAAGTTAAAAATTCTAATCAGGTTCTGATTCTACATCAGATGTCTTCCAACATATCTAATACTTCTGGAAAAAAGGGTCTTGTAGTCAAACGGTAAAGCGCTCAAATTAATTAATGGGAAAATAAACTGTTATGCATATGCCCGTCTCTATATACATTGTTGTTGTGATGATTACATTTGTTCATTTACCTGTTTATATATAACTTCAAATAACGAAATTGACATGAACTTAAGTCATGACTTTGAAAAATTAACCTCTAGATTTAATTTTCATAGTCTCCTAAAAAACTATCATGAAATAAACTTTAGTTTTATTTTCCTAACAAGTAAAAAAGATCGAATTGAGTAGAATCTTAAGACTGACTTAAATATGGTTAACAATTATATATTAGCTTTTTATTTCAACATACATTCTACAAACATACATATCGCTGCTTTAATTTGCTAAGACCGTAACACGCATTTTTTAAATTTTACGGAAAAGGCAAAAAACATTTTGTTATTTAGAGTAGTGCTTCGAGAATTTTGAATTTAAACTGACACCTAGAATCATTTTCTCACAAACACACACACTCTCTCATGTACTAGACTTTCAAATAACGAACTGTTATGCAGGCTAGCTACAATGGGGGAAAAACAACAACATAAGTATTGGGAGTATGAATGTATAAACTCGTATTTTTTTTCATAATTTGGACATTTATTGTGAAAAAGTGACTATAAATTTATTCTTTAAAGTCCATCGTTAGCCACAACCTTTTCCACGTTAGCCACAACCTTTTCCCATCTTTCTGGTAGCATACGGGTTCCGCGTCGAAAGAACTCCTCATCTTTTGAGGCTATCCACGAATCGACCCATTTTTTGAGTTCTTCGAAAGAACGGATGTCCTGTTCAGCCAGGCCATGTGTCATCGATCGGAACAAGTGGTAATCAGAAGGAGCGATGTCTGGAGAATACGGCGGGTGGGGTAGCACTTCCCATTTCAGCGTTTCCAAGTATGTTTTTACTTGCCTTGCAACATGCGGCCGAGCATTGTCGTGCTGAAGAATAACTTCGTCGTGTCTATTCTCATATTCTGGCCTCTTATCCTTTAATGCTTGGCTCAAACTCATCAATTGTAGTCAGTAGCGGTCATCGGTGATCGTTTCATTCGGTTTCAACAGCTCATAATACACGACACCTTTCATATCCCACCAAATACACAGCATGAGCTTGGATCCATGGATGTTCGGCTTTGCCCTTGATGTTGATGCATGTCCGGGCGGTCCCCATAATTTTTTACGCTTTGGGTTATCGTAACGTATCCACTCTTCACCGCCAGTCACAATACGATGCAGAAAACCCTTTCTTTTCTGTCGTTCAATCAGCAGTTCACATGTGAAAAATCGTCGTTCCACGTTTCTCGGCTTCAATTTGTACGGCACCCAATTTCCTTGCTTTTGAATCATTCCTAATGCTTTTAATCGTTTAGAAATGGTTGATTGATCAACTCCTAAAGATTCTGCAAGTTCTTGTTGCGTTTGACATAAATCTTCTTCGAGTAATGCCTTCAATTCTTCATCTTCGAACTTTTTCGGGCCGCCTGAACGTTCCCAGTCTTCAACATCAAAATCACCACTTTTGAAACGTGCATACCACACCTGACACATTCTAACGTCTATAGCACAGTCAGGATAAGCTTCAGTGAGTAAACGATGTGCTTTAGTTGCGTTTTTCTTTAAATGGAAGAAGCAAATTAAAACTTCCCGCAAATGTTGTTTTGTTGGCACGAAATTCGACATTTTCAGCTATAGTAAAACACTTTTTTGAAATTATGAAAATTATTTGACAGATCAATTCCTATAGTATTTTTGGCGCTCTTCGAGATAGAATAGCTGTCGATGTCAAAAAAATGGTGCGTATGATAGATATGAAGTTAGTCACAATTACGAGTTTATACATTCATACTCCCAATATATAGAACGGTAGTGGTAGTTTCATTCAATATCTCTATTCAGTGAAGATATTTGGAATCAAATCTGTAATTCTGGGTTATGATTTCAAATATTAGTAGCTTATATAGGACATTGAAAGATTAAGAACTATCATTAAGATCACTGATGAGGAATTGTGTTGGATTCCGAAACGGCCATCTGATTTGCCCGTCTCTATATACATTGTTGTTGTGATGCTGAAAATATTATATTGAAAAGTCTTCTAAATTTTTGACTGTTCTTGTTTTTCTGCTGTAACTCTCCCTCCGAACCCGGAGTTTAAAAGCATTTCATTTTATAAGTTTTACTATAGATTGGCAGTGAATATAAATAAATAAATTTGAAATGGTTATATAAAGTATGTACATTGCAATTTCTCTTTTCTTCATTTGCTTGTTCCATTTTTTCATTTGAAGTAGCCCACAGATTTGCAATGTAATGAGAGTCAGCAGAAGTAAGCCAAGCTTGTTTACCTTTTAAGAAAGAACTTGAAGCGCATTTTAAAGAAGCATTAATTGTTTTCCATTACTGGTCCTCCATTTTTTTTCGCTTAAATCGCTTGTACCATATAACGACTTTTTCTTTTGAATTCACAGTCGATCGAAAGTTATAGATGTCGAACTTGGCAGGTTCTGATGCAGTAGTCATGCATACTTAAACTTTCAAGCTGGTTTTTCTCAAAACTGCATTTTTGAAATGGTTATAACTATTTAATAGATTGAATTCAAATTTTCATGATATTTTCAGTTTGTCTATAGTTCTAGTCCGTCCGAACCAAGATTATTGCGATATCGCTCATAGTTTTTTAAGGGGGTAGTCTCCCAAAAAAAAGTCTTTAATTTTTTTTTTTTTTCATAGTACGTACCTTTTTTTTTTGTGAATTTTAATTTTTTCAGTACATAACATTAGAGATATTAAAATAATGTTTTGCTGGTTTTTGAATGATTTTCCTTTTTGGTAGAGCCGTCTGTAACGACCAATGCTTATAACTGTTTGACATGATATCTTGACTTTGGAATATCTGAGACTAAAATTCAAGTCGATTTCCATGTAAGAAATGCCCCAAACCGAATCAAGTTTCGCATAGACCCTTTTGAAGCACTTGATTGTTGACCCTTGGTTCAATCCAACACCAATCCTACACCTAGCAAAAATCTGAAATTGGAGTATGAGCGACCTATTTACATAAGAAAAATAAGAGTAATAAACCTATTTTTAGTATGAAAAAATCGCAAATAAAAAGTTTCGCGATTTTTGTCATCGCGAATTTCGCGTTAGAACCAAGAAACCAAAAAATCACTGAATTTTTTTTCAGATTTTTCCTATATCTAGTTAGGCTGAAAAACGAAATTTACAAAATCCGCCATTATTCATTAAAAATTTCAGATAATGGTTTGAAAATTTAGCCAAATCATTCTTAAATCTAGGCACAGGTCTATCAATTAATATGCTGTTTCAATTTTTGAGTTTAGATAAGCGAACACGAATTATGGCAACCATCAACCATATTTTTTTTTTTTTTTTTACTCAGATGTTCCACAGATATATAGTCGATGTAATTGTATATTGCTGAAATGTTAATAACTATACAAAGCTAGTATATTTTCATTCTTCGTTACAAAAAAATCGCACGAAAGCGTCAAAAAACAGCTGTGTCATGGACTTTGAAAACATACAGCCTTATTTTATAAAACGCAACACTGAAGTGAGTGATTATTGGCGTTTAGTTACTTAGTCGCGTTGGCAGAATTGAAAAACGGTGTTATATAAAGCGCAACGTTAGCATTTTGTTTATTTGAACTGTCAAATTTATCACTTTGCTGTGAGCTTGCGTTGGAGATGAAATGGATTTGTTTATAAAGAAAGAGTAAGTTTTTTTATTTGTGATATATGTATTTCAGTTGATAATTCCAATTTTGTAATAGCCTTTTTTCTAATAGCTGTTAAGCTATTTAGAAGGCCGTGGACAGAATTGTTCACTTGGAACATTTTCGGTCATAGTAGAAATGTTTCGTTTCTTCATGTTATCTGATGTGTGTCCCATCGACACAACCAAATATCCAAAACGTCTCAGCTGTTGCGCAAAATTTTTCGTTAAACGCAAATTTATTGGTTTTCATCACATTCAGTTGATGAAGAAAAGTAATATGCCAATGGAAACATTTTCTTAAAAAAATTATCTATATAGAACTAACTTTAAACAAAAAACACACAATTAAGTTGCTATTTAGCGTAAAAACATGAAAATAATATCTGATAAGTTCATGATAGTTTTTTAGGAGACTATGAAAATTAAATCTAGAGGTTAATTTTCAAAGTCATGACTTAAGTTCATGTCAATTTCGTTATTTGAATTTATATATAAACAGGTTAATGAACAAATGTCATCAAAAATGACACCTAGAATCATTTTCTCACAAACACTCACTCTCATGTACTAGACTTTCAAATAACGAACTGTTATGCAGTTTAGCTACAATGAAAAAAAAACAACAACATAAGTGTATAGAACGGTAGTGGTAGTTTCTTTAAATATCTCTATTCAGTGAAGATATTTGGAATCAAATCTGTAATTCTGGGTTATAATTTCAAATATTAGTAGCTTATCTAGGATATTGAAAAATTAAGAAATATCACTAAGATCAATATCTGATAAGGTTGTAACAAATTATAAAATAGTCAAAGAAAAACAAATTTTAAACATTTGCAGAAAATATTCAACTATACTATGCATTGCAACCCTAACCCGTAAGCAATTGATAGTTCGGCGCGATGGCGTAGTGAACCTAACACAATTACGTAGCGTTTTATAAAATACCGTTTCTGAATTTAAAATACTAAATTTGTTGACGCCTCTAACTGTACCCAATCCATTAACCTTCATCCGGTTGAAATTTTTTCGAACGAATCCGGTACTAAAGCGTCAAATTAAAACTGCATCCAAAAAGCTTGTTTTCAATGAAAAAACCTTGTTTTTTTTTGTGAGGGAAAGTGAAATTTATATATTTTTGATGCAAAAAAACAATAAAATTAAAACATTACTCAAAAAAACTCAATGCATGCAATTTATTAATCAATTTTTGCTACGTATTTTTCACATAAATTAAGGCTTTACACAATTGTCACATTATGTACATTGTTCATATGGATAAAAAGTTTCGGAATCAGCAGCGACCCATATTTTTATGGACAACTAAGACGAAATGTAATAACATTTCATCCACAGTGATAATACAATATAGTATGTGTAGATACGCATTCTGCATTGGCCTCAACAAAACAGTTTGCGCTTAATAGCTAGTATTCTGACTGCGCATTGCGAGATCAGAGAACACCTTTGTAAAATAGGGTTTGATGAAAGCTCAATATGTAGGTTATGCAATGTGGAGGATGAATCATCAGAACATATTTTAGCTCAGTGTAGAGCACTGTTCCACAAAAGAATAAAATGTCTGGGTATGTACCTAGTGCCAGGTATAGAACTAGCATCTATAGATCCAGGCGCAATACCCAAATTCTTGAGGGAAATTGGGCTGGATGAGGTACTCTAGCAGATTAGTCTAGAAATAGAAGAGAGAATTACAAACAATACAACAGTACAATACAATACAACCGTCAAACTGAAGGCAGCTATTTAATTTTTTGAAACGTTGCACTGTGCTCCGTAACCATATAAAAGTTGGACAAATATAGAAGGAGTTGTTTGAATTTGATGAAACTTAAATTCCTAATTTACGGTATAATAATTTCGAAAATGAAATGGTTTTTTTTGTACCGGTTACCCTTTTGTAAAAAAAACCTGTTAAGACACTGTTGGGTGTTAAGTTTAATATAAAATAAAACCCAAATGATTTTTTTTGAATTCACAATAATCGATTTTAATTTTTTATTTTATTTATTTATTCAATGTTTTATTTTTGTTTAAATTATTGTTTTTTTTTTGGTGGGTGGGATTTGCTCCTAAGTATACTTGTCGGCGCTTCAATTGTGTGTTAAAATATGACTAATTTTCAGTTTTTATGATCACCTATTCACCATGACTTATAGCTGTTAACTCTTGTTGTATAGTTGAAAAAAAGAGAAGATTTTGGGACAGTCCCTGTTTACAGGGTGACAATTGTAAAGTGACGCAAGTTTAATACTCTGCAGCAAGCTTTGCCATTTACCGTTACTTTAATTTAAAAAGCAAATTCATTCATCATTGGCTTTGCTTTTAATTTCATTTGAATTTTTGTTATTACATTTTGAAATTTCCATAAAAATGGACAAGGAAAATATTCGTCGTGAAATTATGAAATTTCATTTGGCAAATTATAGTAGCCGTCAAATTGCAAAGGCTTTAAATTTGTTAAGTCGTACGGTAGACCGAGCTATTATTCGATATAATGAAACTGGGGGTTTTGGAGATAGAGACCGGGGAAAATTTTCAACAGTTGCCACTACTGGTTTAACAGAAAAAATTCGTAAACGAATCAAGCGAAATCCAAGGCGCTCAATGAGAAAAATCGCTAAGGAAGTGGAAGTAAACCGTGAAACAATGCGAATCATTGCAAAATCAAAGCTTAATCTTAAGCCGTACAAGCTCCGAAAAGCTCAAGATCTGACACAAAAAAAGAAAGATTTACGACTGCAAAGATGCAAGGCGTTGCTACGCTCTTCCGTGTTTAAAAATGTTGAAAATAACTTGTTTACAGATGAAAAAATTTTCACGGTTGAACAACATTTCAGTGCGCAAAATGACCGAATGTGGCTAACATCATCATCGCAACAAAATAGGACTGTTGGCCGAGTTCAAAAGCCAGCTTCCGTTATGGTATGGGCTGGAGTTTCCGCTAATGCCAGAACCCCTCTAATATTCGTTGAAGTGGGTGTTAAAATTGACCAGGTTGTTTATCGGAGCATTTTAAATGAACATGTTCTTCCCTGGGCCCAAGATACATTAGGAAATGAAAACTGGACTTTCCAGCAAGATTCTGCACCTTCCCATATGGCAAAATTAACGCAAACATGGATAAAAGACAATTTTTCTGGATTCATAACATCTCAAGAATGGCCACCATACTCCCCAGACTTGAATCCAATGGACTACTCTATTTGGAGTATTTTAGAGAGTAAGGCTTGTGCATCTCAACACCACAGTCTGGAGTCGCTGACAAATTCATTAGAGAAAGCCTGGACTGAAATTGATCAGGAAGTCCTGTGGCGAACAGTCCTAAAGCATCCGAAAGCAGTACTTTGAGCCACGGTCAAGCCGTTTCCTATGAACATAATTCCAACCTTCATGATACGTGGGTAGACATCAGCTCCTAGTTCCATAACAATTTTCTCGGTTGAAGAGAATTTAGGGTCAGCCAAAAAAAGATGTTCATAGTGGCTTCCAGGCAATCTGCTGATTTCATTATCGTATATAGCTTTCGATGGTTCATCTGATGTTAATGCTTGTATCTCTAATTTAAAGGTCTCGTCGTATCGAGGTCTTGAGCTTGGGTATCCAAAACTCGGCTCGTATAAGCCGTAAAACTAATTGGTTACCGCCGTGTAAGCTTATTATGTGAGTCATATGTGTTAATAATTTTGCTAATTGGCTATATGTCAGCACAGAGGATTTTACTAGACGCCCGTTTGCTCGGATTATGCCTTGCGCATCCAAAAACGGGTTGAGGGTTAATAACGAGCTTTTGGGGGAAATATGAATCTTTTGGGTCAACGCAGAGTATTCGTCTGAGAAAAATCTTCGCTGTGTTAGGAGAATAAGTCTCTCACGCACTTTCTTGATTTCTGCAGACGTGATTTCTAACGATGTATGTGTTTGAATCGTGCACCTGGTGGGGGATATGTTTGTATAGAAACGAAATATGTATGCCAAGACTCTTAGAGCTCTTGGCAATGAAGAAAATCGATTCAATATGTCTTCTTGGGTTATTGATGGGAATGCTTTTACTGATTTCATTTCCAGGATAGTGTCTTTGGGTATTTTAGAAATGGGCCATTCTACTCTAGAATTTTTTAACCATTTAGGACCATGCCACCATAATTCACTATTCTCAATGTCATTGGCTGCACAACCACGACTTGCCAAATCAGCAGGATTGTCTTGACTGTCGATATGATGCCAGTTTTCAGTTCCAACCTTTTCTGAAATGTCCGATACTCTATTGGCTACAAAAGTAGTCCATGCACATGGAGGTTTACGTAACCACGCGAGTACAATGGTGGAATCAGTCCAAAGGTATGTCTTGTAATTGGTCAAATCTACCTGGGGTAATATATTGTCGACCATGGTGGCTAATAGAACCGCACCGCAGAGTTCAAGTCGAGGGAGAGAAACGGTTTTAACGGGTGCTACTCGGATTTTTGACATTAATAGAGTTGTGTATATCTCCGAAGTTTGGCTGTCCATAACGCGGATATACAACGTTGCACCATAAGCTTTTTCAGAGGCGTCGCAAAAACCATGAAACTGCACAGTTGTCATTGGATTATAATGGGTCCATCAGGGTACTTCTAATTGGTTAATGGTAACATAATCGTTTAGAAATGTTTGCCATCGATGAAGTGTTAAGGATTTCAGGAATTTATTCTCATTTGTTCAAACTTTTTTAGATATTGCTCACAAATTCTTTAGTTTCGTTTTGATCTACTTGTTTAGCAACGTTTGATCGCTGATGATGAGAAGTGGATGTTTATTTTTCAGCCGATTGTTCTGAAACTTTCAGAAACTATCTTTTTAACAATAACAATGATGTGTGCAAAAATTTAAGCTATTTCGATGTAAAATAAGGGTACCTCCCATACAAATTTTCCACTTTTTGGGGATTTTTGACGGTTTTTTGTATGGGAGGTATGTCTAAAATTATTTTTTTCAGCAAACAAATGTCAAATTCAGTTTTTTCATCCCAAAAAACCCCTCGATACCAATTTTCACCGCAATCAGAAGAGGAACATGTGTCTTCGTAGTATACCCCCAAGCCAAAACTTCAAAAAAAAATGTTGTATGAAACGCTGCTGATAGGGGAAAAAACGTTTATCACCACTGAGTTCCTTGACCCCGAATTAGTTAGAAACGATATGTCTCCCGTCCGCTACAAAAATTTTTTTTCTAATTCGAGCACAGTGTAATTTTCGCTGTAATCACTATTGGTGCGAGCCAAGAAAAAGAACGTATCATTTTTTGCATTCCATCTGATGCCGAGGGTCTTGGCAGTATTGGACGGTGATAAATTAAGTAGATCTTTATCCAATAAGTGCTCTTGAGGTATTCCCTCTAGAACTTGAGATGTATTTGATGTCCATTTCCGTAAAGAGAAGCCAGCGTTTTCTAATGCTCCTATGAGCTCGTCTCTGGAGGTTTTGCAGCTGTTACCTCATGCTCTCCTGCTAATACATCATCCACATACATATTTTTTCGTAAGATGTATGCTGCGTGAGGGTGCGTTTCTTGTATGTCATCTGCTAATTGTAGTAGAGTGCGAATGGCTAAATAGGGAGCGCAATTGACTCCGAATGTCACTGTCTGTAGTTCGTAATCTCTTATGGGTTCGTTTGCGGATTTTCTAAAGAGGATTCTTTGATATGGAGTGTGTTTTGAGTCTACTCCTATTTGGCGATACATTTTTTGTATGTCAGCGTTAAAAACAGCGATAAAGTCGCCATCTTAAGATTAGAAGAACCAAATCGAGTTGTAATGTGGGTCCTATGTGCAAAATGTCATTAAGACTTTTGCCATTTGAAGTATGGCTGGAAGCATTAAAAACAACTCTGAGTTTTGTTGTAACTCGGTCAGGCTTTATCACAGCATGATGAGGAAGATAGTAATGTGTAGGTTCTTCTGATTGTTGAGTGGGGCATTCAACCTTTATCATATGACCAAGTTCTAGATATTCCGCAATTACTTGATCATATTCGAGTTTGATTTCAGGTCTTTTTAATAGCAATTTTTCGCTCCGCAGATATTGAGCCATGGCAATGTGTCTTGATTTTTCTAATGCATTGTGGGTCTGCGTTTTGAAGGGTAGGGTTACCACATATCGGCCGCTTGGGTCTCTAACTGTGGTGTTTTTGTAATTGTTTTCAGAGTAAAGGTCTGATTCTGACATGGTTAATTTACGTGGAACGTCCTCCATCTCCCAAAATCGTGTTAAAATTGTGTGTAGTTTCACATTGTTGTGAAAAAAGACAATTTTTTTTGTTTTGATGTGCTTGAAAGGGGGCTAGATAAAATCCATCCAAATTCTGTCTCTTGTGCCAAGAGAGATCCTAATACCTTACGTAGAACGCCTATTTTAATGATTTCCGGGTATAAATCGCTACCGATAATTATATCCACGGATCGAGTCCTGTAGAATTGGGTGTCTGCTAGTGGGAGTTCAGGTAGTTTATCGCATCTGGTTGTATCTACTGAGCAGGTTGGTAGATCATTGGTTAGTGTCTTTAATATTAGGGCTTGGGTTTGTACTTTAAATTCAGGGTTAATTAGTGATCCTAGAGTTATTTCACATGCTTTTGAGGTGGTCGCTGTTATGGTTTCATTTAAACCGGTCACTTGAGCTGCGATGTCATGGACGGGTAGTCCAATTATCCTTCTCAACTTCTCAGAAATGAAGGTAGCTTCAGATCCCGAGTCGATGAGTGCACGTGCCGTGATAAAGATCCCGTTACTTTCCAGCGTTACCATGGCCGTCCCGAGGAGTATCTGTTTCATACCGGCTGCGGTATGTGAGGGTTATCTAGGACAGGGTCAGTGGACTGTATAATTGTTGTATAGGCTTGTCGCTTAGGGTTGGGTTGTCGAGAAGCTGTGTAAGAACTTGTGTTTGCTAGTGGAGTATCTTTTTGTGGTTCTACTCGTTGAATCGTTGAGTGTTCCGGGGTTTCCTTGTGTAGTAAGGAATTGTGTTTTTTATTGCATGCCCAACAACTAAACTTGCTCAAGCAATCCCTTACGCTATGTGATACTGCTAGACAGTTGTAACAATGTCCCATCCTTTTCACAGCAGCGATTCTGCCATATACATTCATGGCAAGGAATTTGGGACACTCGCGTAGAGTATGTTTTGTGATGCACATTTTGCAAATTGCACCATCAACATACTCTTTCATTGGCTTGGTGTTTTTGGATCTTGCATCGCTCTTTTTGAGATTTGATGTTGATGAGTCTTGCGAAACGTTAGCGTGGTACATATTCACACGTTTTTCGTTCACTGTTTGAAAATTAGGATTGCTGGATGCTCTTTGTGGGTTGATTTTGGTTATGATGGGTTTTATGTTATCTACAGATTCAAGAGTTTTATATTTATGGGTCTGAAACGAGTCAAAAATATTCCATGAAGGGATTGTTGTTACATCCGGTAGCGTGTCTTCAAAACGTTCCAGAATCTCTTTAGGCAGTTTTGTGGAACATAAATAGATTAAAATAGGGTCCCAGCTCTCCGTGTTAGTTTTCAAATTCCGTAGAGTCATCAGACAGTTGTTGACAGTTCTTTGCAGCCTTTTTATAGAACTACCTGACTCAGCAGAAACTATAGGTAGATTGAATAGGGTCTTTAACTGCGCGTTGACTTGCATTCTCTTGTTCTCATATTGGTCTACGAAATTCTCCCAAGCCATGATAAAACCATCGTTGG
Source organism: Toxonevra muliebris (assembly GCA_963691655.1). Classification (NCBI taxonomy): domain Eukaryota; kingdom Metazoa; phylum Arthropoda; class Insecta; order Diptera; family Pallopteridae; genus Toxonevra; species Toxonevra muliebris. Next base: position 49,329,042 of record OY829328.1, on the reverse strand, counting down.
TGAGAGGAGCATTTTTAACAATGTCCTTTGCTTCACCGCGGGTTTTTTGATTAAGGTGAAATAACTTTTCTACATTGCTCAATCGGGTATTACGGATATATAGTGCTGTAAACATGTCTCTGAAGGTTGGCCATGTTACAAAATCTCCATTGAATATATCCGTATCACAAGGGGGTAAACGGATGACTGATTCTATAGTGGTGGGTCTTTCGTTAGTTTTTGGGCTTTCTTTTATATCTGGTTTTGAGGTCTTCAGGTTGTCGATGTTATCATTAATGGAAGATAGAAATCGGAGGTATGTATTGAAACATTTTTTAAAATACTCTTTCAACTTTTTCTGATCTATTTTTTCTTTTTCCTCAGGGCTATCTGGTGCTGCCCTTATGTCATCATAAGTCGTTTTCAGTTTTCTCCAAACTTCGTTTAATTCAAGTCTTTGAATTTCTAAAGAACGAATTGTTAGTTCACCTATAGGTGCCTCAGTGTATAGTGCCTCTAGTTCTATCAAGTCATTACAATAGTGACTGAACATTTTGAGTGTCATTTTTTTTTGTATAAAGGATTCTTTATAAAGTGTTATGCGGATTAAAGGAAGGCGTAAAATTCCTTTGGGTATATTTGTTTATGTTAAGTGGTGAGGGCATAAGCTAATATAAATTCAGAATTCCCTAAAAATTTTATTATTATACGTATTTATTCTCGTATTGGCGGTGTTGATAAATTCCAGTCTAGCATCTCTTTGGATATTTGGGTATATGGTTTTGTGGGTATGTCAATAATTGAGTGGGTAAATTTGAGTATATAAGTAAATAAATATATTTTTATGCAATAAGTAATAAGAATATATGTACATATAAAAGATTAAACATACCGTTTCTTTTATGTACTGTCGTATACCGTTTACTTTATGTATTATCGTATACCGTTTCTACTGTACTTTATTAATTTTAATATTTTAAATTTTTAAATAAAAATGAAAGTACTTGTGGTTTAATCCAAAATACACTTACAGTGAATCCTTATGCTTGCGTTGGTGGGTTTTGGGTGCTGTAGTGTATATTTTATGGTTAGCTTCCTCTTCACTGAGCTTTTTTTAGACGGCTCGATTGGACCAAATGTGGTGTTAAGTTTAATAGAAAATAAAACCCAAATGATTTTTTTGAATTCACAATAATCGATTTCAATTTTTTATTTTATTTATTTATTCAATGTTTTATTTTTGTTTAAATTATTGTTTTTTTTTTTTGTGGGTGGGATTTGCTCCTAAGTATAGTTGTCGTCGCTTCAATTGTGTGTTAAAATATGACTAATTTTCAGTTTTTATGATCACCTATTCACCATGACTTATAGCTGTTAACTCTAGTTGTATAGTTGAAAAAAAGAGAAGATTTTGGGACAGTCCCTGTTTATACTGCATGTAAACAGATACTATATAAATTATTGCTTAAATTTTGTGGACGCGCCTAACTAAAAATACCATTTGCTAAAGATTTATAGTATGCTGATTCTAGAATCGGTTTTTCGGTACCGGTTTCGGTTTTCAGTTTTCAATTAAAAACCTATGTTTTCAATTAAAAACCTTTGCTCCATCATTTCATACAACGCTACCTCACCTTCTTAAAATGTGCCTACTTTTATCATAGATATATATAATAAAATATATTTTCTAATTAAGTATATTTTTATAAAATATTGACATTACAGCTAAAAGTAAAAAACCATTTAAGCTTAATTATACACTTGACGACATTATATTGTTTTGCTAAGCTAGTCACGCCCCTTCCTTCTAAAACTTCTGTATTTTTCTTTTAATTTCAAGAACTACTTTTTTGAAATATATTTTTACATTTATGAGAAAAAAATTGATTCAAATATTTTGTACACCAATAGTACAAATACATATGTAATTTGTATACCAAACATGGGCATTTTTCAATATTAGGAGACTCCTAAAACTCGAAGAAATTTAAATTCAATGTATTACCAACATATTTACTTGAGGTTTGTCACTTGTAGGTTAAAATTGATGTTTAAGAACGTTTTGGTGACCAAGCCATGAAAATTATGGTACAAAAAAATTGCTTTGAGAAGTTGAAAAAATTTAATAAATTTCATTAAAATTTTTTTTTGTTTGTATTTAAGAGTATTAGTAAATATGGATTTTCTCCTAAGGTTGGACGAAGTTGGCCAATTTTTTTCCACCATTTAAGTAACTAAGGATTATTATTAACAAAAAAAGGCACGAGACTACAGCCTTTTGCGGCCTAATGATTTATATTCTTTACTGAAGTTGACAATTTTTTAAGTTTTTCTCTGAAAAAATATTAATTTAAAAAAAATTTCTAAAAAAAACGCTCTGTTAAAAAAAAAAAATTATATGTTGTGAAGTAGGTAATATTATTTGTCTAAAAAAAAAAAATTAAAGCGCTGTCAATGATACCTGATTTTTAAGCAATTTTTTTGTAAGAGCCATAAAAATTCAATTTCTTATTTTAACATTTGCTTCTTAAATTGATCGACTTTGGCAAGCCTTAACTCCTTCAAAACACAACCGCTGTAAAAAATATTTTGGGTTCGTTATACATATTCTATTACCTTTAAAATGGCATAAAAATTTTAATGATGGGAGACATATTTTTTTTTGATTTTTGTCCACTCTCGAAGCACTGTGCGTTGCAAAGATATAATAGCAGCAAAGTCGGGTCTTCCATGTTTATCATGCCATAATTCGATCAAGACATTCGCCATTTGAGCGATACACATCAGCCAACAACAAAATACCAAAACGGGCTCTCATTTCAATGTTATCAATTGGAATCCAATTTTCCTGATAACAACGAACATCTAAATTCTTTATGTCCAATATAATTTTTTCATTTGGTTGGATAAATAACAAAAAAGCTGATGACTGATCTGAACATTCAACAGCAGCAAAAGTTGTTTGTCCAATAGCAAGAGAAAATAACATCAACAATGTATGAACGTCACAAAATAAAAATAAAATAAAATAAAATAAAAATAAATTTTTACGTTGTCGTGAAACAAATTGGCATGAATAAGTTGAACTTCCATGTGAACATTGCAAGGGATTTTGAGTGTATTCAATTGCTCTGTTTTTCGAAAAAAGCAAAATATCTGGCAGTAAAACTACCTCTTCTCTCGCTTCTGGTGCCATCATAACCTATTTCCTCTGGTAGATAAGCATCATCCTCGTCGGTTGCATATGGTTCTTCTTCATCATCACTACTAAACTGGTCAAACCAAGAACTTGCCATTTTTTAAAACAAATCCTCTAAGATCAAACCTAGCTAATACTAAAAAAACATCGAAAAAATGATGCGCAAAAACAGAAATGCGTTAAAAATACATTGAAAACAATATTTTCTCATACAGTGTCAATTTGTCTGGATTAAGAGCATTTTTTGTACGCCTTACTGCGCCATCTGGCGGAGAAATCGATGACGAAAAAATAAAATTTTTATACGATTTAAACAAAAAGCCGGAACCTCAGGTCGAAAATAGTGTCAATTTGACACTAAAACCGGATTAAGGTTAACTTAATAAAACTTACTTTTTTTTTCCAAAAACTTGAAAAAAATCAAAATATTTCTTTTTTGAAAATAAGACACAAATTTTTCGAAACCGTTTTATTTTCCAACGGGCTAACTGATTGGGCTTTTCTCTTCATATTCTAATTACCGACCGTTTGTATATTATTGTGGTATTAATTAACCACCAATCACTTTGTCCGTTCGAAAATAAATTGATGTTAAAAATGTAGGGGAGTGTCGTCAGGGTTGGAGCATCTTTGCTCATAACTTAAGTTCAATGCTGAATTTTTATTAATCTTGCATATCGTTGAAAAGATCTTACAAATTTCAATGTTTTTGCTGATCTTTAAAATATAATTGGATTAATAGCTCAAGAATTATGGACATTTACAAAAAAAAAAAATTGTAGTCAGGGTCAGAACACTGCTGTCTTAGTCGGAGCACTGAAGAAAATCAATAAGAAATGAAGGAATGTGACTAAAAAAAAACTTGAAAATCAAAGAAAAAGGAAAAATTACACTTGAAAACCGGGAAAAGAGACCTGAAATCAAAATAAAAATTTTTTTATACACAAGATACGATAAAATGACACGAAAAATACGCACGGATGAAAAAATGTATTTCTAGAGTCAAAACGCATCGTTACAACAAAATTTTCGGTGTTCAAACCTCTAAGAGTAAAAAAATGCCTATGAAAAGTTTTTCATTTCGCCGTTCGGATTCGGCATAAAACTGTAGGTCCCTTTCGTGTATAAATATAAATTACACAACATGAATGGATGCGAAAAGCTCGGCTTTGGGTCTCCAGGGGCTGTTGTCCCATAATAATAGTACTTTGATGCTTGCATGTTATTTTTTAAATCAATCCATTTTTTCTGGGACTGTTAAACATTTTTTTTTTACTCTTCTTTTAAAACACGGTCACGTAACACTTATATACATTTCACCACGCTCTGAACTCGAAATTACATAAATGACATGAAATGTTTGCTTTCGTCATGACAAACAATACTGTATATTAAGTAAACGGACGCCAGTAAGATATATCGGAGAAATCGGCACTGTACCGGTCCTGACAGCGCTCCGACCATGACGACACTCCCCTATTTAAAAAAAAAATTTTGCAAATAAAACTCATATTTACTTAGTAATTATTTGCATACTCCACTCTATAGCCTAGTCGGTAGAGTCAAAAATGCAAATTTAGTACTTTGGATGTACTGTGGATACGCGCTCATCTTTGTTTATTTCAATTTTTGCGTGCGGAGCCTAAAACGAAAATTGAATTACTCGAAAATCAAACAAGCTAGGAACAAAAATCAAAGTATCTTTTAGTTCAAGACATTACTTCTGAAAATGCTGAAAAGTTAGGAATAAAAAAATTCACAAAGTCATATAACATTGATTTAGTTGATCTTATAAAAAAATGGTAAATTTTTCAAGTTGGCACCAGAGTTCTGCAAGAACTCTTTACTAATCTTCCGAGACTAAGGCAATTCAAAGCGATTCTAGGTAACTATAATATGTGTAGATACGCATTCTGCATTGGCCTCAACAAAAACAGTTTGCACATACCGTTGTCATGCCTTTAGTATTTCAATGTGAAAATCAAGTATTTTTAATTTATTTTTTCTTTCGAATTGCAAAAAGACGCCCTTGCATTCTTCATGTTATAATTATTTTCATTTTATTTCGAATCCTTATTTCCTTACACTGTTCTTGTTGTACTAGGAATTCCTAAAAAAATCAAATAAATAAATAAATAAATATTGTAAATTAATAAATGTTAGCTAATTTTATGCTTTTATTTACTATTATTAATCTTAAACCAAATTGTATTGAAATTTTCAGCACTGTGATAATGTTCACGTATGAAAAATCCATTTCTACATCTTTTAAGAAATAAACGCCATCTGGAAATCTAACCTGGGGCAGCTGGAACTCCAGTCTAGCACTCATTCACCAGGCCACCGAGGTTTACGTACAATTTAACATATTTTACAGTTATAAACTCAAAAAACAGTTTTATATTGGGAGTAAGAATGTATAAACTCGTAATTGTGAATAACTTCATATCTATCATACGCGCCATTTTTTTGACATTGAGAGCTATTCTATCTCGAAGTGCACCAAAAATACTATAAGAATTGATCTGTCAAATAATTTTCATAATTTTACAAAAGTGTTTTACTATAGCTGAAAATGTCGAATTTCGTGCCAACAAAACAACATTTGCGGGAAGTTTTAATTTGCTTCTTCCATTTAAAGAAAAACGCAACTAAAGCACATCGTTTACTCACTGAAGCTTATCCTGACTGTGCTATAGACGTGAGAATGTGTCAGGTGTGGTATGCCCGTTTCAAAAGTGGTGATTTTGATGTTGAAGACTGGGAACGTTCAGGCGGCCCGAAAAAGTTCGAAGATGAAGAATTGAAGGCATTACTCGAAACGCAGCAAGAACTTGTAGAATCTTTAGGAGTTGATCAATCAACCATTTCTAAACGATTAAAAGCATTAGGAATGATTCAAAAGCAAGGAAATTGGGTGCCGTTCGAAGATTTTTCACATGTGAACTGCTGATTGAACGACAGAAAAGAAAGGGTTTTCTGCATCGTATTGTGACTGGCAATGAAAAGTGGATACGTTTCAATAACCCAAAGCGTAAAAAATCATGGGGACTGCCCGGACATGCATCAACATCAACGGCAAAGCCGAACATCCATGGATCCAAGCTCATGCTGTGTATTTGGTGGGATATGAAAGGTGTCGTGTATTATGAGCTGTTGAAACCGAATGAAACGATCACTGGCGACCGCTACCGACTACAATTGCTGCGTTTGAGCCGAGCATTAAAGGATAAGAGGCCAGAATATGAGAATTGACACGACGAAGTTATTCTTCAGCACGACAATGCTCGGCCGCATGTTGCAAGGCAAGTAAAAACATACTTGGAAACGCTGACATGGGGAGTGCTACCCCACCCGCCGTATTCTCCAGACATTGCTCCTTCTGATTACCACTTGTTCCGATCGATGACACATGGTCTGGCTGAACAGCACTTCCGTTCTTTCGAAGAACTCAAAAAATGGGTCGATTCATGGATAGCCTCAAAAGATGAGGAGTTCTTTCGACGCGGAATCCGTATGCTACCAGAAAGATGGGAAAAGGTTGTGGCTAACGATGGACAACACTTTAAAGAATAAATTTGTAATCCCTTTTTTACAATAAATGTCCAAATTACGAAAAAAAAATACGAGTTTATACATTCATACTCCCAATAGTATTTAATTGTACTCCCCTTTATATTGTGTACTCTGAAATTATCTTGCTGGAAGCTCCCGTGTTTGTAACCGTGGTTATGTGGAAATGGTAGCAAGCAGTTCTGCAACACAGCAACGTAATCTTTGCTATTCGTTTTCGATGACGTAAACTAAATTTCCAGCGTCTCTTGCTGGTCTCCTCAGACCATCAGTGAACCACCACCAAAGTTGCGCTTAGAGAAGTAGCACGTTTCCTTCCTTTGGTCTCGCCAATAAAAGTTATTGGCATTTAGTCTATCAAAATTACATTTCTTTTCGTCAGAAAAAAACTGAGATTTAAATAAGGATAATTAACAGAGCTCATACGACTTAGTGAGGGTCAATCAGTGGCGACACTTTCTTTGGCAAATGCAAACCGAGCCACCTTATGACGGTCAAATCACCTTGGAGCCAACTTCATCCTTGCTTGACAAATATGCAAACTTCGCTTAAGTACACGCGAAACTCTTAATTTTGACACGATTACGCGGGAATCCCTTTGCAAATTGAGCTCAACTAACAATTGAGTTACTTGCCTTGCGCAAGATTAATCGTTCCTTTCTTTCATCCTGATCTCTCTTTTCGGCCTGATGTCTCTTGACTCGTTAAACTCAATGCAGAAATCTTATTTTTAAAATAACTAAAGGTTATAATTCTGAAGCGATTCATACGCTATCAAAAACAAAGCAATAGCACTTATTTGATTAAGGGTTAACGGTTCTTTAAAGTTCATCCAGAACTTTTTCTCGAAAAGTAGTAACTCCTTAGTACTTTCCATAAACTTGTTACTTGTTTGTAAATTAAATTTGTGTTTTTATTATTAGCTGCGTTTTATTCGCCAGCTAGTTTAACATGTACGAATAAAACGACCAAGTTGTTAAGTCTCTTCTTCGTTATATGGTAATTCACAATGAAACAGCTCAGCAGCTAGAGGTAAAACATTTTAATGGATCCTAGCAATTGCGATTAATCGTGAGCATTGTTTTTAGTATTTACTCTTCATAAGAAAATTTAACGATGATTTTAATTTATTTTTACCGGCAAACATTTCGAATCTTTTCCTTTTTTGTTTTTTTTCCAAACTGTCATGCTTCTTCTTTCATTTATGGCAGCTCACAATAGAATTTGATGTAGTTAAACTACTTCTTAAGTATACATAACAGCTATAATTATACCTGTTATCTCTGCGATTTTGTTGTTGTTTTCCCATACAATTATCGCTGCTAGTTATACATAGCTAGAAGCAAGTGGCGAAAAATACGCAGCTATTATATACCATGTTTATCTTAAGCTAAAAACGGTTTTAACTTTCATAAAACGAGAGCATAAACCAATTCTTAATTCGTTTCGACGTTTTCAATTCTTTTTGGGGAAAACGATTATTAAACCGAATTAAAAACTGAAAACGATTTTAAGTGCATGTATAAACACAGCTCAAGCGTTTCTGTTGAGTAGAACATCATCAGTTCACTACCACATGCTGCTAAAAGCACATTAGAAAATGTAAATTTTCACTGTTTTCGAAAAAAAAGCATAAGCATTGATAAAAATTTTCTAGATTTTTTAGATAGTTGACAATGTCCAAAATCTGTGTTGTTCACACTTTTAGGTTAAGATTTCTCGACATACTGCCGATTTAATCCCATTTGGATTTAGCGCATAAATGTACATACTTGGCCAATTTTTTGGTCTTGAACGTTACAGTCGTACGCATATTTTTGCAAATATCTTGAAAATATCCCATGAAACCAAATTTCTTTTTACATTGACATGAAAATAGGCCTCAAGGCCTATATTTCATGTGAACAAACTTTTTTTTTAATTTTTGTCGTTTTAAAGATATAACAATTTTAAGTGGTCTTTAACGTTACATATTTTTGCCAAAAAGTTGGCCACTTACATATATTAGTAGTGGTACTACTTGTTTTCAATCATTTTGAAAATTTTAATTTCGGTAGCCTGTGTAATATACATTTAAAAATATCTTATTTAAATATGTAGGTAATCCTGTTAGTCCAGCCGGTAGAGTAAAAAATCCACTAAAAGTACATAAAAATTCTTATCTGAGATTTTTGTAATTGTTAGTATGGGTATGATAAATGGAAAAACCGCAAAAATCAGTTCTGGGGTTGCAGAGCGACTCCCCCAAAAAAAGCCCCCCTTTGATGAAAAAAAACATTTTTTACTAATAACTGGTTAAACGTTGGAGATATAAAAAATTTACTTACAACAAAAAAAAAAGCTTGAGTGGTTTTCTAAAAAAAAAGGTATCCAGTAATTTTTTCGTATATGAGGCATTCTTTTACAAATCGAACACTTTTATTGGTCAACATTTTTGATTTGCTTCAAATTTTTTTTACGCATTTCCTATACAAAATAACTTTTACTCCGCCATTTTTTTTTTCTATCACTATTTTCGAAAATATAGAGAGATAAAGTTTACGTGATTCGCTGATTATTGCCTTTTTCAAATCGCGATAACTCCACTTCTATTCATCGCATCGAGTAAAATGAACAACAATTTTAAAGGTATTGAAAATCTCTAGAAAAGTATTTGTTATTAACTATTAAATAATTGAAATTCAGTTTACTATTCGTTCGCTATGGAATAAAAAATTAAAAAAATACTATCGTATTCCTCGGAAAATTTCTTATAGAAAACGTATTTTTTTTAGAGTGGTAGATTCATATTGGCTATATAAAATTCATTAATTACGACGGAAGAATGCGCTTCGCGACGCGTAACGTGGCATTGAGCGAATTCAGAATACATTCAATCACTACGCATCACTAAGTTGCGGAGGCTAAGAAGTAAATACAATGAAAATATAACATTTGAAGCAAATCAAAAATGTTGACCAATAAAATTGTTTGATTTGTAAAAGAATGCCTCATATGTCATAGTTTTCGAGATAATCAATATTCAATACATTGTAAATTTTGTACCTTGGATTTACTTTGGATGCGCGCTCATCTTTGTTTATTTGAATTTTTGAGCGTGGAGCCTATAATTACTCGAAAACCAAACACGCTAGGAAGAAAAATCAAAATAGGTTTTGAAGGGGATATAAAGTACAACATCCTTTTGGGGCTCTGCATCCCCAGAACTGATTTTTGTGATTTCTCCATCTATCATACCCTCTCTAACAATTACTGAAGGAAAATCTCAGATAAGAAGTATGATGAAAATCTTTATAATGGCTGGACTACGTAATCAGGTTTTAAAACAAATTTTCGAAATTTGAGATCAATTACTTATGTTCTTCAGGGCAGTCTCTTGGCTCATAGGTAGGGGTTTGACTTTTATTATCTTTATAATTCTAAATTCAAAAATAAAATTTGTGTGTAACTTAAATTTGTTTAAGTATCTTTAAACCTTTATTACTTGGCAAATAGTTTTTAGGTAATGCGATAACTGTTGTTAATCCTCCTGTCAATACGAGGGCATCCGGAGAAATCCATTTAATTTTCAGTACTTTTATGCTGTTCAAGGAACTTGCCATTTAAAAAAAAAATGATTTAATTTTTGGTTTCTTTTAATACGCCAATCCCTCGACTTAGGTATTTAATTTATACAAATAAAAAAAAGATAATAAGATAATAATTTCCACTTTTATTCTCTAATTTAAATTTCAAGGTGTGAAAAGGATTCTAAAACTCAATCAGTTACTTTATCTCTGTCATCATCAGCAGCTGAAAATATTTTTGGAGTTCTAAGAGATTTAGCTAATCTTCTACATATTACTCCCCCTAGCACTTACAAAATAACTAAAGCTCCTATACATCTTTTAAGTAAACAGTGCAGTAAAGGGGAGAAGGCCAATTTGAAGGCAAACTCTAAATATATTCACCTACAGAACATTCTCAGTGGCCGAAAGAAAATGTGTTATAACTGTGGCCAGGCAATCGGAACTAAAGGTATACGTGCAAATAGAGATGATCCCATTTCCAACTCATCGCCAGCGTCGACAATACGTAAACATTTTTGCTGTAAAATCTGTTACGAACAGTTCAAATGTCGTGGTAACAATTATGGTTTGAATACATTTACCAAAACATCAGTAAAATTACATCAAGAGGCGGACTATATCAATAAGAATATTAGTAGATTTTTTGATACAATGAATCATATGGAACGAATAAAAGATAATAAATTGGAGCAGAAGGCCGCCCAAAAACCATGCTTTAAATATTTCGCTGAAAATTGTTTTTATGCTCGTTCACAATTTAAGCGAGTTACCGAAAAAGAAATTACTGATACTCTACTTAAAATGGATATCACAGTGTCGCCGCATAATGAAAGCATGACTAACTCCAACTTTACAGCTATTGAAGATACTCGACAGTGCGTGTTTTGCAATCAGCGTGGTGATGGTTTGGCGGATGGTCCGTCACGATTACTAAATTTTGAAGTCGACAAATGGGTGTGTATAAGAATTATAAACTTTTTCCAAACTATTAAATTATGAATTTAACCCTCTGTTAGGAAAATGTTCGGATACATCATGATTCTGTCCAGACCCCTTATACATTTTCATGTATGTATGTGTATTAGGGTGGCTCTTATTTTTCAAGTTAGATTTTTTTTGTGCTACCCCTCAGTTTAATTCTATTACATAAAAAAATTGAGCCCTAAATTTGAAGAAAAACGATAAATCACATAAAAAACATTATTTTTTTTTTGCTCCAAAAAAATGTTACGGAGTAGAGGATAAATTATTAACCCTTTAATGCATGATTCTTTCTTTTTAAGAAAAAAAATATTTTTGTATGTATTTTATAGCCCTGATCACGAAAATGATAAGAATTTTGGAAATTATTTACCTGTTTGTTAGCTATCGAAAAATTTCTAAAGATATCATATATGATATACCATGCATTAAATCTATAATTTTTTAGCTTTTTAAATTCATTTAATTTTTGAATATTGCACTGTTCAATGTAGTAAAAATATGAAGAAAACCTAAAGGTATTCACTTATAACAATTAATTACTCACAGCTGAAAAATTAAGTATTAATTGTTTGGTTTATAACCCATGAAACTGAAAAATAGCTCCTGATTTTGTTAAAACAAAGTGTAGTATCACATTTGCACATTTAAGGAACCTTCCTCATCCAAGAAGTTTATTAGGTTTTGCTGGAAGATTTTGCTTAGGATTGTCGTTGAAATATAAATAATAAGCGATTCCCGCAAGTTTCATTACATACAGTTTGACTCCAATACCTTCTTGTATTTAGAATTTGGGCAACGGACATAAGCACGCCAACTCCAATGTATTTCCGCAACTCAGCAGCGGATAAACAAAATGTGCTCGATGTATCACACTATCGAGCAAATAATTTACTTTCTGCTAGAATTGAGTTAATAATATCCGGTTGGAAAAATAAGTTAAAAATTGCACATGGTGTGCATAGGTTCGAAGTTTCTCTTCTTTCAAATGAATTTGTGATAGCCTAAAGCTTTTCAGCTAACAATTGTCGGTTTAGTAAATTAGTATCTATTGAAATTGCTTTGATATCACTGTTATTATCAGTCTCATCTTTTTCTTGTTGGTTAGCCCTATCTGCGGTCATACATATTGTGTAGTTCGCTATAGGTACAGGTATCATCTTTATCGTTCCCAGTTTCAAAATCATCCTCACATACGTCCTAGTTATTCATTATAAACTCAACCTCATCACTTTGAATCTTTCTTCCATATGTAGTCATCTGGAAAACATCACAAAATTAATTATACATGCATATATTATATGTATATCATATATGATATAACATTTTTTCTGGTTCTCATTGCATGAAATATCATATATGACATAAACGATTTTGAATAAAGTTTTTACATCAATATATTGTTTTTAGGATTGGAATGTAATATTATTCATTAAAGCCGAGCTAAATTAATCCAAATAATGTATTTAACATGTTTTTATAATTAAATTTTAACAAAAAACTCAAATGTTCACAGGGCTATGAAAACTAGTATACGCGATGTTTGCAAACTTTCAACCGTAACTATCAATGTAATGGGATATATGACTGTTGAATGCAAGAAAGATGAACCAAAATAGACAATTTATACAAAATAGAAGAAAGAACTAGAAATTATCTTCACAAAACAAAATTATCATAAAATGTAATAAGCATATCATATATGATATGTGATGCATTAAAGGGTAAATATTATTATGGTTGGGTAGTACACTACGACCTTAAAGCTCTATTATGCCCCTTTATGGACTTATAGTATTTCCATAAGTCCAGCCTCCATTAAAAATTTTAGTAATGATCCTACTACTATGGAGTTGAAATTATCATCTGGTATTTGGCGGTCACCCAGATTTCTTTTACGAATACCACCTTGATGAAAAAGTTCCCGGAATAACCAACGTATGGCGCTTCCATCGTTCCGATTTGAGTTTCCATCGTTCCGAAAGTGTTTCGGCAACAATTCTCTAAAGAAAACGGTCGTTTACCAGTGGCACGAGTGGTTCAAAAGTGGTCGTGATTCAATCGAAGATGATGAACGCAGTGGCAGACCATCGACATCGAAAACCGACGAAAACGTTGATAAAGTAAAAGAAATTTTGGTCAATAACCGCAAATTAACCATCAGAGAGTATTATTTGGGCGTTATGAGGCGTTTGCGTGAAGCAGCCACCGAATGCATCTGATTTGGCTCCTTTTGACTTCTTTCTGTTCAATCGGGTTAAAAAACCATTACGGGGAACGTGTTTCAGCAGCCGAGAGGAAGTAATTTAAAAATCGCGGGAAGCATTGATGGACATACCGAAAACCGAGTATAAAAAATGCTTCGAGGATTGGATCAAGCGCTGGCATAAGTGTGTTGCAGTCGATGGGGATTACTTTGTAGGGGATAATATAGATTTAGATGAATAAACTTGTATTTTGATTTTTCTGAATAAATTCCGGGAACTTTTTGATCAAGGTGGTAAGCATAAGAGCGGGGCACTGTCCTAAGATGTGCTTTGCAGATTTCCTATCTTCTAAACTTACATAATTCATTAGATGTAATTCCCAGTTTTGTTAGGTGATAGCTCAAATTACAATGTCCTGTTAGAATTCCCGTAATAATTTTAAGACTATTCTTTGACAAATTAATACATTCCTTGAAGCATTTAAGGTTATAGATTCGTAATAGTGCTTTCGAATGCTCTAGTCCTGGTCTGTGTTCCCAAAATAATTGCCTTTGATTTTCTTCTTCTTTCCTAAATAATATACATAGAAAGTGTTCCTTTACCTATTCCGCAGAATGGCTCCAGGCCTACGAAAGGAGTTGATGCTGCTTCCTTTGCTAGTGTATCCGCAGCTTCATCTCCTTTAATTCCAATTTGACCCAGAACCCAAAGGATTCAGACCCGATTATATAACCCAAGAGTATTTAGATTATCAAGACACTCCATCACTAGTTTTGAGGTGCCCGGTTGAGACTTAAGCACATTGATATCCGCTTGACTATCGGTTAGGATCGCAGTGTTTCGGTTCCGGTACCTGCGCTTGAGATTAAAGTATACGCAAATTGTGTATATTTCCGCTTGAAAGATATGGGTGTATCTACCCATAGCCTCAGAGTATTTTATACTCGGCTCAGATACTCCTGCACCGGTTCCATCTTCAGTGAAAGAACCATCTGTGTACCATATTATCATATGTTAGTCTATCTTTTACATTTTAGATAAAGCCTTCCCATTATTTTTTGTTACTAAGTTCTGTCTTGAATCGTTTTTCAAAACTAAACTTTGGCTGCATGTTGTCCCTTGGTATAGCAATTTCAGGATGTTGTCTCGAGAATATCAAACTTCTTTCGATTAAGCCATTCATCTGCCTCGATATCTTCACCTGACATCATTAGGATAACCCTATTCATATGGGATTGAATGTGAATATGAAGAGGTGTAAGTTCTATTAAGACCTCTATGGATGCTGTTGGACAAGTTCGCATGGCGCCAGTTATTCATACACAAGCCAATCTCAGCAACTTATTAAGCGTGTCGATAACTGTCTGCTTCCTTGTTATTTCCGCCCAGACTACTGATCCATAAGTAATTTTAGGGTGTACAACCATTGTATCCATCCATCGCAGTATTTTAGAATTACAACCCCACTTTTTTCCTGCGATCGATCTACAGGTCATAAATGATCTAGTATCTTTTTTTTATTTTTTTGATACTTTACTAATATTTGTTTTCCGGAGTAGTTTTTGTCTAGGGATATCCCCAAAAATTTTACTTCCCTCTGGAATGCTATTCCCCATTTTGGCTAATGGTCTTGATATTCTTAAGTACATATTTCTTTGTAAATCGTACAATAGTTGTCTTTGCTGGATTGGCATTCAGCCCCACTTTATCGCACCATCTTTTGGTTATTTTTAAACCCATTTGTAATAAGTCACAGATTATTACTATGTCATCAACGTAGCTCTGAATTGTAAATCCAGTTTTAGCTAATTCTTCAAGTAGTTCATCTACTACAATACTCCTCATCAGCTGTGATAAAACAACCTCTACTTTTGTTTGCTTTTATGCTGATATTGCCAGTTTCAATTTCTACAATCCTGGTAGTTTACATTTGCTAGTCCATTGCGCTAGGATTTTGATTACCTCTCAATGTAAGAGAGCTTGAAATTTTTACTATAAAAATGCATTTTACATTATTATTGAGTCGCCGACTACCTTTCGTTGAGATCAGTCGTCTTTTTTCGCATCGCGCTTTTTTAGGCTTTTTTTTCGATATCGTGTAAATCACTCGCTAGCTCGACAGCGTCTCTGGTTTATTTTTTGTTCTTTTCTTACCGTTGCTTTTTTATTTTTTCCGAGTTAATTTCATAAAAAAATAATTATAAAAACTTATTGGGTATGGCCCCTGGGACACCAAATATTTCAAATAGATTCCATCTGCTAGCAGATGGGGTTCAAGTTCCTGCAAAGAAAAAGAAAAACTTGACCATAAAACTGCAATAAACTTTCCCCCTCTTCCTGTTAGAAACGCACCATCGCACAACCCAAAATCCGTTATAACTTCGTCCTCTGAAACTAACAACCCTCTCTCCAAGCTAAGCCCTTTTGCTCTCAAAAAAGGTCTAGAAGGAATTTCCACAGAAATTGATTCGATTTCACAATTACGGGATGGTAATTTGTGAATCTTGGCTCTAAACCAACGCGTTGCTGACAAATTTTTGAAAGCTAAAACACTATCCAATATATGTGGCATAACATCAAAACTTAACGGTTCTCTCAACTCTACAAAAGGTGTAATCTTTGCTCCATGCCTATCCCATGTTCCAGACGAGGAAATTGTTGATGAAATGAAAACACAAGGTGTTACTTCAGTGTATAAATACACTCGCCCATCTGAAAATGGACCCATCCCCACAGGTAAAATTACACTAATATTCAATTTGTATCAACTTCCAACAGTTGTTGACGTCGCATGGTATAAGGTTAAGTTCCAGCCCTATATTCCCAACGCAATGCGCTGCAAAAACTGTCAGCGCCTTGGGCATACTCACAAAAGATGTAAAGGTAATGCCATGTGCTCCGACTGCTATCTACCTCCCCACAACCCTAATAAGTGTACTCGTGCTTTTTGCGCTAACTGTTTCGGAGACCATTCTGCAGCCGATAAGAATTGCCCTAAGTTCACCCAAATGAAAGAAGTCCTGAAAATTCAAACTCTCGAGAAATGCAGCATGGCAGAAGCCCGCCGCGTTTTCAGCGCTAACAACCCAATATCTGCAATTTCGCGTGCCATCTATTACGCAGAAGCGAAATTCATCTAATTCTACAAACAACACAGATTCCCCCACTTTCCCCCAAAATAAAAACTCTCTTTCGTCAACCAAAGTAACAGTAAACAACACAATCCAACAAAATAACTGTGCTGCTCCTTTTCGTAAAACTCTTTTTACGAAAGTCCCGATTTCCCTCTTTTTTTCTCTTCACAACCTAATGGACTTTAAGTTATTTCAATGGAATATCAAAGGCTTCATCAACAACATATCCGAACTTCAAATATTGATAAGAGAGCATGATCCTAGCATCATATCCTTACAAAAAACCCACTGCCTTAGTACTTTCATTCCCATTCCACCAAAAAACTACTGCGCCTATTTTCCCAACTTCCCTCAATTCACTTACGCAAAACAAGGAATAGGTTTGCTAATAAAGGAATGTATTCTTCACAAGCTGTTGAATATTAACTCGTTTCTTCTAGCAATCGAAGTGGAAATAGAGTTAAAGATTAAGTTTACGGTCCTCTCTATATATATTCCCCCTTCCCAAACTTTTACTTCACGCGAACTATCTGATTTACTCCTCTCTTTTAATACCCCCTGATTGTCTGTGGAGACTTCAACAGCTGGAACACCCAATGGGGCTCCCCCTCCAACAACACCAGAGGCATCGCTGTCGAGAACGCGTTTCTGCAAGCCAACTTATACACCTTAAACGATGGTAGTCAGACTCATTTCTCATCCCACAAAACCTTTTCGCACATCGACCTAACCTGCTGCTTTCTATCCCTCCTACCTTTTACATCTTGGGGAAATCCTTGATGACCTATACAATAGCAATCACTTTCCCATTATAAGTAACATCCGTATATCCTGCAATTCTCCTCCATCGAAACGTCCGAAAAAAATCCTGTTAGATCTTGCAACTGGAAATATTTCCAAAAAAAGTTGATCTCAAACTGACCAACAGACAGTTCGCAAACAATAGCAATAAAGATGCTGCCTCATTTGCCAAAGCCATACGAGTGGCTGCTAATTTATACATTCCCCAGTCGAAAAACATAAAAAAATCTTCAGTGCCCTGGTGGAACAAGGATCTGCGTATTTTGAGAAATAATAAAATGAAAGCATGGCATTTGTTTAAAAATAATCCAACATCGGATAATCTTATTAGCTACAAGAAAATCAATGCAAAATTTAGAAAAGAAATGAAAAAAGCCAAAGCAAGCAGTTTCGAGCAGTTCACTAGCTCCATAAATAGGAACTCTCCGCTTTCAGTAATCTGGAATAAAATCAATAGTTTCTCCAGAAAGAAATCAATTAGGCCTATTATGGTATTGAAAACGCCAAACGGTATCCTGACAGAACCAAAAATTATAGCCGACCACATTTCTACCGTATGGTCCGAATATGCGGCTGATTCCAATTTTTCGCCCCGGTTCAACTCACTAAAACACAACTTAAATTCCACCGGTACTATTTCCTCGAACAGACATAGTAAACTAATTGAAGATCCGATTTGCATTACTGAACTGGAAGCTTGCCTTTCAAAAGCCAAACGAAAAACCCCTGGTTACGATCGAATATCTTACAAAATGTTGAAATCGCTATCTTCGCAAAGCAAGCTAAAACTTCTTTAGCTCTACAACTTGATCTTTGAAACCGGCTACCTCCCCCATACACAAAAAAACTGCAGTTGTTCTCCCGATACCCAAAGCTGGTAGGGACTCTACCAGCGTAAAATCCTATCCACCTATCTACCTTCTTTTCTGCCTCTCCAAACTACTCGAAAAAATCTTTTCTAATAGAATTGCCTGGTTCACAGAAACAAAAAAACTTATCTCCCCAAAGCAAGTTGCATTTAAAGCTGGTAGAGGTAGCGCTGACGCTCTCCTGCATATAGACCACTTCGTCTCTTATTCCCTCTCAACACGTAACCACGTTTCGATTCTCTTCCTAGACTTCGAAAAGGCATTCGATAGAACTGGCTATCGCGTTATCCTGGAATGTTTAAAATACTGGAATGTTTAAAATACTGGAGCGTTGGCCCAAAAATTTTCAATTATACCAAATCCTTTCTGTCAAACAGGCAGTTTAGAGTCAGAATTAATGATTCTCTCTCCTGCACCCAACCATTAAACAATGGCATTCCACAGGGGTCTCCCCTTTGGGTAATTTTGTTTCAGATTGCATTTAATGAAATGAGTAACATAATTGCAAAACATAGTGCTCTTGACCACTGCCTATACGCTGACGATTTTTATATTCTGTGCAAACTGAAAGATAACGCACAGGCTGACCATATGCTCACTAATGCTCTGAAAGATATTCAAACATGGGCTGAAACCTTGGGCGCCAAATTGTCGATCGACAAGTCTAAAAAGTCCTACGTCTGCAGAAAATACTCCTGCGACTCGTTCAGTCGCAAAATTCAATTAAATAATTTCCAGATCACTAATGTTAAAAAACTCAAAATTTTAGGAATAATTTTCACCAGTAGATATTACTGGAAAGAACATGTCTTAGAATTAAAAAAAGCTCTACCTGCCAGAGTTCATCTAATTTGTTACCTTTCTAGAAAAAGCTATGTACATAATATTGTTTCGTACTTAATTAAACCTTTAGTATTAAGCAAAATTGATTATGGCCTCTTTATATATGGAAATTGCGCAAAATCGGTTATGAATCTAATTAAACCACTATACCATCAAGCTGTCAGAGCTAGAACATATGCGTACCGTACTACACCTATAAAAAATTTGCTCGTTAAATCCGGCCGGAATCCTCTATTGAGGAAAGGATACAGGAAATCAAATCAAGACTGGTCCCGAAACTCATCTTTTCATCCAACTCCGTGATTGACAACGACATCAGTCTCACATTATCCGCAAAAAAGACGCGCCGTCTACCATCTGCAATAGCCGTCTCACTCGCTCTAACCCGGAGCTTAAATATTCCTCCCCGCAGCTGTAATACTGTTCAAAAGTAAAAAATCAACTGCTCATCCACTGACACTGGGCTCGCTGCATATAAGAAAAAAGATACCCCCAGGATTATGTATCTTAAACTTTTCCAAGAACGTAAAGTTAAACTTGAAACAGACGGGTGGAACTTCCTCTACACGGATGGCTCCAAATCCGATGAAATGCGCCCGGCTTACGCTATAGTCAACAGCGATGAGTTGAGTTTCGGAAATACGTCAGTACATAAGCAAGATTTTCAGTACACTTTCGTACAATAAATTCTTTTTATGTGATATCATTTCAAAGAAAAATAAAACTGTGCTACTTTTCTTATATTGCTATCGATTACATAGTGCAACACGGAAAATTTACAAGGGCTTAGGCCTATATAGTTGTTGGATTGGTAGTAAAAAATTTCACACATACTCGACTAAAGCAGAAAATAATAATTTAAATAAAATTTTTTTTTAATATACCACGTTTTTAAAACGGACTAAAAATTATAAAATAATTTATCCTAGCCCCATACAGATTCATAACCCCATACAAATTCATAACCCCATAAAGATTGTTCTGAAAATATGTAATTGCGAATTTTAGTAGGTCTGAAAATATTTGCATGATTTCAAACGCAAAGCGTGGGACTCTTATGGATAGAGTAGAAATTGGTAGCGGTTTAAGTGAACTAAAAAAGTATAGAAAAATATTTTTCACTCAAAATAGTTATGACTTAAAAACTATTTCTTACAAAATAAAAGTTACCGGCAACGTAAAAAATTATTTTTATTCATAATACTTATTTATCAAAGTAAAAAATATTTCTTATGAAATAATAGCTATCGACAATAAATAAAATTGTTCTTGCTCATAATTATTATGAAGTAATTTTTATAAAAATTTCTTAATTTTAGGCAGCTTTTTCCATCGCAAAAATTTCATAACAGTTGTATTCCGTCTTTTGAGTCGGTTTTAAAAACGTGGTATATTAAAAATTTTTTTCTATTTAAATTTTTTTTTGCATAATAATTTCTGTAGATCTCTTCGGCAATATTTCGACTAGTACCAGAGCATTAGGCAGCAGTGATGATAGCCCATAAGGAATTTTCTAGAAATTTTGCTATCGATTTAAACATTGGGAGCAACTCCAGATGAAGTGAAACACCACCAAACCATTACACAAGGGCCTCATGTTCCACAGCTTTTTTTTTTAGTAAATTTTGGGTCCAGCTCAGTATTTGGTGGATGCCTAACAAAGGACCTTCCATAGATCCCAAACACAATAAATTTGGATTTATAGCTCCAAACAATCGTTTTCCAAAAATACTGGTCCTAGTGAAGATATCGTTTAGCGAACTGAATGCGCTGCGCAATATTTTTTTTGGAAAGTTGGGTTTACGTCTGCCTATGCGTCTAAATAATTACACTAGATTATAAATAATTATTTTTTTTGTTGGTAATGAACACCACTATCCAATTCCTATGTAAAATTGGTCGCTGAGCCCGAAAATCAATTATATTTTATGATGTGGTTTTGGAGATGTCGCCTGTTGAATTTTTTTTGTCAGAGCAAAAAAGATTTGTTCGCATAATTACAAATATCTTGGAAACTAGGAACTCGATTTAAACAAACTGAAATTAAACATATGAAATTAAAGATATTAAAATTTCTCATCTTATGTTTAAACATTTTGGTTCGATTGCATAAATAGTTTTCGCACAATTAAGTAAACTATCAAGAAATTTGGAGATTATTAATGGAGATGTGCTTGCTCAGGCAGTTGACCAATCAGCAAAAGTGAGCTACCGACTATATCTTTTCCATGCATTAAAAGCTTATCTACAGCAGTATGCATATAATACCAACCTGTACGGTTGGTATGCTGCTGACCTTTTTTGAGGTTAGGGACAACACGTAACATTTTCCGTGAAAATTAATATTAGATTCATGTTAAGCGAAAAAAATATACGAAAAAAGGCTTTATCTGTTTTTAAACGTACGCTTGATAAAACTATTATTTTATGGTGAGGTGGTAGACTTGCAGCCGCCATATTGGCTCGCCATCATGCAAAATCAAAAAAGGCGTTGTTGCATTCGAAACTAGAGATAAGCGTTCATTTGAGTCCAAACATGCCCTAAAATACCTTAACCAATTTTGGACAGGGGGGTCTCCCATTGGCAGTGAATGTCCCATATATATATAATATATATATAGGTATATAAGAAATTCCACAAAAAAAAACCCTCTAGGACAAGATTTTTGTGTTTCTCGATGTATTAAAACGATGTACCAATCGATTCGTTGTGACGTAAATATATCAAATAGACATGGTAGAGGTAAACATTTTCCACGCTGCATAGGAATTTTCCAAGAAAACTGATTTATATAATAATAATTCAATTTTTTGTTTTTCGTAAATATAAAACTGAAAACTAAAATTGGAAAAGACAAGATCAATGGGAAATTTACTGTTGATTACGATTTTGGTGTCATAATTGCCATTGATGCTCTCAAACTACATAAAAAACAATCAAACACCAAAAAGGTAATTTTTTGAAAATTTTGTTTTTCGCGTTTTTTTTTTAGCTTTCTGGTTGTCCAAAAAGGCTGTTTTCGGGTCTTACGCTTACCCAAGTCATCATAAGACAACAGGAAAAGCCTATTTTTGTGTAATTTTAGTTGATGAACATGAATCTAATATTATTTTCCACAGGAAATGTTATGCGTCGTCCTAATCCCAAAAAAAAATTTTTCGAGTCTCACGTGTCGCAAGTAATCAGAAAACTTTCCAAAAAACGAATTCTTTATTTGTCAGTTCTTAACTTGGCTGTAACATACTTTTAGCGTTACCCAGAAATAACGACGTGAACTTAGTAGGTCTCTGTTTCCTTTGCGGTTCTTTATTAGAGTTAAAACATAATTAATAATTAAGAATAAGTTTTTCGGGAAGTTTTCTGGTGATTTGGGACACGTGGGACACGAAAAAAAGTTTTCTGAGATTTTTCATTTTTTGAGGTTAGGGATGACATATAACATTTCCTGTGGAAAATAATATTAGATTCATGTTCATCAACTGAAATGTCACAAAAATAGGCTTTTCCCGTCGTCTTATGATGACTTGGGTAAGCGTAAGACCCAAAAAGCAGCCTCTTTGGACCTTTTTTGAGGTTAGGGGCAACACGTAACATTTTCCGTGAAAATTAATATTAGATTCATGTTAAGTGAAAAAAAATATACGAAAAAAGGCTTTATATGTTTTTTATCATGACTTGGGTAAACGTACGCTTGATAAAACTATTATTTTAAGGTGAGGTGGTAGACTTGCAGCCGCCATATTGGTTCGCCATCATGCAAAATTAAAAAAGCCTTGTTGCATTCGAAACTAGAGATAATAAGCTTTCATTTGAAAATTTATAATTCTGAAGGAATTTGGAATAATTCTACATAATATTTGGCTGGGTTCATTTTGATCATACTTGCCGGTGCTTCAAGATGCTGTGTCCTGCATACGGTCAAGTACAACTGTACTGGAGAAAGTTTAGGGAATTCCCTCCATCAAGGCATTTATGGTGCTTTCATTAATGGGTTTGGAATCTGCAGTCCTTTTATTCTTAAATTCCCATATGCCCCTCGATACAACTTTCGTCTCCTTCAGTTTCGGCTTAATTAGAGCCATTTCACTAGCCGATCTGGACTTTCTGAACTTTGTACGATTTAAGGACAGCTTCCCTTTTCACTTTGCGGGAAAATAATTCAGAACATCAGCATTTTTGAGCTACTTTTCTGTCCGAAGCTTTTGGAATTTTATGAAAATATCGTTGACACGTTTAGCTCTGTGTAGGTCTCTCGATTCACATTTTCTGCCAGATCCCATCTTTCGATCAATGTTTAGATTGCCATTAAAGTTTTTCAAAACCCCAACAGTTTGACGGGACACTTTAACAATTTTGGCAATTTTTAAGTGACTTCATTTCGGATTTCACGATGATTTTTCGAACTTCAGATTGAGTATTCATTTTTAGCGAACACTTTTGTGAAAATGAAAATAATTTATTGTGGCTTCATCCAGTGGCGTTACAATAAAGAAAGGGGTCTTCAACTGAACCTCACACATTTTTTTCATATGCAAATGTTTGGCCCAAGAGAAATGACCTTTATATAATCCCACCAGTTGCCTGCAGCTCTTTCTGTTAAGAGATAACAGAATGTCTGTTAGACTCTTCGAGATAACAGGTAACATGGTCTTTGTCTGTATAAAGCCCCTCAGATCCTCCCATTTACGATTGTGGGTCAAGTCGACCCACTCATTAACAACCGCTATCAATAACATGGTCCATTGCCTTGATGATTGCAAAAATTTCTGCTTGAAAAATAGAAGTATACAACCCAAGGGAGAAGTGAAGGTACACTCCATTGATAATATTATCGAAATCATTCCTTAAATTGTTTGAAATTTGATTTTTGAAAGAAAGAATACTCAATTTAGTCAAGCGTTCTTGAGTCATGCTTAACGCTCGCATCTTTTTTCGGACCAAAAACTTTATATTTCTACAAAAAAATGTTAAAAAATAGTAAATTCTTTTGAAAAACTGTAAATTTACAAGGAAAGTAAATTATCCATCATCAGAATCGTCTTCGTAGTTGTTGTATTGCATTTGTCCTTTGAAGACATTTGTCGAAACGATTCCGGCTTGGATATTTCAAGTTACATTTGACGATCAGAATTGCCTTCAATGTTTTCACTTCTATCAAAAGTATACGACGCGCCGTGTTGCCCTTGTTCTCTTAGACGTTTTGCATTGCGATTGATAAATTTGAATTTCGAAGCGTTAAAAAATTAAATTTCGTATATTTTTTTCTTAGTACAATAAAAGCAGTATTTTGGTAAAAAAAAGAAGCGGTATGCGGCTTTGGGGTCTAAAAAAGCGAAAAATGGCGAAGATACAAGCCTTAGTCATGCTATTTCGCAAAAAATTTTTTTTTTTTTTTAATGTAAATTTTAGAAAACGAACGTTCGGTCGAAGCAACTGTAACTGGAATAGCCAGAAACCAAATTAAAACTGTGCAAACTTCTGGAAAGCTTGCAGATAAAGCATCGTTCTCGATTATCAGTGATGCAATATGGACAATGAACATTCGCCCGCGTCATAAAATTTTGATAACAAATACACCTCTGCTAATTTTTTATTTGACGGTTTATAATTTTGGGGGGCCTTAATAATAATACTTCATAATACTTAATACTTTACTTAAAATTATTAAGTAATTATATCATATGTCTTAATTTAGAACTGTCATTCATATAATAATAATAAATAATATTAAATTAATTGTTCTTTAGGTGCATTTGAATTGTGCGCTTTGGTCAAATGGTGTCTACGAAACAATTAGCGGAGGCCTTATGAACTTTAAAGGTGCCTTGCAAATGGGACTTAATCAGTCATGCAGTTTCTGTCAAAAGGTGGGCGCTACAGTGAAATGCTTTAAAAATCGATGCGGGTTGGTTTTTCATTTACCGTGTGCTATTAAAGAACACTGCGCCTTCTACAAAAACAAAACGATGCATTGCCACCAACATACATCTCGGACTGAAAAAGAAAATGAACTTACCTCTCTTGCCGTACATCGACGGGTATTTGTCGATCGAGATGAAAATCGGCAAGTAGCATCTGTTATGCACCATTCAGAACTCAGCAATCTATTACGAGTTGGCAGTCTCACGTTTCTTAACGTAGGCCAGCTATTGCCACATCAACTGGAATCGTTCCATTCAGTCAACCACATATATCCCATAGGCTATAAAATTGTAAGTAATTATTCTTATATAACTATCTTTATAACTTGAATTTATATATTTTTCTGAATTAAACTAAGATAAGGAATGTAGATATGTAGAAACACAAAAAATTTTATTTTGAATCTTGCATTTTAACTCTAGCACTATCCGTCAAAAATCATTTTTTTTTTAAATAGAGTGGAACTCTAAAAAAATTAATTTTGTTCTCGGCTTTTAAAAGTTTATATCTAATTTATGTTTTACGCGAGCCTAAAGTTTGCCCATAAACCCTAAGACAACTTTTTAATTTTGCATCTGAGATTGTTATAATTTTGTGTGTTCAGCAATTTATAGTAATTTTTTCAATAGAATATTTTTTGTATATTGTAAAGGTGGGGTTCCCCGTTTGAACATAGGCTATCAAGCATGCTCCAGAATCCGAATGAAAGTGAATTTGAAATCGAGTGAAGTTGTTTTTGGTGCTCTAGAAACCGAGTGAATTCAAATTCACTATTTTGTTTTTTAACTCGTAATGTTTGCAACTCGCTGAAATTTTCGATTAGCGATTGTTGGCGCAAGGAAAAAAAAAAACAAAAAGAGGTTGTGAAAATTTAAAAATATGAGTGCTTTATTTGTATATGCGCTAAATATTGAAAAAACTAATATGCTAGCGAAAAAATTAAAAGGCATTTGAAGAAGTAGCAATAGGAGTAACATTAACAGCGGCAGCGTTGGCGGTCGTGGAAGTACAGACAGTAGAAGAGGCGATGGTACTACAGGCAGCAAAAGAAGCAGCAGCTACCACAGCAGTATTTCTTTATCAGAGCATGTGCTGTCTACATTTCCAAAAGTGGAAGGGGGACTGTGCAAATTCCCCTTATTTGGGCAATTGACTTGTCTGTGGAAAGCAAAACAAACTTATAGAGGGGCTGCCACCAGTCGCTTTAGCCTCGGAAATATTGTTATTATTGCTATTTTACCACGTTTATATCAACTCGCTTTCAATGGTGTCTGTCTGTCTGTCTGTTCAGTACAAATTTTGCAATCGATTTTAAACTAACTTCCCGATGAGCTAGAGACTTGAAATTTTAAATATAGTTCAGATCTGGAAGACATTGCAATATGAAATATCTAAAATATATATAAATATGACAGCCTTAGAAGAAAAAAATAACCTGTAAAACATTTTTAAAAAACACAAATACAAAAATGTGATGTGAATATAGACTGATAGAATTTTCCTGAGCGTAAAAACCAAACAAACAAGCAGTAAGAATAAAAACAAATTATGATTTCAACCAACGTACACATATATTAGGTATTTGAATATTCAAAATTTCCTTGTCAAAATATAATCGTCTGTGGCTCAGTGGTTGAGTCGTAGCTTTTCAACCAAAATTGGTCGCCTGTTCAACCCCCGGCTGCTGAATTTTTTTTTTGTTATTTGTTTGAAAATTTTAATTTTTCGTTTTATTTCAAATTGCTGGAGTATTATATTTTTTGCGGTGTTGTCAAGTTTCTTTCTTTTTCTTCTACTATAAAATCAAAATTGAATTTGCATTTTGGTAGCCAAAATTACGATTGTTGAATAAAAAATTGTTTTTCTTTCTTTCATTTCGTTGTTGTTATTTGGTTTATTATGTGACATTTGTACACACAAATTCAAATTATACCCTTATTATGGGTAATATGATGGTATGATCGTTCTGTACGCATTTATTTTTCTTTTTAAGTAGAACACAATTTCAAGAATTTAAAGAGGTCGATATAGGACGGCAACAATTCTGTTCTTTTTGTTTATTGTTTTAAAAGAAAAACTTCAACAAAGAATCTTTGGAAATGTGTAATTTACCACTCCTTTATCCACAGGGAAAACTAATTTTAAAGCAAAAGTAGCTAATATGAGCAGTTGCGTGGTGTAAGTCAAAATCAGATTTTTGAAAATACATTGGTTTTGTAGAAGTGCGGTGCAAAATGAGGCTCTTATAAAATTTACTTTTCCGATGTACAGGCAGCTTTATAGTACACATATTCAACCAAGATGTACACCTTTTTTGTAGGAAACTAAATGAGGCCAATAAAAAATAAAAAAAAAAACTGACTTACGCTGAAGAAGAGGACTACGGTCTGGTCAGTTACATAAACAAAGATTAATATCCTTTCCCACAATGATTACACATATTTTTGATTTTTTTTTTCACTTTTCATATTCATGATACTAAACATTAGTGATGCACTGATTACGATTAGCATTAATCGTAACCGCAGGTTAATATCCATTTTGCTGTTAATCGTATTACGGTAATCGTACAATGCGGTTATTGAGAACATTTTTATTTTATTGAGCGCACTCGTTTGTATTGCTACAAAGATATAGTCTTTCTTTTGACACAAAAAACGTTCCTTTTTTCAAAACTAATTTCGATTTAAAAAAAAGGTCAAATTTTGGATTTTGTTAATTTTATTTTTTTCAAAAGATTAAACAAAAGTCTATCGAAAACGCGTTCAAAAAAATTAAGTTAAACCAATTTTTCATTAGAGATCAATATACATTTAAATGTTAAAAAATTGCTACTAATTTTTCTTTTCTTCTCATGAGGAAGGTAAAAAATGTCGAATATTGGATTTATAGTGTAAACTCCGTCTTATAATTTAACTCAAGAAAAATTGTAATTCGCCCTAAAAACGAATATGTAATTTTTTTTTCTACTGTTTCTTTTCAATTACACAAATGCAATCAAATAAATTTTTGAATAGAGTATTTTTGAATAAAATATAGCAAATGCAATCTGAAAATATTGCTTATTAATTTAAAGACAATAATCGTAATCGTAACCAGTAGTTATTAAAAATGATAATCATAAAAGCCGTATCGGTGCATCACTAATATCATTACTTGCACTCAAATAATTGGAAATAATACAACACATAAAAATAAAGTGAAAAATTGAAATATTCCAACAAACAATAATGAATAAAAAAATCAGCAGCCGGCGTCCAGCAAAATTTTGGTTGAAATAGCTACGACTCAACCACTGAGCCACAGACGATTATATTTTGACAAGGAAATTTTGAATATTCAAATACCTAATATATGTGTACATTGGTTGAAATCATATTTTGTTTTTATTCTTACTGGTTTGGTTTTTAGGCTCAGGAATTTCTATCAGTCTATATTCACATCACATTTTTGTATTTGTGTTTTTTAAAAATGTTTTACAGGTTATTTTTTCTTCTAAGGCTGTCATATATTAATCTTTAAAATATTAGCATTGGAAATTTTTCAACTTTTTTCATAGATCAAAGCATTGCACTCATCGTTGTTAAAATCATTTGCTTCAAAGACAAATGAAAAAGAGAAGATGTGAGCAGAGAACAAAAACAAACAATAACGAACTTTCTCTTTTCGTTTTGTTCTGCTTACAAAGAGCAAAGAGTATAGATTGTAAAGAGATCACAATTTGCTGTTGCTGGAATCGAAACAAAAAATCCTAGAAACCAGCAACGAGGTGCAATACCGATGGTGTGACAGCGACGGCTGTCGACACATCCAGCGGACAAAAATGTATAAATGGATGAGTTTGACGTGTTTGATAAAACAAATATTTAACATTTCCAATTGTTATTACTATTTTCAACATTTTACGTAAATATATGTAAATGAGTATAATTAGGTAAAATGTTGGAATATTTAAGGTAAATATACTTAGCTAAAATGTTGAAACTTTTCATATTTTATATTTCATAAACTTATAAATAAATTATCCTCCTTGTACATTTTGTTACATTCATACCAACAAATCTTTGTTTTACTTAATTGCTTGTTTACATGTTATCGTAGCAGCGATATATGTAATTTAACATGTATAAGAGAATTAACACTGCATCTCATGCTAAAATCTGGTAGTAACAGAAAACCAAAGCAAGAAATAAGAAGAAGAGATGCGTGTTTTTGTTGTTTTCCCGATAGTTGACGAAAATAAGCCATTACAGAATTTCAAATTTAATATTTTCAATCGTTTTTACATTGCACCTCGTTGTAATTCTACATTTTGTAACAGAACTGAAATGAATGTAAACAAAACAAGAAAAAAGAAGAAGATATGCGGTTGTTTATTTTTTCTCTAATTACAAAACGGATATGTATTGTTATTTTAGGAATTAAGTATTTTAAAATCCTTGAAAAACTACATAAGCTTTCTTGCGTATTCAATACTAATGTTAACAAACAAAACGTTGGAAATACAAAAAAAAATTAACATTTTCATTAGTTTTTACATTGCACCTCGTAGTGATTCTACATTTTGTAACAGGAATGAAATAAAGCCATTTGTCAAATACATAGTAAGAAGAAGATTTGTTGTTATGAATGTTAAAATATACAAGGAGGATAATTTATTAAAGTTTATGAAATATAAAATATGAAAAGTTCCAACATTTTGACTAAATATATTCAACTAAAATATTTCAACATTTTACCTAAACATATTTATTTACATATACTGGAAGTATGAATGTATAAACTCGTAATTGTGACTAACTTCATATCTATCATACGCGCCATTTTTTTGAGATTGACAGCTATTCTATCTCGAAGTGCACCAAAAATACTATAAAAATTGATCTGTCAAATAATTTTCATAATTTTACAAAAGTGTTTTACTATAGCTGAAAATGTAGAATTTCGTAACAACAAAACAACATTTGCGGGAAGTTTTTATTTGCTTCTTCCATTTAAAGAAAAACGCAACTAAAGCACATCGTTTACTCACTGAAGCTTATCCTGACTGTGCTATAGACGTGAGAATGTGTCAGGTGTGGTATGCCCGTTTTAAAAGTGGTGATTTTGATTTTGAAGACTGGGAACGTTCAGGCGGCCCGAAAAAGTTCGAAGATGAAGAATTGAAGGCATTACTCGAAGAAGATTCATGTCAAACGCAACAAGAACTTGTAGAATCTTTAGGAGTTGATCAATCAACCATTTCTAAACGATTAAAAGCATTAGGAATGATTCAAAAGCAAGGAAATTGGGTGCCGTTCGAAGATTTTTCACATGTGAACTGCTGATTGAACGACAGAAAAGAAAGGGTTTTCTGCATCGTATTGTGACTGGCAATGAAAAGTGGATACGTTTCAATAACCCAAAGCGTAAAAAATCATGGGGACTGCCCGGACATGCATCAACATCAACAGCAAAGCCGAACATCCATGGATCCAAGCTCATGCTGTGTATTTGGTGGGATATGAAAGGTGTCGTGTATTATGAGCTGTTGAAACCGAATGAAACGATCACTGGCGACCGCTACCGACTACAATTGATGCGTTTGAGCCGAGCATTAAAGGATAAAAGGCCAGAATATGAGAATAGACACGACGAAGTTATTCTTCAGCACGACAATGCTCGGCCACATGTTGCAAGGCAAGTAAAAACATACTTGGAAACGCTGAAATGGGAAGTGCTACCCCACCCGCCGTATTCTCCAGACATTGCTCCTTCAGATTACCACTTCAGACGACCTCGATAGTCTAGTGGATAGTGCACTAGACTTTCATCCAGAAGGTTGCGGGTTCGATTCCCGTCTTGGTCTGGTGGTTAATTCTCATAAACTTCTTATATTCACTATCGATATGAAGTGGATGAGAATTATAAGAATGTGTACAAGTACACACCTTGGTTGGTAATGGCAAAACCACCGAGCTGATAAAAAATTGCCACATAGCCGTTCGGAATCGGCGTTAAACTGTAGGTCCTACCATCGCCACTGTGGTCTAGTGGAAGAGTGCCAGACTCTTGTTTCTGGAGACCCGAGTTCGATTCTCGGCTTGGGTATGTTTCTTATCTATCTTTCTTTCTCCTTTCCTTTCTTTCTTTCTTGGGGCTTTGGTACAAAAGATCTTATAGGTCGCAGTGCCTGACTTTCGAGTCGTCCTTCCTTCAAATAATAATAATACCACTTGTTCCGATCGATGACACATGGCCTGGCTGAACAGCACATCCGTTCTTTCGAAGAACTCAAAAAATGGGTCGATTCGTGGATAGCCTCAAAAGATAAGGAGTTCTTTCTACTCGGAATCCGTATGCTACCAGAAAGATGGGAAAAGGTTGTGGCTAACGATGGACAATACTTCAAAGAATAAATTTATAATCACTTTTTCACAATAAATGTCCAAATTACGAAAAAAAAATACGAGTTTATACATTCATACTCCCTATATTTATTAAATATATTTATCCACATACATTTTGATTTCACGAAATCAGAAGGAAAAGATTCAAAAGTGCTTAAATAAAATACATGAAAAAAAAACGCTTACATATTTGTATATAAAGAATATATAAAAAACTAAATGTTGAATGTTATTTGCCAAAAAAAATGCAAAATATTTGTTTTATCAAACACCTCCAACTCATCCATTCAAACATTTTGTCCGCTGGATTTGTTGACACCCGTCGCTTTCAAACCATCAGTATTGCACCTCGTTGCTGGTTTCTTTGCACCAAAATTCTAAAGAGCGAATTGCAACCTCTTTACAATCTATCTTCTTTGTCTACTCAGTCAAGGGAACGAAACGCAATTGCGTCGTATGACGGTATATATTAGTGATGGGGTTTTCGGTACGATCGTAAATTTTTCAGTACACTTTGAGGTTCGGAAATACGTTAGTACATAAGCAAGATTTTCAGTACACTTTCGTACGATAAATTCTTTTTATGTGATATCATTTCAAAGAAAAATAAAACTGTGCTACTTTTCTTATATTGTTTCGTTTTAAAGCATGCAAATATTTTCAGAACTACTAAAATTCACTATTACATAAATCTGTATGGGGCTAGGAGAAATTATTTTATACTTTTTAGTCAGTTTTAAAAACGTGGTTTATTAAAATTTTTTTTTATTCAAATTATTATTCTTCCTTTTTGTGATGGGCCATTGCTGTTAAGGTTCGTCGTCAATTATCCCCACAGTGCTTCCACTTTTACTTTATCGCCCTTGGCGAAGCCTCTAGCGATGTCTTGATGCTTTTCCATAAATTGAGGAATAAGGCATTCTGGGAGAAGCTCTTATGCTTTCCCCTTGAAATTTGTATTTTCATTCATATTTTTTATACTTGATTACCTTTTTGTTAAATTTACTTACATTTGTTGGCCGGTTGCTCTATTTTACTTGTTGCTGCTGAAGTGAATTCAACCACTTTTTTTTAGTGAATTCGGTTTCTAGAGCATGCGAATTCGTTCGAAATTCACTTTTAATAACGAGTTAAAAAAGTGAAAGTGAATCGTAGAGCACCAACGAGTGAAGTTGAAGTGATTTCAATTCACTTTCACTCGAAAGTGAATTCTAGTGCATGCCTGTATATTTCATTTCAATAAAACAAGTGGGTGTGGCATATCCCATACAAAATAAATGCTTGAAGTGGTGTAACTTAAGAACTATAAGAGATACATTAAAATAATGCATGAAAGGATTGTAGATCTCATTATTTGCTTCAAAAAAGTCATATGTCTAAAATGAATACTTTGTCTGCAAAATGCATTTTTATAGTAAAAATTTCATTTACCGTGCATTTGTTTTTGCACAAATACAAAGCAGAACAAAATGCGTGAGAGTTTGAGAGCTTTGTGTTTCTTCTTCATTTACATGAATGTAACTACATATTACTAATTTGATCACTTTTTTCCATTGTGGTGTGTAGATGAGTTGTTAGGAGTGCAAGTTGAAGTTGTGAATTTAGAAAGGTGTTTGTTGAGGCGTGGGTTCGAATCCCACCGAATGCGATTTTTTTTTTTGTTTGTTTATACAAAATATTTTTTTTTTATCAACAACATGCAAATACACAAAGTGTATAAATAATATAAAAACATTTCATTTTCAAACGATTTGAATAAAAATTATTCGAATTTTTACTAATTCGATTTTTTCTGTAAAGTAAAATCAAGACTCTTTGATATTTAAAAAATCTATGCCAATACTTTATATATTTATCAACTACGTACATATTTTCTGGCCGATACAATTCACCAATAGCAAGCCTGTAAACACAGAAATTAAAATTATTATTGGATTATTGGGCACACTAAGCGTAAAGCAAAGATGGCCTTTCATTAGAATCCACATGGCATCCGGCAAGCAGGGCACTCACGTCAAACTTGGGTATGCACAGTCCATTCCAAAAGTCGTTCCAGAGCCACCTAGAAATCAGGCACTTGCCCGCTGATGGAAACCGTTAGAGAGATTTTGTATCTGCCCTATGATCCGATTAGGAGTATTACTTGATTCTTTTAATTGTATTTTATAGTTAACTCTGTTAGCATAAAAATAGTTTCAATGATACATGTTACAAGGAATAAATATATATAAAACTACATACATGGATATGCATCAAAAAATATTTTCACAAAAAGTTTCATTATGGGATGTCATATTTGTGGGGATGTCATATCCCAACGAATTTTTACAAGAAAACGTGGAACTGGTTACACTCAGGTTACATACGTATATCAAATTTTCATGAGAGGAATGTTATGCAAAGGTACTAGAAACGAAAATGATAATAGTTTGGCCAATATAGAAATTTTTTCAGAAAATAGAGGCTCAGGGGTATGTGATACCATACCATACTGATGCCGGTTTAACGTTGATAGATACAATGTTAAAAGGCAAAACAAAGAACGAAGGCATTGATCATAAACTGTTATTGTTAAAATGGAATTCAGACATAAACTTCAATATTATACAATTATTCAAACGCATTACATGAATATAAGATTATATTATTTATTAATTTGATCATGGTAAAATTGTTTATATAAATATTTATGTATAGCCAAATAAATTAAGAGAAAAAGTAAATTTTGGGAGTCATGGAGTTCATGCGTGTGTGATTACGTCCACAAATTTCGCCGGCAACTAATAACTCACTATAACATCGTAAGATGATAAAGTGATTTCGAGTGCGATGGGACATATTCTTAAAAAGAAAAACATTTAGCATGTCTACAGTAAATGTATTCAAAATTTGAATGACCGCTTTTTGTTTTTTACTAACTACAATTTAAGTCCATATGAAATGCAAAGTTGTAAATGCGTATAGTTTAGTTAAAGTACAAGTTGTGTTTAACTATGAAAAAAGGTTGTCTTATTATGTGGGTGTTTTATTTAAAAAAAAAATGTGTGTTAAAAAATTGTATAAAAAAAATTTCCCATGACTAACATTTAATAAAAATGCTTGCCTCCACAAACATCCAACTTTCATCTTAGCTAGCTCGGACATGTCTAAAATGAAATTCCAGTCACAATAAAACTTCATTCTAATGTGGAAGTCTTACGAACTCTATGTTTTTAAATGCTAACATGATGAATATCAAATAAACCAAAAGTAAAAAAGTTTGAATGATATTTGTATATTTGCCAATCAAACCAGTTTTGTTCTTATTCAAATGCAGTGTGGCCAGGTTGAACGATTTATCGCCAATTGGGCGTTTTTTTCTAGTTTTCCGCGTGAAATTAAAAAAAAGCACAATGCTCTTTTTGGGCGCTTATTTATTGCTGTGGGTGCTTTTTTAAATTATGTCTAGCTACATTTTTATATGAACTTATTGACTAAACTTGCTGTTTGTTAATTTGGAGCATCCTTTAAGTGTTTTATATACCTAACTATATTAGTGAACACACTCTTTATTATTATCAATAATAATATGCAACCCTTCTTCCTCAAAAAAGAACATAATCTTTAAATTTTATCGTTATGAACAAATTTTTGATTGAACAATGAGGGGAAGTACAAGTTGAGAGATCGGTTGCTTTCAAATATTTCCAAACTTGCTTTCATTTTATTCAATTTATGAATATAACAGCAATGCAAAAGAAAATGAAGAGGAAGAATGTACATTTCGTGAATAAATTTTGAATTTGGATGAAATTAGTCTATTGTAACAATGAACGGTATGAAAAATGCCCATATTATATATAATTTTTCTTTATAATTTGAGTTTGCGAAGTTTTCATATCATATCACATATTCAATAGGAAATTTTTTTTTACTATGCAATACGATTTGATTTTATAAAAAAAAGTGTTTTTGGTACTTTTAAAATAAATGGAGTAGAAATACCACAAGCAAACGAAGCTAACATAGAGAAAACATATTTTTACTAAGCGAAAGCTTTGGATCTTAGGCTTAGAAGTTTCTTTTGGTTACTGAATCGAAAATCACAATATAAAAGCATATTAAAACCAATTTGGAGCTACGGAGTACAGTTAAGGAGTAAAACTGCTAACTCAAATTAAGAGATTCTTCAGCTCTTTCAATCAAAAGTGTTACGCATGATTGTAAACGCACCTTGGTATATCACCAACGCTCAACTTCACCGTGATCTTAGAATTCGTACCTTTAAAGATGCATTCATCGTTGTAAAAATCATTGCTTTAGCGGTAGCAAATACAAAATGAGAGAGAAGTCATATGTAATGGCACCACTCAGAATTATCTAACGAACAAAACAAACACCAACGAGTAGTTTTGTTCTCTTTTGATATTTGGTTTTTTCATAATGAAAAATTTACAAAAACACCTACTTGATTCTGTTCCTTTTTTTCTTGTTTATTTTTTTTTCATAAAGAGATTTCTTCCGAAAAAAATAGCCCCGGTTACCGGGGCCTTACCGACTAGTTTAATTTAATCTAAACTTCAAATAACTAAATAAACAATTCCGAAACATTGTTAAATTGCACTAAATTAAATTGGTGTCCTTGGGGGCGGAGGACACAAGGTAGAGTCTGTGACCGGCTCAGGAGAGTCTACATTCGATCCTTGCGCTTTTCCGTCTCAAGTCGACACACAGCATCCTCGTGGCGCCCCCTGAATAGCGATTTGACAACCTTCAGTAAGCTAACTAATGCCTGAGGCGGGTTTCTCCGTGACCTTGAATGAACGGCTGTGCGTCGGGCTTGGAACCCACCACGTCAAAAACAATGCCCAATGAATCCAATAAAGAAGCCTCGGACAACGGACTCCCCTAATGTTGACGACCCCCGCAATCGCCCAAAGGACTACGATTTACGGATAAGCACCTTCAATGTCCGAACCCTTTACAGGAAAGATGCCTCTATCCAGCTGGTAGATGTCCTCGGGAGATATCGAGCTGACATCACCGCTATACAGGAAATGCGATGGAAGGGACAGGGTTGCTCCAAAAGAGCATCCTGTGACATCTACTACATCTGTCATGATTCGCGACACGAATTGGGTGTTGGGTTTGTGGTTGGAAAGAGACTACGCCATCTTGTCTTGAGGTTCACGCCCGTGAACGAGCGCTTAGCCACTATCCGCAACGAAATTCTTCAACATCAGCCTGATTTGTGTCCATGCCCCGACGGATGAGAAGGACGAATCGACCAAAGATGACTTCTACGAGCTCCTCGACAAAACCTATGAGTACTGCCCCCCGCCCCGATATTGAAATCGTGCTAGGTGACTTTAATGCCAAGGTGGGCAGGGAGAGTCTCCTTGTTCGGACGATCGGAAAATTCAGTCACAATGATGAAACCACCGACAACGGTATGAGACTGATCGACTTCGTTGCGGCTAGAAACATGACAGTTAGTAGCACTAGATTCCAGCATCTAGATATCCATAAGGTCACCTGACTGTAAAAATACACGCAACCAAATTGATCACGTTGTGATCAACGGAAGGCACGCTTCCAGTATATTGGACGTACTTATGTTTTATTATTTTTATTTTATTATTAACTACAAATGTAGTTATTTAAGAAAAAATTTAAATATTACATTAATATTGATAAGGGAATAAAAAAGAAAATATAAAAAATTCTACATCTCATATTATGAGGTGCATGCATTTATTTATATTGAATATTGATAAATGACATAAAAAATATTTAATATGAAAATCTACATTTTATATAAGATGCAATGTTAATTTTTTCACAAAATGTTTATTTTGAAATTGCTGTAATGGCTTATCTTCGTCAATTGTCGCAAAAACAACAAAACCACACAATTCTTCTTCTTATTCTTTGCTTCGGTTTTCTGTTACAATCTGTTAGTTCTTTTGTACATGTTAAATTTCAAAAATGTTTGTATTTATTTCTTATGTTTAATTATTTTTATTTTATTATTAACTACAAATGCAGTTATTTAAGAAAAAATTTAAATATTACATTAATATTGATAAGGGAAATAAAACAGAAAATATTATAAAAAATTCTACATCTCATATTATGAGGTTTTATTTATACTGAATATGCATTTATTTATATTGAATATTGATAAATGAAATAAAAATATGTAATATGAAAATCTACACTTCATATGAGGTGCATTCATTTTGAAATTGCTGTAATGGCTAAACTTCGTTAACTATCGGGAAAATAACAAAAACATACACGACTTTTCTTCTTATTCTTTACTTCGGTTTTCTGTTACAATCTGATTTTAACATGAGGTGCTATGTTAATTGTTTTGTACATGTTAAATTTCATATATAGCTGCTACGATAACATGTAAACAAACAATTTTTGTATTTATTTTACATACATACATATAAATTCTACAAACATACCGTCGCCTGAGAATTGATTTGGCGTATAGGCATAGGAATACTTATACACATACGCCAAATCAATTCTCAGGCGACGACACATTTGCGCATGCGACGGAATATATTTTTGCTTTACTTCTTTATTTTATTTCTTTTGCAAAAATCATAGCATTTATAATTGATATTGGTAGATAAGTATATTATTTTGAGGTCCTACAACTTTGGCATCTGAGGCAAGTTGTGTATTAAAAAAGATAAACATTTTTTCTCTCCACACCAACCCTCCACCTGCTCTTTGTACCTCTGTTTTAGAGAATTTTTTCCAAAAATTTATTTAAAATTGTTCATACAGGCTAAATGGCTTGGAATTCTGACATACTTCTTTCGACAAAAATATTCCCCATAAAAAAGTAAAAAGGGTATCTGAACACCAAAATTGGTTTTGGGAACATATACTCCAAAAATCTCCCAAAATAGCGGTACACCGAGACGCTGGAGGATTGGTGTAAAAGTAAACAATATTTATCTTTTCATAATAAACAACTTTGTCTCAGACATCAATGATGTAAGATGACAAACTAATAAACCACTCATCGATTACCACCAACACAAATATAAACAATGATCATAATTTTAGCTGGCAAAATGAAAAATATTCAATTCAAACCAAATTCAATTTGGTTTTTTTTTTGCAGCAGCAGTGAAAATCGGCAACACCGTGCTAAAATACAAATTTGCTGAAATTTTAATAAAAATGAAAAATGTAGATATCGGATTGTGTGTATTGTGATGGGATTTTAGTGGGTAAGCTTATTAATTTGAAGCCCTACATTGTTGACGTCTGAGAGAAACTTGTTTATTATAGAAAGATCAACCAAACCTCTATCTATTCGGGGTACTGGTGTTTTGGGGAATTTCGGGTATAAAAGTGTCCAAAACCCATTTCGGTATTCGGGAGTCTTCTTTACTTTTTTATGAAATACATTTTAGTAGAAGAAAGTATGTCGTTATTTCAAGCCGATTGCCCGGTATGAACAATTTTAAACAAATTTATACCGTAAATTGCCCAAGAGAAGGGTACAAAGAGCACCTGGAGGTTTAAAAATGTTTATCTTTTTGTAATACATAACTTTGCCTCAGATGCCAAAGTTGTAGGACCTCAAAATAATATACTTATCTACCAATATCAATTATAAATGATATGATTTTTGCAAAAGAAATAAAATAAAGAAGTAAAGCAAAAATATATTCCGTCGCTTGTGCAAATGTATCGTCGCCTGAGAATTGATTTGGCGTATGTATAAGTATCCGTATGCCTATACGCCAAATTAATTCTCAGGCGACAGTATTTTTGTAGAATTTATATGAATATATGTGAAATATATACAAAAATTGTTTGTTTTCGTGTTATCGTAGCAACGATATATGATATTTAACATGTACAAAAGAATCAACATAGCACCTCATGTTAAAATCAGATTGTAACAGAAAACCGAAGCAAAGAATAAGAAGAAGAGTCGTGTATGTTTTTGTTATTTTCCCGATAGTTAACGAAGTTTAGCCATTACAGCAATTTCAAAATGAATGTACCTCATATGAATTGTAGATTTTCATATTATATATATTTATTTCATTTAGCAATATTCAATATAAATAAATTCATATTCAGTATAAATAAAACCTCATAATATGAGATGTAGAATTTTTTATAATATTTTCTGTTTTATTTCCCTTATCAATATTAATGTAATATTTAAATTTTTTCTTAAATAACTGCATTTGTAGTTAATAATAAAATAAAAATAATTAAACATAAGAAATAAATACAAACATTTTTGAAATTTAACATGTACAAAAGAATTAACAGATTGTAGCAGAAACCCGAGGCAAAGAATAAGAAGAAGAATTGTGTGGTTTTGTTGTTTTTGCGACAATTGACGAAGATAAGCCATTACAGCAATTTCAAAATTAATATTTTGTGAAAAAAATTAATATTGCACCTCATATGAAATGTAGATTTTCATATTATATATTTTTATTTCATTTTGTTTCAAACTTAGATTGGTTTGAAATGAAATAAAAAAAGAGACTTTGAATTTCGTTTTATAATTTTTTAATTATAGTAAGAATCCAAAGTAATTACAAGTATAATTGTGATCAAAGCTAGAGGTGCTTTGATGCGTTCCGTTTGGAAGTTAGGAATATAATAATAAATAATTTACTGTATAGGCGCCGAGCACATCTCGCTGCCTTCAACATTTAAATCTATATAATTCAGCAAAACATCTGTGTTGATGTAGGATATAAGAAACAAAGGGTGTTACCCATATAAAAATTCAAAATTCAATTAAACAAAAGAACGTTTAACTCCTTAAGTTAAACATTGCGCCGGCCTTGCACGGGTGCAACAGTCCAGGTTTTCTGCAGCTGCACTAATGTCTGCAAAGCGGTGTTGAGTAATACCCGAGCACGCAAATGCCTGCTGCATTTTGGCGCGCAACGTGCAAGAGCGTGTGATGAGCCAAATTGCATTTTCGACAAGCCTTTTCGGAGGTGCACTTCTCCACCCTGTGAGATCTGGCAAGGCAGTTGGTACAATATCCATTGTCCTTTGCTGCTTGTTTTCGTGTAGATGGCTCCATAGATCGGAACAGTTTGCAGAACCGGAGTGGATGAAATCTTTTGCACAATTGGCACTGATGTACCGCTGGATCGCGTTCACGTGCACTGTAATGATAACACAAAAAAGGAATTAGTTTTTGTGGATTTTTAAGATGAAGATACATATACAGAGAGTATGTAACCCTCAACATTAAGAGAGAAAATTACGATGTAGTCGGAAGTACACATAATTTGACAATAGGACGAGTGAGAAGACCGTTTTGGGTGTGTATGTTCGCTACACGCACTTTACCATCTTTACCGGGATGAAGCTTTATAATTCGACCTAACCGCCATTCAGTGGGAGGCAGCAATTCATCTTTGATGACTACCAAGTCACCTTCTAAGACGTTACGTTTGGGATGCTGCCACTTATGCCTTTTGTGTAGCTCTTTGAGGTATTCTTCCTTCCATCGTATACTAAATTGATGTTGAAGAATTTTTAGTTTTTCACATCGGTTGGCTAAGGAGAGATCGTGCGAAGCTGGTTCTGGTAAAGCGAGTAGCGGAGCGCCACGAAGGAAATGAGCTGGAGTCAAAGCTATCAGTTCATCTGGTCTTTCGGATATTGGGGATAATGGTCGTGAATTGAGAACCGCTTCTATGCGAATCAGAAGTGTCTCAAACTCTTCCCATGAGAATTTTTGATTAGCAGCCACTTTTTCAAGATGAATTTTAAAACTTTTCACAGCGGCTTCCCATAAGCCACCCATGTGAGGAGCACCTGGAGGGGAGAACCGCCATTCAAAGCCGTGAGCTGCATATTTCCGGGAAATATCGTCCGAGGTAGCTTGTAAAAACAGTTTAAACTCTTTGAGAAGCAGTCGATCGGCACCTACAAAATTTCGACCATTGTCCGATCTCATCTGTTTGGGGAGTCCTCGTCTGCCCACAAAACGAGCAAATGCGGCACGAAATGCTGCTGTGGACAGATCCGAGCATAACTCTAGATGCACGGCTTTGGTAGAAAAACATACAAAAACACAAACATATGCTTTGAGAAAGGCTGCTCGACGGAGGGGTGACGACTTTATTTGAAAAGGGCCTGCAAAGTCGACGCCTGCATATGTAAATGGAAGCGAAAAAGTGCAGCGCTCGGGTGGTAGTGCTGCCATCATTTGCGAACGCATATTTTGTTTGTGTAGAGTACAAACTTTGCATTGAAGAATACATTTTTTAACTTTAGACTTCAATCGTGGAACGAAATATTCCTGACGAACCATACGAATTAGCAGCTGGTGTTCTGCGTGAAGCAATTCGGTATGTAGGAAGTCGATGAGTAGTTTGGTGAAGCTGGATGCTTCATGTAAAATAATGGGATGACGTTCACAGTAAGAGAGAGCTGAATTGGCTAGACGTCCATTCACTCTCATTATTTTGTGTTGATCCAAAAAGGGATTCAAGGGTAGCAGAGAGCTAGTTTTCTTGATAGGTTTAGAATTGAGTAACCTATCATACTCATCAGGATAGTGACAATGCTGGGATAGTATTATAAGCCTTATTTTTGTATCACTTACTTCCTTCTGAGAGAGTAAAATGGGGTGTTTTTTACGGTTTACCTTATTTAATTGGTGGAAAAACCGAAAAACGTATGAAATCACTCGAAGAGCTTTGGACCAAGAGGAAAATCTTTCGAGGACATCAGATTTTTCCGTAGAAATGTGTAAAGTGTCTACTTTCCACATTTCGAGCGGCGGCGACTTGGGGGGGTCAGAGTGAGGCCACTCTTTTGAGTTTTGACTGAGCCAATGAGGTCCTTGCCACCACAAAGAATGTAGAAGTAATTCTTGTGGTTTGCAACCTCTGGTACCAAGATCAGCTGGGTTTTCATTTGAGGCGACATGTTGCCACCTAGTATTGCCAACATTTTGGAGAATTTGAGAAATTCTATTGGCTACGTAGGTCTTCCAAGTGCAAGGGGGTTTTTCTAGCCACGCGAGAACAATGGTAGAATCACTCCATAGGAAGAGTTCATATCGATCTAGTGCAAGTTGTGGTAGAACTGTTTTTGCTAATTTGGAAAGTAACACCGCCCCACACAATTCGAGCCGTGGAAGACTGACTGTTTGTAGGGGAGCTACTTTTCCTTTCGACACAATCAGATGGGAAAAAATTTCGTTCTGAGAGGAACGTGTGCGCAGGTAGAGAACAGCGCTGTACACTTTTTCTGATGCGTCGCAAAATCCGTGTATTTGTACTTCATTCTCAGGGTTGTAATGAAGCCAACGTGGAATTTTGATTTCACTAATAAAGTGTAAGTTTTCAATAAAGTGGTTCCATTTGTGTAGCGATAGTGCTTTTACACATTCATCCCAGTCTGTTCCATCTAGCCATAGCTGTTGCATAAGAATTTTGGCTGGAACAATTATGGGCGAAAGCCAGCCTGCCGGGTCAAAAAGTTTTGCCACAGTAGAAAGGATTTGGCGTTTTGTGGTAGCCTTTGTCGAGATTAAGGGGTCTACTGTGTAACTGAAAGAGTCAGTTAACGCGTTCCAACGTATGCCCAATGTTTTCGTTGAGCTAGAGTTTTGAAAGCGCAAGAAATCAGAGTTGAGCTGATTTTCTTTTGGAATATTTTGTAGCAAGTCAGGGTGATTTGCTGTTAGTTTTTTCAAAGGCATTTTTGCAGAATCTAGTGCCTTTATAACTTGGGATTGTGCTTCTTGTGCTGAAGGTATAGTGTAACCGCCAGACAATATATCATCCACGTAAGCTTCATGACGTAAGATTTTAGATGCTCGTGGGTATAAGTTCTTAACATCTTCAGCTAGTTGGTGTATTGTTCTTATTGCTAAATAAGGAGCACAATTCAAACCGAAAGTGACAGTTTTCAGTTCGAAGTCTTGGATGACAGATTGTGGAGTTTTCCTGAACACGATTCTTTGATAAGAGGTATCGTCTTCGTAAACAAGTATCTGTCTATACATTTTTTCGATGTCCCCTGTGAATACAAACTGGTATGTGCGCCATCTCAAAATGACAGTCATCAAATCAGCTTGTAGGGTAGGGCCTACACAAAGGACATCATTTAGTGAGTACCCTGAACTTGAAGGTTTAGAGGCATTAAACACAACACGTACTTTTGTGGAAGTACTTTCGGGTTTTACTACCGCGTGATGGGGCAAATAAAATGATATAAATTTTTGGTCAACTGACACTTCTTTTGCTGATGCAAGGGTCATATGGTTCAAACTTAAATATTCGAGTAAAACTTCTGTGTAAGTTTTCTCCAGTTCTGGTTTTTTCCTCAATGTCTGCTCTACCCGTATATATTGACTTATCGCATTTGCTCGAGATGAGCCCAGAGCTATAGATTTGGGAAACTCTTTTTTAAAAGGTAATTTAACCTTATAGCGACCGTCGGATAGCCTCGAAGTTGTAGACTTATAGAGGTCTTCACAATATATATCTTCATCTGAGAGATGATGAGATAGAGAGATCTCTTCTTGCTCCCAGAATTGTTTTAATAGTGAATTAAGAGGATCTTCACTTTGATTGGAAACAATTGTGGAGAATGAGAGAACTGGAGCAGACTTGAGTGGTCCACTAAGGAACCAACCAAACACCGAATTTTGAGCAATGAGACTGCCAAACACCTTATGACGAATGCCTTCAGTTAA
Organism: Toxonevra muliebris; assembly: GCA_963691655.1. Lineage (NCBI taxonomy): Eukaryota > Metazoa > Arthropoda > Insecta > Diptera > Pallopteridae > Toxonevra > Toxonevra muliebris. The sequence goes on along the minus strand of OY829328.1, from coordinate 49,284,860 downwards.
GATATTTGGAATTATATCACTACCGATTAACAAATCTACTTGTGCTGATTTATAAAAGTTGGGGTCAGCTAACTCTAAATCTGCAACTTCGAGTAGGTTGAGGTTTACGAAATTAGCTGATGGAAGTAGATTAGTTAATTTGCGTAAGACAATCGCGGTAGCCTCAATTTTAAAATTTCGTTTTTTCGACACGAGAGTGAACGCGCAAGTTTTTTGAGACAATTCAACAACTTTGCCACCCATACCTGAGATGGTATGATGGCAATTCTGCGTAGGAAGTCGCAGTCGTTGTTGATTTTTTTCCGAAACGAAAGTTCTTTGCGAGCCTTGATCTATGAGAGCTCGAACTGCAAAGACTTCTCCTAAATATTCAATATGTACTATTGCTGTCGGAAGAACAATTTTTTCTGCATTGTGAGAGTGATGAGTGTGAACTCTTGTGTTTTCCAGACTTTTGGATGAACAGGGTTGTTCATCAAATTACTGAGATCCATTATTCCTGAATATGTTGTTTAGCTTTGAGGAATCAGAATGTAAAGATGTAGTTGCTTTCGGGTTAGCAAACGTATCTTTATTTTGAGCTGGGTTGCTTGTACCTCTTGTTTGTTGCAATTGACCTTGAGAATTGGAAAAACATAGCATGGAGTGATGCTGCTGTTTGCAAAACCTGCACGAATTTACGCTAGTACAATTGCTTCTCGTATGTGAAAAGGCCAAGCAATTAAGACAATAATTATTTTGTTTAACAAATTTATTTTTTTCCTGAAGTGAAAGCTTTTTAAATTTGGGGCAGAGTCTCAAAGCGTGAGATTTACTACATAATTTACAAATTGGAGCAAGAGAATTTGTGGCTATAAATGATTGAGATTTATTTTGTGTTTTATATGGTGTAAAAGATCGGGTTTTTGTATTGCGAATGCTATTTAGTCTTTCTACCACTTCATAGCGTGAATCCAAAAACGAATTCATTTGGAACCATGTGGGTAGATCTTTGTGTGACTTCAAAGATTGCTCCCAGAGTGAAAGTGTTTCATCTGGTAGTTTCGTCGAGCATATATAAACTAAAATAGGATCCCAGTTGTCAGCTGATACACCATGGGATTTAAGAGTAGATAAACAATCATTTATAGTAGTCTGCACTTTCTGAATAGCGATACTACTTTCAGAGTCAATTTGTTTTAAATTAAGTAAAATTCGCAACTGGGTGTTAACAAGCATACGTTTATTTTCGTAACGAGAGCGAAGTGCTTCCCAAGCCAATGAAAAATTTTCATCACATAGACTATATTTTTTAACTATACCGCCTGCTTGCCCTTTCGTTTTGTTCCTGAGATGGTAAAGCTTCTGGGCTGGAGTTAATCGTGGGTGATTGATATATACGGCAGTGAACATATCGCAAAAGGAAGTCCACTCCTCGTATCCTCCATAAAAGTCTTCAGTGTCACAGGGTGGTACACTTAAAGAAATATTTGGAGTATCACTACGATGAGCAGGTGCTATTGATGGATTTGTAGCTGATGTGTTAGCCACTGAAGTACTGGCCTGTGTGGTAGGCTGCAGTACGAGTAGTGAATCCATTATAAGCGCTCGGCATTGTTCATATTAGTCTTGGCATGTGTCTATTTTCCCTTTGGCAATTCTTTTGAATTTTTCGGGTAAAGCACTATCATCTGTCAAATAAACGATTTGAAATGCTTGTTGAAGACGAGACCAATTGCTGTCAAGACTTTGCATTTTTATTTTCAATAGAGATTCGGTATGCTCTTCTGTGGACCAGGATTTGAATTTTGCACACAATTGGCTTAAACTATCGGATTCTAATATGAATTTAGCCGATTTTTGGGTAAATGGAGGTTGCTCGCGAGATTTCGAAGCGCTCCTAGTCTTTATTGATGGCATTGCTGTCTCATGATCAGAATTGGGATTTTTTTCGATATTCTGTTCCATTTTATCGTCAAAAAAAATCGAATATAGGGCAATTTAACAAAAAAAATTAGTGTTGTTCTAAAAGGTGTTAATAATTCAAAGAGAATGAAAATTGAAATCAAAACCTTGGAACAAAAGATTAAGCAGCTGAGTAAAACCGAATTGCAAATATTAAAATAATTCACTGGTCCACTTGAGTAAAGAGACAAAAAGGTATAAAGCGACAAAGAGATCTATGAAATTTAATTCTTAATTAGAGTAACTAAAAAAAAAATTTGACTATCTGGCGCATACCACAGAAGTGATAACAAATGTTTGTTATTCACTCCTTTTTTTCCAATAAAAGAGTTAACTTTTCGAGTAAAGATTGACCACAAAAAAAAAAAATGTGTACATACAATAAAATCAGATTGTACTTTCCAAATGATTTTTATATTTAGTTTATTATAATAATAAATAAACAAAAAATATTTTTGGTTTTTTTTTTTTGTACCAAGAAGATGATGGTATTAACAATGTTTATTGGGTATTTGGTATACCTCAATACAAAAAAAAAAGGAACGAGACACTTTTTCATGTAAAAGTTGATAAACAATAAAGAAGCGAATATAAATTGTTGTTACAACTTCTTTCAATATTTAATTTATTCAAAAACATATGCAAATAAAATGAGATTTTATTTCGGTATTATATTTAAAAATACCGAGTGTATCTTAAGAAGGTATTCTTTTGTGTTTATAATATATTTGATTACCTTTTAAATACTTTTAATATTTATTTTTATGGCATAAATTAGAATTTTTGTTAATACTATATATTTTTACATTAAAATGTTGGTTGGGTATATAAGCCAAACATGAATAATGCAAGATAATTTAAAAAACACTTTGCACAATTTGGAATTTTGCACAAATAGAGATAATTTTTAATCAAAATAATGGTAATTAATTTCACTTGATCTGATATGAAATATCAAGAGAATGGCATAGAGACGAAATTCACCACGATTGTAATCTTCACTGAACCCAGGGGTGTCAGCTACAATAAACGAAAAACACCAACGAATAGCGAGTGAAGAAAAATATGAAAGTGATTGCGTTAGATTTACCGTTTGCAATTTGCGCTCGCAAATGTAGATATATATGTATGATCTGTATATAAGGGTTATATACTTTAGAATTTGAAAATAACTGTTTTGTAAATTTGTACAGTTTCGTAATATTTGCAAATATACGGATATTTAAACAAAAATTAGGAATGGAATACAAAACTTACGTTTTTTTCCGTTTACTTAATGTTGCTTCTGATGCAATTACTTCCATGTCGTTGTTGGTCTTCTATTGTATTAACAGCGTATGTATTACGTTTATTGTTGTTGTTGAGACTTCGCTAACTGGTAACAGTTTATGATTTGTAGACAGCAAAATGCAGCAGCAGCGTCAACGGAGTCGAAATAGATTTTTTAAAATCTCAGCGTTTTTATTTCGTACACTTTATAGTTTTATTTTATCACCAAAAAATGTTTTTTCATGTTTTTATCACCAAAAATATTTGGTTCGCACTGAATACGCCGTTACTGCATTCAATTGATGTGCACACGATGAAAAAAAAATATGGAAAGTGAAACTTTTGTTGAGAAATAAAAAAACAGAGTTGCCAGCCCAAGGTTGGCTCGAAGGACCAATGTTTCAAACTTAGATTGGTTTGAAATGAAATAAAAAAAGAGACTTTGAATTTCGTTTTATAATTTTTTAATTATAGTAAGAATCCAAAGTAATTACAAGTATAATTGGGATCAAAGCTAGAGGTGCTTTGATGCGTTCCGTTTGGAAGTTAGGAATATAATAATAAATAATTTATTGTATAGGCGCCGAGCACAGCAAAACATCTGTGTTGATGTAGGATATAAGAAACAAAGGGTGTTACCCATATAAAAATTCAAAATTCAATTAAACAAAAGAACGTTTAACTCCTTAAGTTAAACACATTTATCAATATTCAATATAAATAAATGCATGTTCAATATAAATAAAACCTCATAATATGAGATGTAGAATTTTTTATAATATTTTCTTTTTTATTTCCCTTATCAATATTAATGTAATATTTAAATTTTTTCTTAAATAACTACATTTGTATTTAATAATAAAATAAAAATAATAAAACAAAAGAAGAAATAAATAAAAAAAATTCCTGTTTACATGTTATTGTATCAGCGATATATGAAATTTAACATGTGCAAAAGAATTAACATTGCACCTCATGTTAAAATAAGAAGAAGAGTTTTGTGTTCTTGTTGTTTACCCGAATAAATCATTACAGCGTTTTTGAAATTAGCATTTTGAGATAATTTAACATGCACCTCATAAGAGGTGCATATTAAAATCGTATGGCCACGGCAGAGACGTCGATAGATTTAACAGTGAACATTTTTTTTTCATGTTAAAAATATGAGATGTCACGTGAGAAACTACATGAGTGTAGTTATTTTATATTTGAAAAATAATGTAAACAAAGAAATTGCAATTGTAAACAAATAAAGCAAAATTAAAAAAAAAAGTATGAAATTTAAAATTTTCAAACAAAAAATTTTAAATTAAATTCTATGCGCGTTTTTGGATTGCCTTTTCTTTTTTTTTCCCATGTAATAATACGCAAAGATGATAATAATTTTTTGTAAGTTTTCATTTATTCATTGTTTATGAATTTATTGAATTTCATACAGTCAAAGCAGAAAAATATATTCAAAAGTATCTACTTGCATGTGCATAACAAAAAAGAAATCAATCAAAATACATAAAATCAAAACAAAACGTTTGCATATTTGTATATAAAGATTATATAAAATACTGCAAATGTTGAGTGTTATTTGCCAAAAGAAATGTAAACTATTTGTTCTATCAAACACCGCCAACCCATCCATTCATACCTTTTTGTCCGGTGGACCGGTTGGCAACCGTTGCGTTCGCTTCATCATTTTTCTAGCTTTTTACTTTCCAGATTGGAAAAGAGCGAATTGCGAACTCTTTGTAATCTATACTCTTTGTATTAACTTAACGGACGCTAGTGAGATATAACGGAGAAAACGACAGTGTCCCGTCCCTGATAGCGCCCCGACCATGACGACACTCCCCTACGTAAATATATTTATAATATTGTATATTGTCTTAAAATAAGAAATCTTATTGAGAATTTCAATATTAAACGTTTTTTACATATCAAGAAAAATTTAAGTAAGTGACAAAAAAAATCGAACAGTAGCTTGCGAAATGACGAATGACAGCGTAATTGATGTAAACACCAAAAACTCCAGCTTTGGTACAGTAAGGAAAATAAAATTAGTCACATTGCGTATTTTATACCAAATAAAGCTTTTAAACTGAAATACACGTCAATACCTTTGTTCAATCCCAAGATAATTAAAAAAAAACCGTCTCCTGTAAAATTTACTTTTTGTCGCTTACATCAATTTGGCGAGATTTTTTTTTCTTATGAGACAACAGATGTGTCTTTTTTAAATTAAAATTGGAGCTTGATTACGAAATATTTGTTAAAAATTTAGAAATCTTACAGTTAGCTCAAACTTATCAAATTATTACGACATATTACATTACATATCGCTAACTTTTATTTTACTTCAAACTATAAACATGGAATGCAATTAACCTAAGGAAGGAAACAGGGGCGACCAATCACCCCACTACATTTTAAAAGCACCGCAAACTGCATTTAATACAACAAACAATGTATTAAAATGATAGAAATGAATAAAATGATTTTTTTTTTAAGTTTTTGATTAAACAGTTCAAGGTTTGCTTACTGGACTTAATGAAACGTAATTTTTTTTTTGAGATATGCTGATTGTATAAAGGTTATCTACGCTAAATTAAGACCTATTGATTCAATAATAGTGTTCGGTGACTTTAATCTACCATTTGTGTCGTGGAACATCTGTGAGGAAGAAAACCAACTTCTCCCATATGCTTTCCGTGAAAATTTAATGATTTTTTGGAGTTACCTCTGTACCAAGTAAATACAATTACCAATAAAAACGAAAGAAGCTTAGATTAAGTCTATACTGACGTTTGTCCTGAAGACCCTTACCATCCTTCACTTGACGTAGTTTTTGAGTTTCCAGTCACTCTTCCTCAAAAGGATGTAAATATCTACTCTTCACGTTGTAAATACTTTTTGAAAAAAACGAACTACCGTAAATTATGTAACATGCTCTCAAAACAAAAATGGCCTAAAATCTTTGATGAGTTAGATAGCTGTATTTCGAGCTTCAATGATATTCTTTATAATTGTTTCGATGCTTGTGTACCTAAGTTTAATATGACACTTATCCAAAAATGTCCCGTATGGTTTTCAAAGGAGCTGAAAAGGCTTAAAAACGCCAAATCCCATGCGTTCAAAACATATAAGAAAACTGGTAGTAGTGTAAATTACATGATAAAATACATTACCTTGCTGAGAAATAACTTCAATTTAGTTAATAGAAAATGTTATAACAATTATTTAAACACCTTGAAGAATAACATCCGTCATGATTCTAAATCCTTTTATGACTTTGTGAATATGAAGCGCAAAATATTGGTTTTCCCTCATCAATGGCATTCCGGATTTCTTCAGATCCACATATTCTACGTTTTCATTCAATAGTAATGATAGCTACCCATATTATATCTCACCGTTTAATTGTGTACACCAACCTGTTATTGACCCGAAAAATGTTTTAAATCACTTAATGACCCTGAAGTGTACTTTCGACCCAGGTCCAGATAATATTCCTAGCTGCATTTTTTGGAACTGCGCCGAAAAACTATATTTACCACTGTCAAATATTTTTAATGCATCTTTAAAATTAGGATACTTTCCTAAATGCTGGAAAGAATCATTCATAATTCCCCTTCTCAAGGGCGGTACTAAATCCAATGTTGTGAACTACTGCGGTATAGCTAAACTCAATGCTATCCCAAAGCTATTTGAGTCTAACATTACAAACCAAATACTACACTGGATCTCACCTTGTATATCTAAAAATCAGCAACAACAACAACAACCTCTTGGAATTTTCTTCATACGTATACAAAGCTTTCATATCTAATTTGCAAACCCTTGTCATATATACTGTCTTCAGCAAAGCTTTCGATAAAGTTAATCACCACTTACTTATGAAGTTAAAAAATATGGGATTTCCTACATTGCTTTTAAATTGGATTAAATCATATTTGGACAATAGAATACAAAGCGTTTTATTCAAAAACACAATTTCGGATTTCATGGAGATCACATCTGGAGTCCCACAAGGCAGCTATATAGGCCCCATCCTGTTTCTTCTGTTTATAAATGATTTGACGTTTGCTATTCACCACTCAAAAACTTTAATGTATGCTGACGGCGTCAAGCTGTTCCTTTCGCATAACTCACTTGATGACCAGATGTTACTACAATCCGATCTAAACAGCTTGGTACAATGGTGCAATATAAATTTAATGATCCTGAATCTAGACAAATGTAAAGTTATGGTATATGCAAGAAACGTTTCCCTTCCTACAAAATATACAATTGGAAATACTGTCTTAAGTCATTTGGATTCCTTCGTTGACTTGAGAGTTACTATGGACTCTAAACTTCGCTTTCATTTGCATATAAATATATGTGTTAATAAAGCAAAAGCAATGCTAGGTTTTATCGCTGGTCTAAGGAATTCAATGACCCATATGTCACAAAATCGCTTTATACATCATTGATTAGACCTATTTTGGAATACGCATCAACTATCTGGTGTCCTTAATATGAGATTTATATAGACAAATTGGAATCAGTCCAAAAACAATTCTTACTTTTTGCTTTGAGATCCTTGCCGTGGGATTTACCGTTTAATCTCCTACCTTACGAGCACAGATTAAAACTTTTGAATCTACCTACTATTGAAAGCCGAAGAATTATGAGCAACGTGTATTTTATTGCAAAATTGTTATCTGGCACTGCTAATTCTCCATCTTTGCTGAGGAACATTAACTTGAACGTTCCGACTCGTACTACTCGATAATATATCCCTATCAAGTTATCTATTTGTAAGACCTATTATTCAGACAATGAGCCGTTTCGCCGTGCCTGCCGTGATTCTAACAACCTCTATAATGTTATTGATATTTCTGATTCGGTAGATTCCATAAAACAAAATGTTATAACTTTTTTAAATATATAGATGTCGTTATCAGCTGATGATTTATAATCTGTAGCTGGATTTCAGAAGGGCCACTTGTTGGGTAGTGCGCTACGTCCTTTAAAAAAAAAAAAAAAAAACAAATAGTTCCCTTCGAGGGCGATACAACGATTATAGCGGTTAAACAATTTTTCGATACCATTTTTATAGTCTTTAGCCTCGAAATAGGTCTCAGTTTCTGATAAAGAGGTAACAGTGCTGAATTTATTTCCAGCAAGCATTCTTTTGAGATCTGCAAACAGGAGAAAGTCACTAGGGGCCAGATCAGGAGAATACGGTGGATGGGGAAGCAATTCATAGTTTAACTCATGCAATTTTATAATCGTTGTCGTTTGATTTGTTACACGGTGCATTGTCTAGATGAAACAGCACTTTTTTCTTCTTCAAATGGGGCCGTTTTTACGTGGTTTCATCCTTCAAACGCTCCAGAACGCTATGTCATACTCACTGTTGATGCCCTTTTCGAGGTAATCGTTGAATATAATACCATGCGCATCCCAGAATACTGATGGCTTAACCTTGCCAGCCGACTGTTGCGTCTTTCCACGCTTTGGATATGGTTCATCGCGTCCAGTCCACTCGGCTGACTGTCGATTGGACTCTGAAGTATAATAATAGAGCCATGTTTCATCCATTGTAATTTATCGATGGAAAAATTCGTCTTTATTACGCTTGCATATCGTTAAACATTGCTCCGAATCATCAACACGTAGTTGCTTTTGATCGATTGTGAGCACGCGCGGCACCCACTTTGCACCCAGCTTTCGCATGTAGAAATATTCATGCACGATATGTCGAACACGTTCCTTTGATATTTTTAGAGTCTTAGCTATCTCGATCAACTTCACTTTACGATCATTCAAAATTATTTTGTGGACTTTTTTAATGTTTTTGTCCTCTTTTTGATGTCCACTGCGTGCATCATCTTCTATGTTCATTTCTCCTCGTTGAAATTTAGCAAACTACTTCTTAACGGTTTGTTTTCCTGGTGCAGAGTTCGAATAATGTTTATTAAGCCAAGCCTTGGTTTCAACATTATTTTTTTCGCCAAAAATTCTTTTTTTTTATCCATTTTTTGACAAAAACAAAAGTTACTTCACTCACAATGCTATATCTTACCAACCAATTGGCGGACAGCTGTCAAAGTTATACACGTGTCTTTTGAAGGTTGGTACTAACTAAAAATCATATGGATTTATTCTAGTAACGCCATCTATGTGGTCAGGCTACGAACTTTTTAGCCCATCTCTTATATGTCTAATATTTGAAAACGTTACCGAGAATTACAAGGTGTTTTATTTTCAAGTATTTTTACTTGAAATCAAAAATATTAGCGTTGGAAGTTCTTTAAAATTCACTCATTGAACAAAGCATTGCATTCTTCGTTGTAAAAATCATTGCTTAAGCGTGAGTAAATAACAAATGAGAGAGAGAGAGAGAACACATGAGTAACTGCATTTCTCAGAATTATCTGCATACATAAATAACAAAACAAACACCAACGAGTAGTTTGATTCTCTTTTGATATCTGTTTTTTTTCATAAAGAGATTTCTTGAACTAAAAAAATAGCCCCAGTTACTGGGGCCTTACCGACAAGTATATTATTATCTTATTATTAGAGACTATGAAACTGAAATCTAGTTGTTCATATTTCATAGTTTGACTTTTACTTCATTGCTACTCAACAGTTCAAGGTTTGTTTACCGGGCTTAATGAAACGTCATTTTTTTTGTCGAAGTGACAAAGTGACTAAGTCGCAACAATGTATAAAGAGTAGGCAAATCATATTAGAAGCATTTTACAATATTTTCCGAAATGTTTTTTGTTTGCTTTTTTGGAATTAAACTAAAAGGGAATCAATTTCTTTCGAGGAATCATTCCAACAAAATTAGAATTTAATTTCAGGAAAGTAATTGATTACACTTAAATATTAAATTCCTTTCTATTCAATTACATTTTTAATTCCTTTAAGGAACTGATATATTTTTTATTACAAAAAAATCGAAAGTTTTTTCAATTCCATTACCTAGAAATTTAAAAATTTTAATTACCGTTTACAATTCCTTGTAATGGAATTGAAACTTTTATCAAATCCATTACTAAGGAATTGAAAACAAAAAATACCAATCACAAACTCCCTGGAATTGGAACTGGTAATTTAATTGAATTTATCCAGCTCTGCTGTGCTGATCGATTTAAAATTCAAGTAAATTAGAATTTGAGTTACGCAGTCAGAAAATCAACAAACTCAAAAAGTAACATAAAATGCGAAAACATAACGTAGTAAAGGAATTCTACGTAAAAAGTTTAAATCAGAGTTTTTTTTTTGAGCGCGTTTATATTTAGCAATGCTACGATGTAAATTTTTTTTTTCATCTAAATACTTTTGAAAATTTGTCTTTTTCAAAAAACTGCAAATTGTCAATTCAAAAGTATGTTTTCAAACACGTTTTTAAAGAAACAATGCTTTAGACCTGAATAGTTATTTTTCAAAGTGTATGCAGTGTAGTGTGAGAAAAGTAATTAGAACTTAACTTACACACTATGTTAACCAATTTTTTAAGAAAGTTACAAGCGTGCATTCACTGAAATGAAACTTATAAAAAAGGAAGGAAATATTATTTTTCGCTACGTATGTAGAAATAATAGATTCTTTCTTGTTTTTTAATTTTTGCATAAAATTTGAATAGGGTTGTAAATAATAATAAAAAATGAGAAATATTTTTTAATTGCAGAAGTATAACTTAAAGCTTTTTTAACCAAAACAATTAAAAAGCAATTCAGAACATGTTATATCATTTCCATACAATTCGGTCCCTGTACTTTTTTTTTTCTTTTTTTTACTTTTTTAAGTATACACAATTCAGCTAAAGAACAAAACTTCAATTGTCGAAATTCAGATTATAATTTTGTCAATTTCTTTCTTCGTTTTACCTTTCCTACGAACTACATATTGTTGTTTTTGAAAATTACGCTTTGGCGTATAATATAAAATATTTTTTTCGCAAACCATGATAGTTAATACAATTTAATTTCAGCTTCTAAAATGTTAAAAATATCCCTACGAGTGCACAAAAAATCATAAAGATTGATTAAAATGATAATAAATTTTTATTTCAGATACGATTCTACTGGTCTATAAGAAGGCCAAACAAGCGCTGTCGTTACATTTGCTCTATTGCTGAGGTGGCAGGTCGTCCTGAGTTCCGTATTCTTGTGCAGGAGCCTATGGAAAACGACATTGAACTAAGAGATTCGACACTTAAAGGAGTCTGGCAAAAAATTTTGGAACCAATAACGGCGATGCGTGAAGAAAACAAATTAATTCAATCGTTCCCACAGTTTATATCTGGTGAAGACCTTTTTGGTCTCACGGAACCATCTGTGGTTCGGATCATAGAAAGCTTGCCTGGGATAGAGACGTTAACTGATTATCGTTTTAAGTATGGTCGAAACCCTTTATTGGAATTACCACTTGCCATCAATCCTTCTGGAGCTGCACGTACAGAGCCGAAACAACGTCAAGTACTTGGTTGGCGAAAACCACAGACACAACGAACTGGTACCACGTGTAACCAGCGAATAGCCAACACCACAACTTCTATGGTTGCTGGAGAAGTTGCATGCCCCTATAGTAAACAATTTGTTCACTCTAAAAGCTCTCAGTATAAAAAAATGAAGCAAGAATGGCGAAATAACGTTTGTTTAGCCAGGTAAGATATCACTACAATTTGGTTAATATTTTGACAAAACTGAAAAAAACAAGAAACACTTAATTTCTTGCACATTTGTGAGTGATCTCTGCGTGACTCTAAGGAGCCGTAGGCCAAAGGATATCTCGCGTCCACAAGATTTTTTGAGCTTTCATATGTATACAGGGTGACAATTGTAAAGTGACGCAAGTTTAATACTCTGCAGCAAGCTTTGCCATTTACCGTTACTTTAATTTAAAAAGCAAATTCATTCATCATTGGCTTTGCTTTTAATTTCATTTGAATTTTTGTTATTACATTTTGAAATTTCCATACAAATGGACAAGGAAAATTTTCGTCGTGAAATTATGAAATTTCATTTGGCAAATTATAGTAGCCGTCAAAATGCAAAGGCTTTAAATTTGTCAAGTCGTACGGTAGACCGAGCTATTATTCGATATAATGAAACTGGGGGTTTTGGAGATAGAGACCGGGGAAAATTTTCAACAGTTGCCACTACTGGTTTAACAGAAAAAATTCGTAAACGAATCAAGCGAAATCCAAGGCGCTCAATGAGAAAAATCGCTAAGGAAGTGGAAGTAAACCGTGAAACAATGCGAATCATTGCAAAATCAAAGCTTAATCTTAAGCCGTACAAGCTCCGAAAAGCTCAAGATCTGACACAAAAAAAGAAAGATTTACGACTGCAAAGATGCAAGGCGTTGCTACGCTCCTCCGTGTTAAAAAATGTTGAAAATATCTTGTTTACAGATTTAAAAATTTTCACGGTTGAACAACATTTCAATGCGCAAAATGACCGAATGTGGCTAACATCATCATCGCAACAAAATAGGACTGTTGGCCGAGTTCAAAAGCCAGCTTCCGTTATGATATGGGCTGGAGTTTCCGCTAATGCCAGAACCCCTCTAATATTCGTTGAAGAGGGTGTTAAAATTGACCAGGTTGTTTTTCGGAGCATTTTAAATGAACATGTTCTTCCCTGGGCCCAAGATACAGTTGGAAATGAAAACTGGACTTTCCAGCAAGATTCTGCACCGTCCCACATGGCAAAAATAACGCAAACATGGATAAAAGACAATTTTTCTGGATTCATAACATCTCAAGAATGGCCACCATACTCCCCAGACTTGAATCCACTATTTGGAGTATTTTAGAGAGTAAGGCTTGTGCATCTCAACACCACAGTATGGAGTCGCTGCCAAATTCATTAGAGAAAGCCTGGACTGAAATTGATCAGGAAGTCCTGCAACGAACAGTCCTACGATTTCCGGATCGATTGAAGGCATGTGTGCAGGCTAAAGGAGGTTATATTGAATGAATGCTTATATATTCAGCAATGTTAACACTTAATTGTACTTAATGGAAGTACGTCCTTTTGAAAATAACTGCTGAAATGTGTGCGTCACTTTACGATTGTCACCCTGTACAAATTTCTTTCACACGGCAGAAGATTGGTCTATCATTAACTTTCATGCGAGCTGGTTCATGCAGCGAATTTTTATGTATATAAAGATAAAAATGTTTGATTACGAATGAGAATTATATTTTTTATTTATCGAACATTTCTTCCATGAAAGAAAATTTAAAAGGACATTATTGCAGTTGTCATGAAAATTGCGTGTCAATTAAAAATGAAGAGAGAAAAATAAAGCCGAGTGAACTTGCTCGCATGAAGGTTAATTCAACTATTTCCAAACGACAACATATTATGAGCTATGCGGTTGCTCCAGTGATCCCATATCTCATCGGATATTTAAAATTTTCATCATGGCCATTTTTTTTCGCGGTTGGTCGTAATTATTACTGTGATCGCCGTATTCACAGGATTCGAGTTCATTTCAGAAAAAAAAAATCGAAAAAAATAACTTTGCGAAATTTGAAAGCGTTTGAAGCAGTGTTGCCTGGTGATGTTGAGCTTATTCCCCGAAGCACGACAAAAAATTCCCCAATTTCTGGAACGATTCCCCACACATTTTTAGAGAACAAATACAATTTTTTTATATGTTTTGCAAACATATTTATTTAAAAAAATACAATGTCGAAAGCGTCAAAAGTCCCCAAAAAGTGGAAAATTTGTATGAGAGGTACCCTTATTTTACATCGAAATAACTTAAATTTTCACACATATCATTTTCTTCGTTAAAAATTAGTTTCTAAAAGTCTCAAAACAATCGGCAGTTGTCATCATCAGCGATCAAATGTTTCTATGGTCTCCTATGCCGAGAGCCTCCTATTCGGTAGCTGCAATCTACAACTCTCGGCTGAGAAGTCCACGGCTACTCTGTTCACCTCATGGACAAAGGAGGTTAGAAGGTCACTCGACTTACAAGTTGATGGACATACAATACCGACTGTAAGATCCTGGGCGTTACTTTCGACTGCCTTCATACCTTCTTCACTCACGCAAACAAAACGCGCAATAACATCAGCTAACGCAATAACGTGCTAAAGGCGCTAGCAGGCAGCTCATGGGGAAAGAACAAAGAGACTCTACTAACAACCTATAAGGCCATAGGCCGATCGGTCCTCAATTATGCTGTTCTTGTATGGACACCTGTCATCACCGACACACAATTGCGCAGGTCGGGCTATTGCAAGTTACATAACGCATACATGTCGAAAATTGAAAGCAACATACTAGATAAAAGCCCTGATTGCGGTCAATCCCCACATGACACACACCACCTTTCAACTGCCCTTTGCACCCAACAGACATGACCCCTAGACAGCTTTGGACTCACTCCATAGAGGTGTCTACATTTCTCGGACTGGAACTTACTGACAAAACCGACGAATAAATAGTATCTCTTAATTATAGATGACAAAGTTGAAGTTGCAACAACAACAATCAAACGTTACTTAATAAGTAGATCAAAACGAAAATTGCACTATCCGACAAAAATCAATTTTTCCAAAAATAACAAGGTTCTGAAAGTGGATTCTGATAGAACTCGACAAAAAAAATTATACGTGTCTTTGCGTTTTTTTTTTTTTTGTACGCGGCTCTAAAGCTTCCCATTTCTAACAGATTAAGTATAATAAACCATAAGACAACTTGTTAGTTTTGCATCAAAGCTTGTTTGTATGCGCAGATAGATATAGTAGAATTTCCCGTAGAAGATTTTGCTCCAACATATTAACCATTTGACGCCCACCAATATGGGTAATTTTTGCCCCTTTCGAAAAAGTTACTTTTATGACCCATTACAAGGGCTGATAATGAGTTAATATGTTTAAGAAATATGTTGTCCATCAAATTTTACTATAGGTCACTGAACAACAAAAATCTGTAAATTTTGTTTTAGGAAACATAAACCCAAATTCCAAAAGTGTTTTAAATTTTCACCTTTTATACGCAATGCACAAGTGTGTCTTTAAAAGTATTTTCTAAACTAAAAACTTATTCTACATTGCAAAATAAACATTAATTAATTAAATTAATGCGATAAAATGCGCAATTTGTGGAATTTATTTGACTTTCAACAATAAATACAAATATCTGTGAGAAAAGCAATCATTTTCAGATTGCAACAAATGCGCAATTTATGTACTTCATATTTGATTTCATGGCTAATAGTTTTCTTTCATGCCGTTTCAATATGCTATCGGAATCAATGCCTTGGTGTTATCAAAGTAAAGAAGCACGTCTTATAAGCTTCTTTTGGTTGATTCAATAAATAGACGCCATTCATCAGCGAAATATTGTATATTCATTTCAGTCATTAAATCTTCAATATCATTCCAATAAACAAATGAATTATCTTTATTAGCTGTAAAATATGTATAAATGCAAATTGGCGTCTTCAGGAACTGGTAACGTTCACTACAGGTTCTAACAAATTAAGAGACTTTAAATACTTAAATGCATCAAAATTTCCGCTTTTGATTTAGAGAGTTCCAGTTGTCGGACAAGAGCATTCAGATGTTCTAGTGACATTAACTTTGGTCGACTAGTTGTTTCACTAGGTGTATATTCACGAAAAGATGGATCTAGAGTTTCACCAATTTCTGAACACTCTATATTATTGGAGGTTGGTGTCTTTGTTGTGGTAAACATGGTACCAGATGTTCATCACAATAAAACAGGAAACAAAGCTGAAGGTACTCTTTCATATTCAACATTTTTTGTCCGCGACTGTTTAAGTTCAGTACAGCTTTTTTTCAAATATAATTATTTAATTATGTTCTCCAGGATCTAGCCAAAGCATTGAAATACTCTAACTCAAAATACAACTTAAGAATATCTTCAACTTTACTATTAAAAAAAAAAACAAACAAGATTTTTCTGATAGTGTGTGTTTTCCGCACAACATACATAGCAAAATCTATTATATTCTTCTGCACAATTATTTTTGGAATTTGAGTTTATGTTTCCTAAAAAAAAGTTTACAGTTTTTTGTTGTTCAGTGACCTATAGTAAAATTTGATGGGCAAGATAATTCTTGAAAATTTTAACCTTCCGTCAACCCTAATAATGGGTCAAAAACGTAACTTTTTCGAAAGGGACAATAATGACCCATATTGGTGCGCGCCAAAAGGTTAATATTTTGGAGGAAAATATTCTACGGAAAATTTTACTATATCTTTCCGCGCATACAAACAAGCTTTGATGCAAAACTAACAAGTTGTCTTATGGTTTATTATACTTAATCTGTTAGAAATGGGCAAACTTTAGGCCCGTGTACAAAAAAATTTGATGTAAACTATTAAAACGCAAAGACTAGTATAATTTTTTTTGTCGAGTGCTATCAGAATCCACTTTCAGAACCTTGTTATTTTTGGAAAAATTGATCTTTGTCGAATAGTGTAATTTTCGTTTTGATCTACTTATTTAGTAACGTTTGGTCGCTGATGATAGCAACTGGATGCTTATTTTTTAGCCGATTGTTCTGAAACTTTTATAAACTAATTTTTAACGAAGAAAATGATATGTGTGAAAATTGAAGTTATTTCGACGAAATAGGGGTACCTCTCATACAAATTTTCCCCTTTCGGGGATTTTTGACCATTTTTTTGTATGGGAGGTATGTCTATAATTGTTTTTTCTACAAATAAATGCCAGACTCAGTTTTTTCATGCCAAAAAAGCCCTCGATACCAATTTTCGCCGCAATAAGAAGAGGAACATATAATTTCGTAGTATACCCCCAAACCAAAACTTCAAAAAAAAATTTTGTATGAAACGTTGCTAATAGGGGGAAAAACGGTTATCACCACTGAATTCCTTGACCCCGAATTAGTTAGAAACGATATGTCTCCCGTCTGCTACAATTTTTTTTTTTTAAATTCGAGCACTG
Organism: Toxonevra muliebris; assembly: GCA_963691655.1. Classification (NCBI taxonomy): domain Eukaryota; kingdom Metazoa; phylum Arthropoda; class Insecta; order Diptera; family Pallopteridae; genus Toxonevra; species Toxonevra muliebris. The sequence goes on along the minus strand of OY829328.1, from coordinate 49,267,692 downwards.
TTATTCATATCAGAAAATATTCTTTCCACACATGATATAGAATTTGGAATAGTAAAAATATCCTGCACGATTTTTTTGATGAGAGGAACACGTCCGATTTCAATTAAAACATACTTAGGGGTAGTATTTGTGATTCCGAACAACGTTTGTTCTACGAGTTTTCAAATAAATTAGTTTAAGGTGCCGTAATTTCGATTTACATGGTTGGCCGCTTTAATAATCTTTGGGGTAGAGGTGGAAAACTATCGATGGTAAAGTAGAAAAATCGCATTTGTTTTCTAGCTGACAATACGGTTTTCTTTTTTTTAAATTTCGCTTATTTATGTAAATTAATTTTTATTAGTAAATTTTTGCAGTTGAAGAATAGAAAGGAAAATTTTTTAATAAGAAATAAAAGAAAATTTTTATATGTAGTCTTTGGGGGTAAATATTAGTATTCACAAATTTTGCACATGAAACCATTTCTTGTTAGGAAGGTATTTGGGTTTTCGTATTTATTATGAATCTCGGTTGTGAATGGTTAGGTTAGGTTTGGAAGGTGTGTGCGAATATATATGGGTGGTTCCATGTCGATTTACAAATAAAATTTTTCTTGCATTCTTAAGAAGAAATTAATCGACATATATTTTTTTATTTCAATGTGATGTTTTTTATTTTCAAGTTATGATATTTTAAAATCTTGGAGCTGTAAAAATGGAACGTCTTTCAATCCCTAATTCCTCAAAAACTAACCGTTGTAGGAAAAAATTTCCAACTAATGAAAGTTCGTATATCGCACAAACTTATGGAAAAAATATGAACATAAAATTGCTTTTGTTATTCAACATATGAAATTTTATAAACATTTTTCCAAATTTGGACATTTTTTTTTAAATTTTTTTGGTCTGCAAATATTTATTAATGTGTTAGGAAAATTGTGTAAAAATTTCAGAGTTTCGAATCGTCACACAGTGCTCCGTCCCCGTATAAATGATGGGCAAAAATAGGGTTTTGGTCAGAAGTGAATGAAATTTGGTTTCTAAGTGGATAATCTTAAAAATTTAATCGGTGTTTTCGTAAACACTACAGTTTTTTCAAAAATCGAGATTTTTGGGTGAACTTATGTAGTTTTAAAGTACATTTGATTTGTTTGTTAAAATTAAAAAAAAAAAAGTTATCCAAAATTTGTTTTTTTAGTTGATCTCTTTGCCAAAAATAAAAACAAAAAATTAGAAAAAATTATTTTTAAAGAACATTGAGTTATAGTGATCAAATTATTATTCAACCTTAGTGTTTAACCTTTTTAAATGTTACATATTCCAAAATGATTAAGTACCTATTTAAAATTTTTAAGAAACCTTATAATACTTTAAAATTTATTATGTATTAATAAATATTATGTTTATTTTGTTTAAAAATTGGAAGAACTTAAAAATATCCTAAGCGATTCATTAACCTCTGCTTCTGCATTATCTGTCTGGACAAGGTAATAACTAACATGTTTGTCAATCAAAGCCTTTTTCTTCTTCGTGTTTTGTCTTTTCGGCAAATGCATTGGATCCGACGACAAAAGTAGATTCCGCATAGTTTATTATAGTATCTTCTCGTCCAGTTTTTTTTTTTTGCATGTGCTAATCGATTTTTTCTTATGTTTTTGTGGGTTGCTTCTAGCGCTTTATCAGATAAGCAACCTGAAACAAATTTAAATTTTTGTGCTCTCTGCGATAATCAAGTGATTTTTGAGATTCCAAAAGTGTTTTTGTGCTTTAAAATTACATTGCTTTTTCAACATTTTTGCGTAGAACCAAGCAGTTAAATATTTTTCAAATCATTGTGTGTGAATATTATTTACAGTCAAAAAAAGTTTTTTTGCATGAAATTTGGTTCTGTGACTCATGGGCGGCTATTTTGTAGAACACAGCTTTTGGGGAATGTCGAACCACTTTTTGTGGGGAATATAGTTATATAGTAAATTATCGACAAAAAATTAGTTTTTAGTAATTTGCAAAACATGATCGATCCGATGATCTCCAATAATATTTAGCGGCCATAAAGGAGATTAAAATAGACAATCACTTGCTATGTGTACATGCAAAAACTGCGACTCCGAATAAATAACATCGATTTCCTCTATATATTACGAAGTCATAAATAAACGTTTCACATCAATATTTGTTCGAATTTTCTCAATTTGCAAAGTGGTTCGACATTCCCCACGATTTTTCAAAATGACAAAATCGAATATTTTGGTATAACGCTTAAAACTTTACAACAAATTCGAATTTTTAAATTCTGAAACTACCAAAACGTGGCATTTTGATTTTAGTTTAACCTCCATTTCTCAAATTTTGAAAAATTACGATTTTAGGGTTAGTTATCAATCAAAATCAAAGTGTGGTTCGACATTCCCCATATTCCCCTACTTTATGTACAGAGCTGGGTATATAGTACCAATCGTAGTACTATAAATACAAAACTCTGGTCGCTTCCAAAAGCCCACCGAACTCTTGCGTCTTAATAGGTTTTCGGCTTGATAAAACTATTAGTAAAGTAAAAGTTCTTTATCAAATCCTTATTTATTTTGGTTATGTCTGCTGCCATGTCCACATCCGAAAAAAACCTGCGAGCGGTATTGCCATCGTTTGTATTACCAAATCCTTGCTTGACCTTATCAACTATTAAGCCCATTTTTGTTTTAAATTCATTCTGAATCCGGATTTTTTACTTCTTTTAGTGCGCCTCGTACTTGCCAAGATTTGAAAGGTAGCCAATATGCTATATAAAGAAGGCACTCGAAAAATCGAATCCAGCAATGGAGAGTACTTAAACCGAATCTGTAATAAGGAGTGAGATTGAAAAAATCTTAACACACGTTTTACCTAATAATTTTTTTTGGGTGTAAAATTTAAAAATTTCTTTGATCTAGTTATCTTTGAAAAATATGTCAGTTGTTATTTTTAATGACAAACATGTTGATTTATTGTGACTTTGATCAAAATAAGTGAAGAAAAAGAAGTACGTCTTAAAATTATTAAAAATTTTCAAAAAAAATCCAAATTGGTCCTACAAAAAAATTGGCCAAAGAATTGAAGGTCTGCCGTCAAATTGTTTCCAATGTTATTAAACAGTTTCAGGAGAATTTGACCATCGATAGGAAACCTGGTTCGGGAAGAAAACAAGGACCACATGATATTGGGAAAGCCAAGAAAATAGAAAGCATATATCCAAACACATCGGGTAGAAAAGCTGCCCGGTTAGCCCAGTGCTCTGGGTTAAAGTCAATGTGGGTTTAAAAACATACAAAGTCCAAACAGTTCCAGACAGAAATGCTGCAAAAAATGTTGACGCCAAAAGTAGGGCTCGGAAATTAAAATCGAATTTCATACAAAAATATTCATGTTGTATAATGGACGACGAAACGTATATGGCAGATTTTACGCAACTTCCGGGTCAAAATTTTTATGTTGCTGATGCTCGAGGAAATGTCGAAGAACAATTTAGAATCCAAAAGTAGATAAAATTTCCTAAAAAATTCCTGGTATGGTTCTATAAATACCGAAAAAAAAAGTCTGTTTGAAAAACAGACTTCTTCCTTTCATAAGAGAGCACAATGTGTCCACATATTTTTGGGCCGATTTGGCATCATGTCACTACGGCAAGAAAGCTCTGGAGTGGTACCATATAACATAGTAATAACATAGTTTTTGTACCAAGAGAGGCCAATCCTCCAAATTGTTCAGAGCTAAGACCAGTGGAGAGATATTGAGCTCTTGTGAAAAGAAACTTAAAGAGCACAAAAAAGGTGTCCCAAAATATCGAAGATTTTAAAAGGAGATGGGCAAACTGTTCCAAAAAAGTCTGAAACAACTATCAAATCTCTACTGGAGGGCTTAGCAAAAAAGGTCCACGAGTTCATAAATAGTGGTTAGAACTATAAAAGCTATATTTTTCTGTAATTTATAAAATATTATCAGTTAAATAAAAAAAAATCAAAACTCTAAGATCAGCCGTTTAAAAATTATTGAGTTTTATAAATGTTAAGATTTTTTCGATCTCACTCCTTATTCAGAACCGTTGCTTACGCCTTGCACAATTTTGTTCATTTGAATTGGCCTTGCCTTACATATAAAACATCTACTGGCAGAATTTGTTTCCGACAAAACGTTTGCTACAGCTCCATCAATCATAGTACAGTGCCAAACATAAGACACTTCAGTTGCTTCACAAGTTTGTCGAAAAACATCGCATTCAAGATTGGCTATTTTTTGGTTCATTCGGTCGTATTCTTCACGAATCAAAACTTTATTCTCTTTTGTATGAACGAATTTCATAACTCTGCAATGTGTCGCTGATGACCCCTTCTGATTAACCGATAATTCCTCATTGGTTAATGAATTGACTAGTCTATAGAAATAGCATGTAATGTTAATTTATTATAAGAACAGTGTGAAATATTTTTCGGAGTAACGTAAAGTGCCCTATCTTCGTACATTTCCTAAGTCCGGATACTTTAAATTTTAGCGAATATCTTTTCGAAAACGTACGTAAGAATCCTGCGACTTTTTCCAGTGTGTAACTGCATTTCTTGTGTTTAAATCGCCATTAACCCAAAAAGGCTTCATTTATGTGCTTAGTTTCTGAAAACAATTTGTGGCACAAAGTCATATTTGACGATTCTTTTAAAGTAAAATCCTTAAATTTGTGTTTTTAGTTTTATAAAAGAAACAGGAATTTTTATGGTAAATAACTTACCTTTTTCCAAAGTATTTATTTATTAGCCATAACAAAACGCAAAAGCTAATTGAAATTTATGTTTTGTTATTATTTGAAATAAGAAATTATGGTGTCCTGAATTAGGGAACCTGCAATTCAAGTATTGCCCTAAGTTCGGACACTGTTTGCAGTGTAATTTTTAAGTTGCAAAAAAAATAGTTAAATAAAAAGAGATTTTACTAACTGTGTATTAATTTAAATATATGTTAGTAGAATTAACTCTGACTCGTCCTAGGGAAAGGTATTTACTTTTTCCAGAATCTTTGGTAGAAATACAGAAAATTTTGTCACATATTAAACTTTAAATTTCTTTTTTATATATTACCTACTTGCATAATCTTTTTTTTAAATTTGACTTAACGCTAGTTAGTGTGCTGGACTCCTGTTTGTCCCTTTTTTACGTCATTCACACCTCGATAGTCTAGTGGGTAGTGCACTAGACTTTCATCTGGGAGGTTCGGGTTCGATTCCCGTCTTCGTCTGGTGGTTAATTTTCATTACTTTCTTATATTCACTATCAATATGAAGTGTATGAGAATTATAAGATAGTGTACAAGTACACACATTGGTTGGTAATGGCAAAACCACCAAGCCGATAAAAAATTGCCACACCACCGTTCGGAATCGGCGTTAAACTGTAGGTCCAACTATGTGGTATCACAATGGGTCGTTCAGGCCTAAGTGTGTCTCTCGACAGCCACTCCAACCTAACCTAACCTACGTCATTCACTATTGCAACGAGCAAATCAACCAAAATTATTCAAAAATATGTTTATGTAAATTACTCTAAAAGAAGTTATTTCTTATATCTACAGACCAAATAATCTAAGATCGATAAAAATGTGATTTTAAAATAATTTAAATAAAATTTTTTTTTAATATACCACGTTTTTAAAACAGACTAAAAAGTATAAAATAATTTCTCCAAGCCCCATACAGATTTATAACCCCATACAGATTGCGAATTTTATTTGATCTGAAAATATTTGCATGATTCAAAACGAAAAGCGTGGGACGCTTATGGATAGAGATAAAATCGGTAGCGGTGGGCTATTCATCTGTCAATTTCAAAACGTGGGTCGCATACGTTTATTGCATTAAATCATGCAAATATTTTCAGATCTACTAAAATTCGCAATTACATATTTTCAGGACAATCTTTATGGGGTTATGAATCTGTATGGGGCTAGGAAAAATTATTTTATACTTTTTAGTCCGTTTTAAAAACGGGTATATTAAAAAAAATTTTTATTTAAATTATTATTTTCTGGTTTTTAATCTTGTATGTGTGGAATTCTTTACCGCCAATCCAACAACTATATAAGCCTAAGCCCTTGAAAATTTTCCGTGTTGCACTGTGTAATTGATAACAATATAAGAAAAGTAGCACAGTCTTCTTTTTCTTTGAAATGATATCACATAAAAAGAATTGATTGTACGAAAGTGTACTGAAAATCATTCTTATGTACTGACGTATTTCCGAACCTCAAAGTGTATTGGAAAAATTACGATCGTACCGAAATCCCCATCACTAATGTATACCGTCATACGACCGACGCAATTGTGTTCCATTCCCTTTAATGAGCAGACAAAGAGGATTGGAATTTTGGAACAAAGAAATATAGAAAACAGCAACCAGGTGCAATACCGATGGTGTGAAAGCGACGGACAAAATGTTTGAATGGATGAGTTTGAGATGTTTGATAAAACAAATATTTTGCATTTTTTTTTTTTTGGCAAATAACATTCAACATTTACAGTTTTTTATATATTCTTTATATACAAATATGTAAACGTTTTGTTCTGATTTTATGTATTTTATATAAGTACTTTTGAACCTTTTTCTACTGATTTCATGAAATGAAAATACAGAGAAATTTTCATTACTATTTTCAACATTTTACTTAAATCTATGTAAATAAATATATTGAGGTAAAATGTTGAAATATTTAAATATATTTAGCCAAAATGTTGGAACTTTTCATATTTTATATTTCATAAACTTTAACAAATTATCCTCCTTGAACATTTTTACATTCATAACAACAAATCTTCTTCTTACTATGTATTTGGCAAATGCCTTTATTTCATTTCTGTTACAAAATGTAGAAACAAAACGAGGTGCCATGAAAAAGTAATGAGAATGTTAAATTTCTTTCTTATTCCCAACGTTTTGTTTGTTAAGATTAGTATTGAATACGAAAGAATAGTTATGTAGTTTTTCAAGAAGAATTTTAAAATACTTAATTCCTAAAATAATTTTCCATTTTGTATTTAGAGAAAAGATAAAGAAACAATAACTCGCATATCTTCTTCTTTTTCTTGTTTTTTTTTTACATATTTCATTTCATTTCTGTTACAAAATGTAGAATCACAACGAGGTGCAATGTAAAAACATTTTAAAACGTCAAATTTCAAATTCTGTAATGGTTTTACAATCAGATTTTAACACGAGGTGCAGTGTTAATTCTGTTATACATGTTAAATTTCACATATCGCTGCTACGATAAAAAATTTTTGTATTTATGACAACCGTCGTTTTCACACCATTGGCATTGCACCTCGACATGTATGTTCCCAGCGGTAAATGAAGCACTAGAATAGTGCTAAACAAGTGCTTGATTGCAAGCACTTAAGTGCACTACAAGCACATGTGTTCCATATAAATTTTAACATTGCATGTCCTAGAAGACAAGAAATTGTTTAGTTCAGTACTTTTAGTCCTCTACTGTTTATTCTATTTATATCAGATTTTGAAGAAGATTTGCGAAAGGGGAACATAGAGGGACTAAATATAGACGGCTATAATGATTTGCTCCTTCTTTTGTTTGCAGATGATGCAGTTGCACTTGCTCAGTCGCTGGTAATACTGCGTAAGATACTTGTGGATTTGGAAATTTATTGTGAGAAGAACCTTTTACAGGTTAATACGAAAAAAACACAAATTGTGCATTTTAGAAAAGGTGGTAAAGCCTCAGAGTTAAATATCACTTTAGGGAAGCAAAAAATCGATATAATTAAATGTTACAAATATCTGGGTGTTACTTTCTCATGCTCAACTTTAGGGAAAATGGCGGCTGATGCTGCTATAAAAAGTGGGAACAGCGCCCTAGGCGCAGCATTGCAGACGTTGAACCGATGTAAAGCGGATTCATGGGAAGGGAAAACAAAGATGTTTGATGGCGTGATATCTGCTTTGCTTCTATATGGTGCACACATTTGGGGCTTGAGGTACTCGGACCAGCTGGTGATTGTACAGTCGACATATTACAAAAAAATTCTTGCGTTACCGAAGTGTACTCCAAATGCGCATCTTAGACTAGAGCTAGGTACCTTAAAACTAATATCTAAAATATTTAAAATGACCTGGAAGTACATAGTGACGATTCTGAAAATGGAACCACACCGGTTTCCAAAAATTTGTTTCTTAAGGCTGCTACACTTACAGCGCCATGCAAACGCGGAAGCCGAATATAACTGGGTTGCTCAATTCGATGTCTTTTAAAATAAAATAGGCTTATCCCACATGTGGAATAACTTAGGCGCAGAGGCCTGGATAAATATGGGCGAATTGGCTCTGGAACGCTTCAATCGGTTTTTAAAATTCCATTCATAATTTTTCATTGCTGCGTCATTTTATTTTATTCTTTTCTCTTGCATTTTTGTTTGTTTTGAGTAACTTTCCGTTTCACTATATGATGGAGGTGCCTTATCAGACTTAAACCGCGCGAGCTACCTGATCATTGCTGCCTGTAAATTCTAATATCATCGAAAACATTTTGAATCTGCAAACAAATAAGGATCAATAATCTAATTTTTTTACTATTTCTAAAGTTATCAAACATCAGGCATCAATTACTAACTAAACCTTGCCAATTTGGCGTGATAATATGCCGCTTAAGTCGTCCGGGAAAATAAAGTCATTAATGAGCGAAAGGTACCACAATTGGCTTACAGCAATTGCTCCATAAAATTTTAGCCATATTTTTGGGCGTTCACAGTCCCTTCAGTATAGTATAAGGGACCATTATTATTATTGTAATAGCTCTTTAGCTCTTATTGTGACTACACTTTTGAATCGATAATTTATGGTTCTCTTTCAGGTTATGCCATTTTCTCTCGTATATGTCTTCCATAATCTTCTTGATCGTTTTGTCCTTTCAAGCGGGTACAAATCGCCTTTTTTCTCGATTAGTCCAGCAGCAGTCGATTGTAGGCACCAGATTTCTTCAGAAATTTAACTTTATGACACTCCTTGATACCTAAGAACTAAAATATGGACGTTTTGGTAGTGCCACAATTGTTTATATTTTGCAGCACTTTTTCAAAATTTCTTCTTTTCGCCAAACAAGCGCAATAAAAAATGGTACATTCCGCTTAAGTACATTCTTTAAACATAAACAAGGGAATCTCCTTTACAAAGCAAGGGAAATTTGGGAAAAGTTACGAAATATTACCGAAATTGCGGCGGTATTGCAAGTGGTGCGGTTTTTGTGACCGCCAGTGTATATTTAGGTAAAATGTTAAAAATAGTAATAACAATTCATGAAATCAGTAGAAAAAGATTCAAAAGTACTTAATGAAATATGTAAAACAGTAACCAAACGTTTACATATTTGTATATAAAGAATATATAAATACGGTAAATGTTGAATATTATTTGCCAAAAGAAATGTTAAATATTTGTTTTATCGAACACGTCAAACTCATCCATTCATACATTTTGTCTGCTGGATGTGTTGACAACCGTCGCTGTCACAACATCGGTATTGCACCTCTTTGCTAGTTTCTTTGTTCCTATTTCAACAAGAGCGAACATATTTACAATCTATAAGCAAACCAAAAACACGTATATGCATAGATTTAAATATTAAATTTATTATTTTGAATATTTTAAATTTCATACTTTATTTTTACTTTCGTTTTCTTTATTTACAATTCCAATTTCTTTGTTTACATTATTTTTTAAATATAAAATAACTAGACACATCGCTCCTTCGGTGCAATGTTTGTTTGCATGTTATCGTAGCAGCGATATGTGAAATTTAACATGTATAACAGAATTAACACTGCACCTCGTGTTAAAATCTGATTGTAACAGAAAACCATTACAGAATGTGAAATTTAACGTTTTCAATTGTTTTTACATTGCACCTCGTTGTGATTCTACATTTTGTAACAGAAATGAAGTGAAATATGTAAAAAAAAAAAAACAAGAAAAAGAAGAAGATATGCGAGTTTTTGTTTGTTTATCTTTTCTCTAAATACAAAATGGAAAATTATTTTAGGAATTAAGTATTTTAAAATTCTTCTTGAAAAACTACATAACTATTTTTTCGTATTCAATACTAATCTTAACAAACAAAACGTTGGGAATAAAAAAGAAATTTAACATTCTCATTACTTTTTCATGGCACCTCGTTGTGTTTCTAAATTTTGTAACAGAAATGAAATAAAGGCATTTGCCAAATACATAGTAAGAAGAAGATTTGTTGTTATGAATGTAAAAATGTTCAAGGAGGATAATTTATTAAAGTTTATGAAATATAAAATATGAAAAGTTCCAACATTTTGGCTAAATATGTTTAAATATTTCAACATTTTACCTCAATATATTTATTTACATAGATTTAAGTAAAATGTTGAAAATAGTAATGAAAATTTCTCTGTATTTTGATTTTATGAAATCAGTAGCAAAAGGTTCAAAAGTACTTACATAAAATACATAAAATCAGAACAAAACGTTTATCTATTTGTATATAAAGATTATAAAAAAAACTGTAAATGTTGAATGTTATTTGCCAAAAAAAATTGCAAAATTTTTGTTTTATCAAACATCTCTAACTCATCCATTCAAACATTTTGTCCGTCGCTTTCACACCATCGGTATTGTTCAAAAGTACTTATATAAAATACATAAAATCAGAACAAAACGTTTACCTATTTGTATATAAAGATTATATAAAAAACTGTAAATGTTGAATGTTATTTGCCAAAAAAAATTGCAAAATTTTTGTTTTATCAAACATCTCCAACTCATCCATTCAAACATTTTGTCCGTCGCTTTCACACCATCGGTATTGCACCTGGTTTCTATGTTTCTTTGTTCCAAAATTCCAAAGAGCGAATTGCGACCTCTTTACAATCTATCCTCTTTGTCTGCTCATTCAAGGGAACGAACCACAATTGCGTCGTATGACGGTATACATTAGTGATGGCGATTTCAATACGATCGTAATTTTTCCAATACACTTTGAGGTTCGGAAATAAGTCAGTACATAAGAAAGATTTTCAGTACACTTTCGTACAATCAATTCTTTTTATGTGATATCATTTCAAAGAAAAATAAGACTGTGCTACTTTTCTTATATTGTTATCGATTACACAGTGCAACACGGAAAATTTACAAGGGCTTAGGCCTATATAGTTGTTGGATTGGCGGTAAAGAATTCCACACATACAAGATTAAAAAGCAGAAAATAATAATTTAAAAAAAAATTTTTTTAATATACCACTTTTTTAAAACGGACTAAAAGTATAAAATAATTTCTCCTAGCCCCATACAGGTTTATAACCCCATACAGATTCATAACCCCATAAAGATTGTCCTGAAAATATGTAATTGCGAATTTTAGTAGATTTGAAAATATTTAAATTATTTTATAATCAACTTTAAATTGCTAAACTTAATCGAAAGTCGACTTTTAGTGCAAAATTTTTTTGAAACTTGCCAATTTAGTTCTAACATTTATTTTAAATTTTACAAAATTTTTCCAACTGTGGATTTGTAGTACATACATTTTATTTCAAAATTACCAGTTCTAAAATAGTTTTCTCCCTCTGCAGCCTACTGTGTATTATTAAACTTCACACATTCTTTGGCTATTCCATTCACTCGCACAAAGTTCACATATGAAGACAAGTAATAAATGTAAAATCATACTGCCAGAGTAAGTAAAAAGACGATAATCGGAACTTGGGAGAAGGGGGGAGGGAGGAGGAGAGTTTTAACCCCTAAAATCTCGCCCCTAGAACCACCTTTTAGGGGTCACAACCCTGATATATACATATATGTATATTAGATTTTTCATCTTATTATATTATATGAAAAAAGTATGATTTAGAAAAAATTATAGAGGTCTGTAGTGGAAAATAGCCAGTCAGTTTTGAATCAAAGGCTTAAAAATATGCTTTAAAAAGGTAAATAGCTTTAATCGTTGATAATATCTAAAATATTGAATTTTGAGTAATTGTTCCCAACATAATTTTTTTTAAGGATAACTAGGGCAATATTTTGAAAAGCTGTCAATTTTGTACAAAATTTCCATGAGAAAAATTTTTTAAACGAATTTTTTTCAATTTTTTAGTGGTGGTATTTTTTGTTTAAATGTAGATGGATTTAAGAACAAAAAGTTTTTTAAAATCTTTATTTATAAGAAAAATAGGCCGTCTCAAAGTTAAAACAAAATCGATTTTTTGAATTTTTTTTTAATTTTGAGTTTATTTATAGGTAGACGAATCTTTTTATAGTAGAATCGCGATAATTCGTATCCCTTAATTCAAAAACCTCAATAATTTGCAACATACATTTTTCTCATTCTCCACTTCGCGACAGCGCGAACTAAAAATTGGAAAAGTGTAATTTTAATGCATTCCTTTTTTAACTGTAAAATTGGTTTGGTTAAAAATATATTCACGTTTGAGATGGCGTTCTAAAGCTAATAATATCAATTTTTGTAAATTTAATTAAAATCCACATATTTAATACCCAAGATTAATAACACCAGGCTGAAAATATGTATATTTTTCTGACTTTTCGTGGTTTTTAGTTGACTCCAGTATCCATACGGTTGAATGTAAGCAGCTAATGTTTCTCAGCCATCAACGGCACAACTTTCAAAAAATAATAAACCACAATTTTTTATTTTTAATTGATTTACAAAGTGGTCCACAATTCCTCGAGATTTTGAAAAATCGTAAAAACACAATTTTTGCTCAAATTGATATAACTTGTATAATTTAACACAATTTGACCGATCTGCTGCTACCCAAAGAGAGGTTATTTCTCGTACTATAAATTCAAGCTTTGAAAATTTCAGAAAAAGTTATTTTTTTGCGAGTTTTTATCTAAAATGAAAATGAGGTCCACAATATCCCAGTCTTTCCTATTTAATTAATGGAAAAAAAATAAATTTTTGACCCTTGGTTCAATCCCATGTGGAGCCAACAAACATTTTTTTTTAAATCAATTAAATTTATTTTTTAATTTGGTTGGCTCTACATGGAAGCCTAATATAATTTCAAAAACAAGCAATTCCATTATTTACTTGCGTAGTGTGAGTGGCTTGGTTCTAATGCAAAAAATTCGGTTTTTGCATTATTCTGGAATAAGTGTACCTTGTAGGTTATTCCAATTTTCTGGGACTCCCTATAATTTTTAACAAGGAACATTTTCTCTAAAGGCAATATAATAGTTTTCTCAACGATTTTTGTTTTATCGGCATTTTAAAACCCCATTTTCAAGAGGAAGAGTAGGAGATGGAGGAAAAGTGTAAACACAAAAACTGTTTATCTCTTTATGCTTAACAACCTTGCTTCAGACATCAAATTCGTATCTGTTGAAATAAAGAAATTTTATAATAGCCCCTGAAGACCCTATTTTTCCGAATTCAGGTCTATATTGTGGGAGAACTAGATGTGATGGAGAAAAACGCAGTCGTGATCAGCGACCCTAAATTACTATCAAACCTTTAGAAAGTCTCGCTCATAAAATTTTTGTTGTACTGTGTAATCAATTACGATTTAAAAGAGGTTAAACAGACCTTGTACTGAAAAAAAAGATATAGCGACCATATTGGGACCAAAATGTATGGAATTTTTGCGAATTAAAGCCATTTTTTCCAACAGTTTGTTGCAAATTACTGAAATTTTCGAATTATAGGGTACGAATTATCGCGATTCTACTGTTAGTCCAAGAGCCCGTGGCAAAAAAAGTCTCTGACTTTCTAACTGCTAGTTTTGTAATATGTTGTTATACTAGTGAAATACATGAACATACTCTGGTCAGTCAGGTTTTGGTTAGAAAAGGTGGCACAGGTGAGCTTTCAAACATGTCGAAAATACGAGGTAAGTGCAACGGTTTTCTAAAGGCTGAAATTTTATATACAGGTTATGCATTCAATAAAAAACATAATTCCGGGAGTCAGTCAGATTTTCGTTAGAACGTGGCCCGTCAGTCAGGCTCCAAGTTTGTATGAAAAAAATTTGTTTGCAACTGTTTTCTAAAATCTGAAAAAATTTGTTTTAAGTAGTTTATCAATAATAAAACATGAAAAAGTTAGTCAGTCAACTTTTTGATAGAACAACGCTCGTCAGTCATGGAATATAAGTCTAGTCGGTAGAGTAAAAAATGCACCAAAAGTTCATAAAAAATCTTATCTAAGATTCAGTAATTGTTATTCGGGGTATGATAGATGGAAAAACCACAAAAAACAGTTCTGGGGTTGCCGTGCAACTCTTTCCCCACCTCTATTTTAAGATAGCTCCAGATGGTGCATTACATTATAATAGAGCATTTCTAATAGTTTTTCGATTTGTTCAACCGTTGTTTTTCTTATTCCGCAGCAGTTATCGCGCTTGTTGGTAGGATTGCTGTTGGATGCTTTCAAATTGTCCATAGCTTTTGCTATATTTGCGACAGAACTTTTACATATTCCCACTATTTGTGAAGTTTTGCCAATCCCTCATTATTGCTGACATAAATACCCATCCAATTTATATTTGGCTCATTTGACTACAAAAATTAAGTAAAAAGGGTTTCGTTATGCAAAATTTAAAAAATTTCTTTAAAAATGTTTGCGTTCATAATTCAATGGCCACATACTGTAGATAAGACAAAAGTGGGAGGTAGTGAAAATTCTAATGACAACTTGAATGTATCTGCTATTTTTTTTTTTTAAATAATACAGTACCCGCACGGTTATATAGACGCTCGTATATATGAACATCCAAACGAGTGAACAAAAAAAGCCCAATATTTTTTGTACACGAGGTTCTAATGAGTGAACAAGGCTAATCTCTATTATGTGAACAGTATTTTAATTTTACTTGTTTTTATTTTCAAGTCCGATTTTGTTTGCTTTTAACTACATATGAAACTTTTAACGAAAATATAAGGTTACAGTACATACTTCGGAAGGTTGCAGTAACACTTTGGAAGTTTTAGATGCTTTCAATAAAATCATTGTTTTGGGCTGACGAAAACTGTACAACTGATGAAATGTTGGTGTTTCGTAAATGCAAAAAGCAATCATTGCAAATAAAAATAAAGCAAAATGAATACAATTTTTCATTATACAATAATCCATTTTTAAATTTGGGTTTTTTTTATTTGAACTCTAAAACAAAAGTTTTAGGTGTGTACAATATGCAATGAATTTTTCAATAAAATGCTTTTTATTCATTAAAACACAATTTTGTAATCTTTAATAAAGCGCGGTTCACGCCAAATTGGCACGCTTTGTTGATCGCAAGTTGGTGATTGCGTGCACAATGGAAACTGCAAATAGAAAATTGATTGTGAAAAAATTTATTGAAAAGCCGTCGTGGTCTGGTTCAAAGATTGCGAAAGTGTTAAATATCTCGAAAAGAACGGTATGTAGAGTTATAAAACGATATAAAGAAACTCTGAGTGTTGAAAGAGCTAAAAAAGTTGTGAACAAAACGGGAACCACCAACCTAGAATTAAAGGCAAAGATCTTGAGGTCCGTCAAAAGCAATCCCGGACTATCGGGTAGCGATCGTGCCAAAAAATTCAATACCAGCAAAAGTACTGCTAGACGAATACGCATAAAAGCTGGGCTAAAGTGCTATCGTGCTATAAAATATCCAAATAGAACAGACAAACAGAATTTGCTGGCCAAAAAACGTGCTCATCTTCTTTATAATAATGTTTTGACCAAATTCAATGGATGCATTATTGTGGATGACGAATCATATGTAAAATTTGACCTTAAACAGCTTCCAGGTCAAAAATTTTATATGGCAACGAATCGTGGTAATGTACCCTCAAAATTCAAGTACATAAAAATAGATAAATTTGCAAAGAAAGCAATGGTGTGGCAGGCTATTTGCAGCTGTGGTCTCAAATCCAGGGCATTTGTGACATCCTCTTCTATGACGTCTGATATTTACATCAAAGAGTGCTTTTCGAAACGACTATTGCCATTTGTTCGCCACCACCATTCGCCAGTGAAGTTTTGGAACTTTTTGCACACCAAAGAAATTTAAATCTTTTAATATTATAGTATTAAAACACAATATTAAACTTATCATTTAATGCATTATTTGTTATTCTGAGTGTTCTGGTTAAAAAGATACAGCAACTTTCCTGCGTGCCAATTTTGCGTGAACCGCGCTTTATAAGATATAAAAAGGTAAATATATATAGGTACATATATGGGACATTCTTTCTCAAATCAGTCACCCCTCTGCCCAATTTATTTTTGAAGAAAAAATGTTTTGTGAGCTTTAAAAATTTTCGTCAAAAAATAATTTTTTTGACGTTTTTTATTCCCTTTTAAGTGTTGAAAATAATTTGATCGAGATGCCCATATAATTCTATCATATTTTATTTTACTGAAAATAAAATTTTTGTTCACTTGTGAATCGTTCATCAAATAAAAATGTCGTGTTTTATTTGTCAATAATTTTTCGTTTTATCGGTGTCGATTGATTGCATAACTTTCAATAGGTTATGGGCCCAGTTCATGCTCATATACCAATCGCATTGTTTCTGTAAATTTCGCATATATTCTTGGTCTTTCTAACGGGCATTGAGGCATTTTTGTGTAGACAAAAATAATATTGCAAAGCTGAAAGGAGAAAGGAGGCGAAGTGGAAAACAAGTCGAAAATTGAGAAATTGCAGAGAGAGGAGCAGTGGTCTACATGGAGATCCCAAGTAGAGATCACGCTAATTGCTAGCAATGTATACGGTGTCGTCACAGGGGATGAGCAGCAAGGAGTGATGCCAAGGCACAAAGGATTATTGGTACCACTGTTGGAAACTCACAAATCACGCATATTCAGAATTGTGAGACAGCAAAGGATATGTGGGATAAATTGCATTCGATACTTGAAAAGAAGAATGAAACTAGCCTCCTGTTGCTGTATCAGAAGTTTTTCGCCTTTACAATTGAAGCTGGAGAGAATATCATCTCGTTTATTGCTCGACTTTAACATCTTGTACAGCGTCTGAAGAACCTAAAAGAATCCATCTCAGATCAAATGGTTATCACCAAGATTATAATATCACTTCCGTCTGAATACAGTTCCTTCAGTAGTGCTTGGGAATCAGCATCGAAAGAGGATCGGACATTAAACAATCTTCGAGCACGGCTAATGATAGAAGAAAACAGAATCCGTGCCAGAGGTGTTACAGAATCCGTGGAAGCATTGATGGCGAAAAAGGCAACGTCAAAATTTAAATCCGTTGATGGAAAAGGACAGAGTAAGTCAAAGAAAAAGGCTAGCTGTTTTGAATGTGGAGGCTAAGGACACTGGAAGCGTGATTGCCCAAGTTTGAAGAAGTCATCTAATAACCAAGATGGGCAGGCTTTCACTTGTGATGGTATCCAAATACAAATGAATAAAAATAGTTGTATTTTGGATTCTGGTGCCAGTCATCATATGACTAGCAGACGCGAGTGGTTCAGAGAGTTCAGAACTGAATCAAGGTCAATTCAGATAGCTAAAGGCGTTATGATGGGTTCTGGTATTAGAACGATAGATGTGAAATTTTTTGATGGCAAGAAATGGCATAAAGGTTTTCTGACGGGTGTGGTATATGTTCCAGATATTGACAACAATTTATTTTCTCAAAATCATGCACTAGATCATGGACTACGTATCGAAGGGTGAAGTAAATCCATGAAGCTGACGCGTATCGAAGATAAGGTTACGATGGTAGTGGGAGTTTGGTGCGGAAATCTTACAGTCATGGCAATCGAAGCTGATTTTGTGGGTACTGAAGCAGTGGCGAATGTTGCAGCAAACTTAAGCTCACTTCGATTATGGCACGAAAAATTAGGACATCAGAACTTGGGTCATGTAAGAAATTTTTTGAAAAGAAATGGAGTGACATTCATCTATGAGCAATTTACTTGCGAAGCTTGTATGTATGGGAAACATCACCGTAGCAGCTTTCAGACACGTAAAGAAAGGTCAACAAAGTGTGGGCAGATTATTCACGCTGATGTATGTGGTCAAAATACTTTCTTTTATTGAAAGATGACTATTCACATTTCCGGTTTATTTATTGCATTAAACAAAAATCTGATGGGTACGAGAAAATCAAAGCGTTTATCAAGGTAGTAAAAAATGCATATGATTACTGTATATGTACTCTTCGCTCAGATAATGGTACCGAGTTCGTCAATGCGCACATGAAGAAGATTCTCGAACGTGAGGGTATTCGTCATTCGAGAACAGTGCCAGAACAGAATGGTTCAGCAGAGAGAGAGAGAGAGAGATGAGAACAAGCGCGAACAATTATACATGCACGCAAAATGGAATTAAAGTTTTGGGCAGAAGCAGTAAATGCAGCAGTATTTGTCATCAATCGCACGGGAACTAGTACAGTGGCAGACAAGACTCCATGTGAATTGTGGTGCAAGGAAAAATCATCATTTAATCATTTATCACGTATTTGGAGCTGAAGTATTTGTACATATATGTAAGGAAAAACGTCAAAAGCTAGATCGGAAGGCTGACAAATGTATTTTCGTTGGCTATGATGAAAATGTGAAAGGCTGTCGCGTTTAGAATCCAGTCACGAACAAAATTCACATTGCCCGTGATGTAAAGTTCATCGAGGGTGTGGAAATTTCTACAGTGGGGAACGAAGATGTCATGGAAATTGTTACAGTGGTAAACGAAGATGTCATGAGCAGCAAAATAAATACAGATGTTCATGAAGTTGTTACTATTGCCGAAGATGAAGATTTTCTAGACGCGGAAGGATCACCGGGGTCGACTCCAAAGAAACAAGGACGAAAAGTGAGCAGTGAATCATGTGATATTAACCAAGGAAATATCATAAATGATCGTTTGCGGAAGCATTCTCAGACTACAACTAGCATGACAGCGCTATTAAGTTTGGCAACAACAGACGAACCGCAAACATACCAGCAAGCAATAGAATCCGACGACAAGAAATACTGGGTTGACGCAATGCGTGACGAGTTGAAATCTTTGGCAGTAAACGAAACGTGGAAATTGGTAGAACCGTCTTTGAACCAAAAGATATTTGACAATAAATGGGTCTTCAAAATTAAATACAATGTAGATGGCAGTATTGAGCGATACAAGGCCAGACTTGTTGCCAGAGGCTTTACTCAAGAATTTGGTGTGGACTATCGAGAAACCTTTAGTCCAGTTGTTAAATTTACGTCAATTCGAGCTATTCTATCTCTTGTGAGTATGGAGAATATGGCAATGAGGCAGTTTGACGTTTAAACTGCGTTTTTGTATGGCGAATTAGAAGAAGATGTATTCATGAAGCAGCCAGTGGGTTCCGAAGATGGCAGTGGTCGTGTATGCAAACTTATGAAAAGTCTATATGGCCTTAAACAAGCATCACGCTGTTGGAATAAAAAATTTACATCTTTTATAGAGAAATTTAATTTTACTGCATGCATTTCGGACCCATGTGTATTCATATATATCAATGGATGCAAGAAAATAATACTGGCAATTTATGTGGATGATGGTTTGATTGTGGCGTCTTCAGAAGATGAAATTGAACCGGTAATAAAGTATCTAAAAAAGGTGTTTGAGTTAACATTTTTTAATGCAGAATGCTTCCTTGGATTAGAGATAAAAAGACTTAAAGATGGATCAATTCATTTGCATCAGTCAGCATATACAAAACGAGTTTTGCGATAATTTTGAATGGAAGATTGCAATGATGTGACGACTCCAGCTGACGTTAATCAGGTATTAGACAATTTTGATGATTCTGAAGTAGCAAAATTCCCGTATCGAGAAGTAGTTGGCAGTATCATGTATCTGGCAGCTGGCACACGTCCATGCAATGGGAGTAGTGAGTCGTTTTCTTGAGAAACCTACAAAAGCACATGTTTGTGCGGTCAAGCGTATATTAAAATACTAGAAGTCAACCATTGATCATGGAATTCGATTTAAATGCATAAAATCAATTAAGTTGGTTGGATATACTGACGCAGATCATGCTGGTGATAAGCAAACAAGACGATCGACATCGGGATATATTTTTCTCTTTGGTTCTGGAGTAATCAGTTGGTGTTCCGAGACACAACAATCTGTTGCTTTATTAACCACTGAATCTGAGTATATCGCAGCTTCAAGTGCAGTGAAAGAACTTGTTTGGTTTTGGTTACAGCGTTTGCTGAAGGAATTAACTGGATGTAAAATAGAGTCTGATTTCAACATGGATAATCAAAGCGCAATACGTTTGATAAAAAATCCTGAATTTCACAAACGCACAAAGCACATTGATGTTAGATATCATTTTATTCGAGAAAAGTATAATGAGGAACTTTTCAAACTGTTTTACGTACCAAGCGATGAACAATTGACATATATTTTTACAAAATCTTTACCAAGAGGTCGCTTTCAAAATCTGAAAGAGTTTTTATATATCATAAAGAATGAATGAAAAATAATTATTTTTGTTTTAAATACTTATTTTTCATTTAATTTTGTTTTTAATACAGAAGTTTGAGGTATTCCTTCATATACGTTTTCATATCGATCAATTAGTGGGAGTGTTGAAAATAATTTGATCGAGATGCCCATATAATTCTATCATATTTTATTTTACTGAAAATAAAATTTTCACTTGTGAATCGTTCATCAAATAAAAAGGTCGTGTTTTATTTGTCAATAATTTTTCGTTTTATCGGTGTCGATTGGTTGCATAACTTTCAATATTAAGGATAGGGCAATATGACGAAAATATAAAGACCTTATTTTCCGAGTTTAGGTCCATATTGTGGTGTAGATCTGAGGACTGTTTAAATATAAAACTTTTTTTTTAAGTTGCAGTCAATTTGACACAGGCTTTTTAGTTTTTCGATGTTATTTGCACGCTTTTCCATTTTTTTGAAGGGGTTTAAGCGATATTTTTATCTTTAAAAATAAAATGCGCAGAGGGGTGGCTGATTTTAGAAAGAATGCCCCATATATATTTACATATTCGGATATATGAACAATTCAATTGCGTGAACTATGCTTGTCTGATTTAGTTCACATAAGCGAGCGGGTACTGTATTAATTTTACTTTCTTTGTAAATTTTGAATAAAAAGCTTCAATGTTTTATAACAATTATTTTAAATTTCTGGTTTTTTTTACAAGAAGAGTAGACATTAGTGGGGTGTGACCACACCCATTTTTACAGAGAATCATATTCAACTAGCCGAAATTTCAGATCAATATCTCTATTCTAATTACACTACTCAACAAGATTTTGCACAACGACAGGCGGTAACATTTTCTATAGTAAAATTCTTCGTAGAATCTGAATATCTTAATGATTTTTTTCGATTAGCCCCAATTTTCCATGTAGATGGCAAAAATCAAAAAAGGGCACTGTTGAGAGTACATACTTCAATTAAATGCGATTTAACGCGATTAGACATTTTCTCCGGGGCTCCGTTAAGTCGCTGATTTATGCCAAAAAACGAACATCAATTGACCAACTGGAGGACAACATCATTCCAACCATTGCACTGTGGTTCCATTTGAATGGAAGAATTCGTATCGCTGAAATTTCTAAAAGAAATTTCCTAATAGCCCCTGAAGACCCCATTTTACCAAATTCAGGGCCATATTGTGGGAGAACTAGATGTTATGGAGAAAACCTGAGTGCGCAGTCATAATTAGCGACCCTAAATTACTATAAAACATGAAGTTGAAATTTTGTTGAATTGTGTTTTTTTATTTGATTAGAATAAAATTGGTGTAAAAGAAAAAATGGTTTTTGCATTGATGTTAATAAAATGCTATAGTTTCGTAAATTATGACTTTTTCATAGACATACTTATGTATGTCAAAAATTTTGTCTCTCTTTAAAAAAATGATTCTAGGTATATATATAGATCAAATATTAGTAGCTTATATAGGATATTGAAAGATTAAGAACTATCACTAAGATCACTGATGAGGAACTGTGGCGGATTCCGAAACGGCCGTCTGATTTGCCCGTCTCTATATACATTGTTGTTGTGATGACTACATTTGTTCATTAACCTGTTTATATATAATTTCAAATAACGAAATTGACATGAACTTAAGTCATGACTTTGAAAATTAACCTCTAGATTTAATTTTCATAGTCTCCTAAAAAAATATTTTCAATTATTTAAAATGTAAATTCTGCAAATCATAATAAATAAAAATTATTTTTTTAAGTAGCATACTTTGGAAAGTTTTTGTTGGGTAAGATGAGCATTTGTATCCATTTAAAAATCGATAAGAAATTGTCAATTTCGACTATACAAAACAAGATTTTTTCCACCTCTGCATTATTATTTGACACGATTTGCCTTAAAATAAAATATGGTAGAAACGTATTCTACCATATTTCTTTACTTTGTCCACATGTTTTATAAAAGATATTAGTTTGTCAAATTTAAAATTTATATTTTAGATCAAAAATACAGGGACTGGGTTTATACGCCGCTCGTGATATGGAGAAACATACTATGATAATAGAATACATTGGAGAAGTAATACGCACAGAGGTTTCTGAAATCCGGGAGAAACAATTCGAGGCAAAAGTGAGTAAAACAATTAAATTTTTTGGAGTTTTTAAAATCTTGTGTTTACAGAATCGAGGCATATATATGTTTCGTTTGGATGAGGAAAGAGTTGTGGATGCCACTTTATCTGGGGGCTTAGCTCGATATATTAATCATGCATGCAACCCTAATTGCGTAACCGAAACTGTTGATGTTGATCGTGAGCTTCGAATCATAATATTCGCAAAACGTAGAATAAATAGGGGCGAAGAAGTATTATTATGCAATATTTAATTTTCAATCACGACATGTTCTTTTGTTTTCAGCTTTCATACGACTATAAGTTTGACATCGAAGACGATGCTCACAAAATACCATGCATGTGCGGATCCCCAAATTGCCGGAAATGGATGAATTAAAAGTCATCCTGTTATATCTTTGATCGAAAATTAGCATTAAACATTCGGTAAAATAAAATATCTTTATAAATAAATTTAATACAATTTATAATGATTAAAATTTAGGAAAAATAAATGGAAAATCTTTATTTTTAAGCTTTGATTTGATTTTTTTCGTGGATATTATGTTAGCATGTTTGCATTCATTGTATCCATGATGTGCAACCTATTAAAGCTAGTAGCACTGATGTAGGGTAGGCCATTTAAAGTGAAAGCATCTGGCAGCGTTGTTAGATCTACTAATGACATACCGCGGTGGACACGTCAGTCGAAGTAAATTTTTACCATGGAACAATACACTCCGAAGGAATTTCCCGTAGAAAAGTAATTTTGATATTTTAAAGCCGATAGCTTATGAAAATTATATGACGCACTTCTGGTTTCAACAAGACGTCGCACCACCTCACACAGCTCGTGCCACAATCGATTTTTTGAAGCCGTTGTGTTCCGGTCGGATTTTACACCGCCGGACTTTTTCTTCTGGGGCTACTTGAAGTCAAAGGATTATATATCAAATTAAGGCCAACATCCGCCAGGAAATTGCTGTCATATCGGCTGAATCATTGGCCAAAATGATAGAAAATGACGAAAAAGAGATATTTACGCGATATCATTTTCCAAAAAGTAGCTGGAACAATTCTTGAACTAAAATAAAAAAATGTTTTTTTTTTTCAGAAACAAATGTTTCCACTTTAAATGGCCTACTCTGTATAATAGTATAGAGAAAATTAATCTTTGGCCGATTAAGTCCGAGAATGGAGTGGTGGGTCCCAAGGGCCTCAGAAAGAACCACAAAAAAAAACTTGGTCGGTCCGGCAAATCCGACGTTTTCGACCGTACCGTATACGCATCACCCGCCCGAAGGCAGAATAAGAAAAAGAAGTAGCTATCGCAATTTAGTGATGCGTCGCATTGAACGTTTTCTGAATTCGCGCTATACCACGTTACGCGTCGCGAAACGCATTCTTCCATCGTAATTAATGTATTTCTTATAGACAATCACCCCAATCGTAAAACCTATTCCCTTAAATTTTGCTCTCTTTTCTCCATTCTGCTATCGTGAATGTGAATGTTCTCTCAAAATTTGTTCCCTTTTATTTTCGAACATGGGAATAAAAATTGATATCGTAAATGACAAAGAAAAGAGAACGGGATTGGATTTTGGTATAGAAAAATTGCAAATATTTCATCTTAAAGCGAAAATGTAAGTTTTTAATTAAAAAAAAAGATTTGTATTTAACTTGTACATATTCTAGGTCGAAATTAACAAATAAGAGGCAGCTCCTATTGGAGCTTATGGAAGAAAGTCCAACGCAAGGAATTTTACCAGGCAACCTAAAATGGAAGTGGATGCGTTTTGGCCAGGCGCGAAAAGGTAACTGAATGCATTTGGGCCACTTAAAAAGACCACGGTTGAGTAGAAGAAGGTAATTATACGTTTATTGAGGCCTGAGAATTCGTTGGATACGTGATCTACTATTTTCTAATACTTCGTTTACATTCTTAGATTTGGAGTGATCAAAAAAAGTATGTGAAGAAGAAAGCATCACAAAATCACTTGCAGTTCAAAGGAACAGGAGGAGGGTCATATAAAGAAAAGCCATTGGCGCTGCATGAGCAAAAAATTTACGACATTGTTGCGTTGAAGGAAGCGGTGGAAGGTGTTAAGCAAGCCGAAACGTTTGGGTACAAACGAAAGAAAGTTGGGTGGCAAGGAAAATGAAGAGCCACTTCCAAAACTTGCGTGTGTGGATGTACTCCAGACTTTTCATCAATCAGCGCAGATATATCAATGCTTCTCGAAGATGATCCAGAGCCCCCGACTCCAATTATGACTCCGGTTCCTAAACGCAAAGACGACTGCATAAAAAAGCTTTATACAATTGATTATTTAAAAAAAAAGAGAAAATTCAGAAGAAAATTTTGGCGGTGCAGGTGGAAATCGCTGCCACCAATAAACGAATGTATCGAACAATGAATCGGATCTTGGATGTGAAAAAGAGAAAGTTAAAGGAAATTATTCGACACAATAAAGTAGTTGAAGCTCAACGTAACCGCGAAATTGGAAACAAAATTTATAAAACAGAAAAGCTTATAGA
Source organism: Toxonevra muliebris (assembly GCA_963691655.1). Taxonomy (NCBI): domain Eukaryota; kingdom Metazoa; phylum Arthropoda; class Insecta; order Diptera; family Pallopteridae; genus Toxonevra; species Toxonevra muliebris. The sequence goes on along the minus strand of OY829328.1, from coordinate 49,242,603 downwards.
TATTGAAAACTAAAAGCTGGAACTAATGAAGTTGCGTTCTATTTATTAACTTTAAGGCACTTTTTTCATGCTAAAAAACTACATTTGTGGTAGCATATGTGGTATTACATAAGTAAATATACATGCACATAAATTAATAAATGAAATAAATATATATCTAAATTAATAAATAATCTGGTTTTAAAAAATTCTTAGAGACCATTGCCTATGGCTGCTCGAAGACGCTTCGCTGCTATCAAATATTGGGCATTATCTAAGTTTCTTTCCATTGCGCTCGGCGTTTGTCCTGCGTTCTCTTCAATTGGAACACATTCACTAGCATCATACGCATTGTAATGCAAACAAATATTGTGAAGAGCGCAACACACGTTTATTATTTTTATAGCCTTATCTGGGCTATAGTGAAGCTCTGTTGCGCTAAGGAGACACCTCCACTTATTTTTGAGAACGCCGTTGGTTCGTTCAATTTAGTTGCGGCATCGGGAGTGAGCATAATTGAACTTGGCTTCAATTGAACCCTCAGTTGGTGTTCTATGTGGAGTTAGTACCCATGGCTCCAATGGATAGCCAGCGTCTCCTAGCAAAATATTTTTTTATATGAATTATTTATAGCAAAATTATAGCTTTACCTAGAATACAAAACCCCGTATTACCGGGTATGTACTCCTGAATGAAGGAATCGCGGCATGCTCCGGGATGACTTGCATCTACAAATCGGAGTTTCAGCTCATTGTCATATATCTACATATTTTTGGAAAACGTTATAAACGTTCTATATAAAACAAAATCAAGAACTTACAAGCATAACATTCAAGCTATACGTTCCCTTCCTGTCGTAATAAAGATGCTTGTTTGTCGAGGGAGCAATAATTTTGACATGTGTGCCATCAACACATCCAATAACACAGGCAATTTAAATTTATCGTAAAAGGACAGGGCAATATTCCTTTTTTCATGAACATTTTCACTCATTTGTATCCATTGTGGATACAATTGTTGATCAAAAATGTCCAAAACCTGCGAAAGAATCTCGCTACAACTCGATTGTGCCAATCCTACGTCATGGTCTTTCCTTACTCCGGTTTTGTAGCCGTCTTCTGCAAACAAACGCAAACATGCGCTCAATTTTATAATAGCAGGAACTGCACTTGCATTTTTTGGCGCTGGTAGATAAGTTGTCAGCACTTCAAGCAAATATTGAAAGCAGTCTTTGATGACACGGTAATATTTTACAAATCTGAGAAATGCTTTAATTATCCTTAAATTTCCCATAAGAATGCATATAAAGTCACACAGAAGTTGTTTATATACTTTTCAACTTACAAAGAATGCGGTAGTTCCATTGGATTGGAGCTGTCTCTTAGACTTCTTCTAATACTTCTTTGTTCCTTCACTTTACACGCTTCTTCCTCTTCTTCTTGCATAGCCAAAAGCATTAATGCTGTTTTACACATTTTGCATAAATTTCGATTTTTTATTATTGAAAGTAAATTTTTTTTATTTGTTTATTTGTTAAAGTTCGTTTTTTATTATTGAAAGTAAATTCGAATTTTGTATCAGCTGACATAAATATGTCAAAATTATTTTTTTTTTTCGAATTCCCAATTTATTCACGATAGGAGTGAATATGAATTTACCACCCTGAAAAATATGTTTTTTGTAGGAAATTTTCTGAGGAAAACGATAGTGTTTTTTTAATTGTTTATTCCATCGCGAACTAAACTGAATTTCAATTATTTAATTGTTAATAACAAATACAATTTTGAAATAATTTTAAAAATTAATAATACACAAAATACCTTTACAGGGTGACAATTGTAAAGTGACGCAAGCTTAATACTCTGCAGCAAGCTTTGCCATTTACCGTTACTTTAATTTAAAAAGCAAATTCATTCATCATTGGCTTTGCTTTTAATTTCATTTGAATTTTTGTTATTACATTTTGAAATTCCCATAAAAATGGACAAGGAAAATATTCGTCGTGAAATTATGAAATTTCATTTGGCAAATTATAGTAGCCGTCAAATTGCAAAGGCTTTAAATTTGTTAAGTCGTACGGTAGACCGAGCTATTATTCGATATAATGAAACTGGGGGTTTTGGAGATAGAGACCGGGGAAAATTTTCAACAGTTGCCACTACTGGTTTAACAGAAAAAATTGTAAACGAATCAAGCGAAATCCAAGGCGCTCAATGAGAAAAATCGCTAAGGAAGTGGAAGTAAACCGTGAAACAGTGCGAATCATTGCAAAATCAAAGCTTAATCTTAAGCCGTACAAGCTCCGAAAAGCTCAAGATCTGACACAAAAAAAGAAAGATTTACGACTGCAAAGATGCAAGGCGTTGCTACGCTCTTCCGTGTTTAAAAATGTTGAAAATAACTTGTTTACAGATGAAAAAATTTTCACGGTTGAACAACATTTCAATGCGCAAAATGACCGAATGTGGCTAACATCATCATCGCAACAAAATAGGACTGTTGGCCGAGTTCAAAAGCCAGCTTCCGTTATGGTATGGGCTGGAGTTTCCGCTAATGCCAGAACCCCTCTAATATTCGTTGAAGTGGGTGTTAAAATTGACCAGGTTGTTTATCGGAGCATTTTAAATGAACATGTTCTTCCCTGGGCCCAAGATACATTTGGAAATGAAAACTGGACTTTCCAGCAAGATTCTGCACCTTCCCACATGGCAAAATTAACGCAAACATGGATAAAAGACAATTTTTCTGGATTCATAACATCTCAAGAATGGCCACCATACTCCCCAGACTTGAATCCAATGGACTACTCTATTTGGAGTATTTTAGAGAGTAAGGCTTGTGCATCTCAACACCACAGTCTGGAGTCGCTGACGAATTCATTAGAGAAAGCCTGGACTAAATTGATCAGGAAGTCCTGCAGCGAACAGTCCTACGATTTCCGGATCGATTGAAGGCATGTGTGCAGGCTAAAGGAGGTTATAGTGAACGAGGTGGGGTTCAAATGAATGCTTATATATTCAGCAATGTTAACACTTAATTGTACTTAATGGAAGTACGTCCTTTTGAAAATAACTGCTGAAATGTGTGCGTCACTTTACGATTGTCACCCTGTAGAATAGTTGCTCATTTTACTCGATGCGATGAACAGAAGTAGAGCTATCGCGATTTGAAAAAGGCTGTAATCGGCGAATGACGTAAGCTTTACCCTCTATATTTTCGAAAATATTGGCCGAAAAAAAATGGCGGACTAAAAGTGCGATTATTTTGTATAGGTTAGGTTGGAGTGGCAGCCTTCTACTTGAAAGCACACTTAAGCACATAATTAGACTCAATGTGATACCACAGTACGGCGCGACTCCACAATTTACGGAGTGGAGAACCAAGAGGATTCCATAATGAATCTGGATATGTCCTTAATATTTATGGATGATAGCTCGGACAGACTAGTGAAGAAAGGTGAACCCAGGAGTTTTAGTCTCCTCTTGACGAAGGAGGAACATGAAATGGAGGACTGTTTCTTCCTCCTCCTCAGAGCCGCAGCCCCGACAGAAGTCATTGAATGACAGTCCAAGTGTTGCAGCATGTCTCCCCATTATGCAGTATTCCGTGAGCACCAAAGTCGTAATGCTGATGGAGTTTCTGCTAAGGTTGAGTAGCTGTCTAGTTCGTCTATGTGATCCATGTTAGCCTGGTAATACCACAGGTATGCTCCGCTACCCAGGGTCTTTTTGCTTCCTCAAGGTAGTTTCGCTTAATGGCCAATTTAATAGACGTAAGAGGGACACCAATGGAGCAGGAAGGTGAAATATCTGTAAGCTGCGAGCTCTATTTTGCTAACTCGTCGGCTTTGCAGTTACCTGAAATATCCATATGTCCAGGCACCCAATATAGGTGGACCTGCGAGTGACTCGACAAAATGTTGAGTGAAGATCGGCAGTCACGAACCAGCGAGTGAAAACACCGGCAAAGGACTTGATTGGCTATCCGTGTAGATGCAGATATTCGTATAGAATGAATCGTTGCGAATAAGCCACTTGGACGCTTGATAGATAGCCATTACTTCCGCCTGACAGACGGACGTATAGGGGATTCGAATCTTTGTATGGCCTAGGTTTGACCGGGTCCACCGAGTTAGGGAACTGAGTCTGGCAGTAGAGCACTTAGCTTGTTGCTTAACCAGAAGTGAAGTTGGCAACCAAAGAAGGATTGCGAAGAGAGCTTTCGTGGAGGTAGTACGGAGAGCCGGAGAGACTATGGCTGCCGTTCTTCGAACCTTATTCTGTGGTTTAAGGTTGATCGTCTTTGCAGTTGTTGGCCACCAGAAGACGGATCCATAAAGAAGATTAGGCTCGACCACTGATGTATAGAGCCAGGAAGTGACTCGAAGTTGAAGATCCCATCGTGTTCCTAATGCCCTCTTACAACAGTAGAGAGCGAAAAAGGCTTTCCAAACTGTAAAAGTCTACCGCTTCGAGTTGACACTTTGAAAGAAACACCGATATATTCGTAGCACGTTACAAAATTAGATATTTTATTTTAATGCACTTAAATTATTTTACACTGATAAGGCGAAACGCTTATAAAAAAATGCAAAAATGAATTTAAGATTAATTGAGAAAAAGTAAGATGAAAGTTAAACTGAATGAGCCGAAGTCTTTCGATAGAATCTTCGCGCTCACTTTGACAGATGGTAGGGTTACCATAGGTAAGTATTTTATAGGATCTTAGAGGTAAGTATTTTATAGGAACTTAGAGGTAAGTATTTTACAGGGTAAGTATAAATTCAATTTAGTTTGGTTTTAGGTACAATACAAGGTAAGTTAAGGTAAGTATAATTCAAGGTTGTAATAATTCATGTTATATAAATTCAAGATAATTTATGACAATATAATATAAAATAAATTTTATTGGCTAAAGAGGTTTAGCTATCCTGGGGCCGAATGCACTCGTGCATACTTTAGACGACATCCTTCAACATCGAAAGTGATTTGATGGCTTGGGCAAGCAAGGACTTCACCTTTTTCCCACGGTAGCGTTTTGTCTCGAAAGTGTGAATTATGCGTCGAGTGTTAGAGCGTTGACCACGCGAGCTGGAGGCAGAGCGACCGGAATTGGATGAGCGACGTGAACCTCGAACTTCGCGATCGTGTCTGCTACGACGAGACTGGTCCACCGATAGTTCGTCATATTTGCGCCGCGATTGGTGATTGGTGGGAGCGATGTCGGGACGGATGACTCTTTCGGGTGCGATGGTTTCCGTCGCTCCGTCTCGATGGCAAACTCGAACGCCTTCCACGTGCTGGTGGTTCTGTGGGGTGTAACATTGCTGGCACCGCTTGCAACAATTGGGTGAGTCACAGCACCCTGTCGAGTGGGAACGGGCTAAGCAGTTTCGGCAGTACCCATGAGCCGTTACGACGTCATCTCTTTGTCCCGGGTTCATAGTTATGAACCCCTAACAATAACGCAGAGCGTGTGGTCGATGGCATAGCTGGCATTTATGCATATCGTGAGACATCGTAGAGGTAGATAGAGGACTTTAGTACTAGAAAACCAAGGGTAGGCAGAGAAGCCTTAAAATTAAAAATTGAGAATTTTTGTGGACGATTTACGCGACTGGCAAAAAACACAACTTCACGATAGGGCGCGTGAGGGTGCCGGATCGCGTGCGGACATCAGCGACTCGTGCATGTCCATCGGATCCGCGATGTAGAGTGATTATGCAGGCCAGTCGCCATTCATTTGGAGGCAGCAATTCGTCCTTGATCACGACCAGTTGACGCTCTTCTAGCTCCTTTTGGGGATGTTGCCATTTATAGCGTTTCTGAAGCTCCTTTACGTATTCGTCCTTCCATCTCCTGCTGAACTGATGGAAAAGGTTTCAGTTTTTCATAACGGTTTATTAAGGAGATGTTAGCCGAATCTGGTTCAGGAGCCGCCATGAGTGGGGCGCCTCTCAGAAAGTGACCTGGAGTGAGAGCTAAAATGTCATTAGGATCTTGAGAAAGTGGGGATAAAGGTCGGGAATTTAGAACCGATTCAATGCGAGAGAGGAGTGTGGAAAACTCTTCGAAATTGAATTTATGATTGCCGGCAGTCTTTTTAAGATGAGTTTTAAAGCTTTTGACTGCGGATTCCCAGAGACCTCCCATGTGCGGGACACTAGGAGGCACCCAGTCAACTCCTTGGGGAGAGTATTTTTGAAGAACGTCTTGGGAGACTTCTTTCGAGAATTTGAGAAATTCTTTACTGATAGATCTGTGGGCTCCGATACATGTTGTGCCATTGTCTGACATGATTTTGCGAGGCAACCCTCTCCGACCAACAAATCTTGTGAATGCTGCGCGGAATGCCTCTGTTGTGAGATTGGAGCACAACTCTAAATGTACGGCCTTTGTTGAGAAGCAGACGAACACTGCCACATAACCTTTGAGAAAGGTTGCCGTTCGAAGCTGGGACGCTTTAGTTTGGAAGGGGCCTGAAAAATCTACACCAGTAGTCGAGAAGGGAATTGACAAAGTGCAACGTTCTGGGGGCAACGCCGCCATGATTTGGGATCGGACATTTTGTTTATGAATAGTACATACCTTGCAGAGATGTATGCACCTTTTGATCTGGGGTTTCAGACGTGGGATATAAAATACTTGGCGGGCCATTCGGAACATTAGCCTTTGTTCTGCGTGAAGCAGGAGTTTGTGAAGAAACTCTAGATAAAGAACGCTGAATCCAGATTTTTCGGGGACTATTATGGGGTGACGCTCATTGTAGCTGAGCCCGCATTCAGCCAATCTTCCATTGATTCTCAAGAGACAGACCTACTTTATCGACGAAAGGGTTGAGAGTTAATATAGAGCTTTTCTTCGGAATGGGAATTTTTTTGGACAAAACATTTATCTCCGGAAGGAAATGCCGCTCTTGTGCTAACGAGAGTAGCCTTATTTTAACAAATTGGATTTCAGCTTTTGATAGAGAAATATTAGAAAGTGGAAGGGAATTTTTCCTTTTAGCATGTCCATGGTGGATAAAGCGAAACACGTATGCAAGAACGCGTAATGCGCGTGGAAACGATGAAAATCTTTCGAGTAAATCGGCTGGCTCTTCAAATACGAGATTCACAACTACCTTTCTTTGCTCGGGAGGCAAGATGGCTGAAACGGTAGCTTTGGGCCAGGCTCCTTCGGGATGCTGAAGCCATGCAGGACCATTCCACCAAAGGGAGTTTGATGCTAGTTCTTGGGGACCGCGGGTGCCCAAATCTGCAGGATTTTCACTACTAATAATGTGTTTCCAAGTGGCGTTGCCAACATTGTTTATGATCTGTGCGGTACGGTTAGCGACATATTTTTTCCAGGTGTATGGAGGCTTTTCCAGCCAGGCAAGCACGATTTGTGACTCTGACCAGAAGAAGGTGTTATCAGGGCAGAGAGCAAGGTTTTCTCGAACGGATTTGACGAGATGTGAAAGCAAGACGGCGCCGCATAGTTCCAAACGCGGGAGACTAACCGTGTGCAGGGCTGCAACCTTTCCTTTTGCTGTAAGTAGGTGACAGGAAATTTTGCCATCTGTGTCCGTCATACGCAGATAGAGAGCTGCGCAGTAAGCCTTTTCTGACGCATCACAGAACCCGTGAAGTTGAACCTGTTTCAATGGAGAAAAGCGTACCATCGAGGGATTTCGATGTTGGAAATAGAAGGCAGACTTTCCAAAAATTGGTTCCATTTTAGGAGTGATCCAGGTTTAACACATTCGTCCCAGTCGGTGCCCTCTAACCATAATGTCTGAAGAAGCAACTTGGCTTGAGTCATGATGGGCGAGAGCCATCCTGCCGGGTCAAAAAGTTTTGCAACCGTCGAGAGAATTTGTCGCTTAGTTGCAGTTTTTGTAGCGGAAATGGGAACAATTGAATACGAAAAGGTATCAGAGAGAGCGTTCCATCGTATGCCAAGTGTTTTTGTACAACTGGTGTCGTCAAATTTTAAAAAGTCAGAATCGAGAAGATTTGCTTTCGGAATTTTTTCCAGAATTTTGAGATGATTTGCTGTGATTTTGCGGAGTGGGAATCCAGCACTATCGAGAGTTTAATTACTTGTGATAGTTTATCAACAGCATCTGAAATTGTGTGGCTACCTGACAGAATATCATCTACATAAGTTTCTTTTAATAAGACTTCTTTGCTAGCTGCTGAAGGGTTCTAATAGCTAAAAAGGGAGCACAATTCACTCCAAAGGTGACTGTTTTTAACATAAAATCCTGAATCTGCGAGTTCTGTGGTCTGCGAAAGAGAATTCGCTGGAACTCTTGGTCGTCTCGATGGACAAGGATTTGTCGATACATCTCTTCGATATCTCCATTATAGACGAACTGGTGTAATCGCCATCTTAAGATAAGAGTCATAAGATCGGGTTGAAGTGTGGGACCAATATGCAGGACATCGTTAAGTGAGTGTCCCTCCCCAGTTTTTCTGGATGCGTTCAAGACGACGCAAACTTTTGTAGTCGATTTATTGGGCCTAACTACTGCATAATGGGGTAAATAAAACGAGAAGTATTTGCTGTCAGAGATGATTTCCTGAGGACTGGTTTTCTCCGTGTGATTGAGAGTGAGATATTCTTCCAGGACCTCATCATACACTGTTTTGAGCTCGCCTTTCTTTGCAAGATTCTATTCCATGCTAAGTAACTGGCTGTAAGCTATCGACCGGGAGTGACCTAAGCCTTATGGGTTTGGGAAACTGGGCTTGAAAGGTAATCTTACGATATATCTACCATCAGGCCTACGGGATGTAGTCTTCAGGTAATATTCTTCGCAAGCCAGAAATTGGTATAGTTTGGGGTATCTCCTCTTGTTTCCAGAACTGCCTAAGTTGAGAACTCAGGAGTTCATTAGAGACTTCTTGTACCTGTGTTGAGAATGTTAACACTTTATGGGTAATGGGTCCACTTATAATCCATCCAAATATTGTGTTTTGCGCGAGAAGGCTTCCACATATTTTGCGATGAATTCCATCGAGCATGATTTGAAGAATCAAATCACTTCCGATAACCATATCAATCTGGGCTTGAATAAAGCAATTGGGATCTGCTAAGTCCAGCATGGCGAAGTGTTTCCAATCTGGATGCTCAATAGTAAAAGTGGGAAGAAGTTTTGTCAATTGCGGGAGTACAATTGCTTGGGCATTAATTTTTTGGCCAGTTTTTGGGGCAACTAGCCGAAGGGAACAAGTATAACTGGAATTTTGGATTATTTTTCCCCCCATTCCAGAAATTTCGAATGGGATATGTTGAGTTGGGGGCTTCAATCGATTTTGCACCTTTGATGCGATGAATGTTCTCTGAGAACCTTGGTCGATAAGAGCTCGAACCGTGTGTAGTTCTCCAAGATGCTCTATAGAGACGAGAGCTGTGAGGAGTAATGTTTTTTCTTCATTTGTGGTGTATAGGGATTGCACCTGTGGACTATATGTTTTGGTAGATGTTTGGGAGTTATTACTTGTTGATTCATAGGGTGGACTTCGGGAATTTTTCTGTTTTGGGAATTTCCTATTATGTTTTTGTGGCTGATTAAAAGAAGATTGTGAAGGCGCAGGGTTTTTCTTTTGATTGGTGTTATTATCAACATGGATATGAAGCATAGAGTGATGCTTTTTTTGACAATATGAGCACAAGTGTTGGCTCGAACATTCCGGTTATAAATGAGTGAAGGAAAAACAGTTTTCGCATAAATTATTTTCCCGAACAACCTTATCCCTGTCACGCACAGATCACCTTTTAAATTTCTCACAGTATCTTAAAGCATGAGAATCGTCGCACATTGGACAAGAGTATGTCACATTGCTTTCTGTATAAAAGTTTTGTGTTCTGTTGTGACCCCGATTTTGAGAAAACCCGGATTTGGTTGGCTTGACGCCTTGAAGCCGTTCTACAACCTCATATCTTATGGTAAGAAATTCGTTCATTTGTTTCCACGTTGGAAGATCCTTACGAGAGCTAAGGGATTGCTCCCATATTGCTAAGGTCTCTTCCGGGAGTTTCGTAGAACAAATGTATACGAGAATTGGATCCCAATTCTCTGTCGAGACGCCTTGAGATTTTAAGACGGACAGAGTATTGTTGATTGAATTTTGAAGCTTCTGTAATGCTTCACTATTTTCAAAACTTGTTTGAGGGAGACTCAAAAGAGTTTTGACCTGTTTGTCAACCAGAATGCGCCTGTTTTCAAACCGGGACTTTAGCTCATTCCAAGCTAGCTCAAAATTTTCATCGCTGAGAGCGTACTGCTTTACCAAGGCTCCAGCTTTTCCGGCAGTCTTGTATCGGAGGTGATACAGCTTTTGGGCAGAAGTGAGTTTAGGGTGGTTAATGTAAATAAGTCACGGAAGGACGTCCACTCGTCATACCCTCCTGAAAATATTTCTGTGTCACACGGTGGGACATTCAGGCAAAGAGAGGTGTTTGTCTGCTCTGCAACAGAATTATGGGATTTTTCTGTTGCCTGTGGGACTTTATTGGTATGGCTCTGTTGCACGGCCAATAATTCAGATATCTGGGCTTTGATGTTGTGGGCTCTCTCCTGGGTTAGCTCCATTTTGTTCCGAGCTATCAGCTTGAAATAGGTCGGCAAGTCCTCATCATGGGTTAGCGCAACGACTAGGTAAGCTCGCTTAAAATTCTCGTAATACTGGTAGATGTCTTCTAGGTGGGCGTGGAGCAAAGATGCTGTAAGTTCATCAATGGGAATGGATTCAAATTTAGTGCAGTAGTGCACTAAATTGTCGGCTTCGAAAATAAAAATGCTTTTCGATGCATCGTAATCGCGACCCTTTTGTATTTTTGTTGGTTTCTTTGTAAGCCTTTTGGGATCTGCTCCAATTTCGATTTCGGGAATCCTAGTGGGTTCAGTTCCCTGGCCCCCCTCTGCTCCTTGACCTACCGCGACAGAAAGTTTTTTTGTTTCAACTTCTGACTGGTTGATCTATCACGGCTTCTTTCAACTGGCATTTTGATATTTTTTCAGGATGGCTAAACCTCTTTAGCCAATAAAATTTATTTTATATTATATTGTCATAAATTATCTTGAATTTATATAACATGAATTATTACAACCTTGAATTATACTTACCTTGTATTGTACCTAAAACCAAACTAAATTGAATTTATTTTACTGGTGGTTTTGTTAAAACCACCTCATTGCCGTGGTTTCGTTAGACATACTTTTATATGACGAAATTAAGCATTTCAGCGCAGTTTCAGCTGAAACCACGCAATTTCGGCTCAATGGGAACATGGTATTAGGTAGTTAAGGAGCTTGTTTGTAATATAGTAACATAGTAACACCTGCTTAGTCCTTTAGTGTGTTTTTGTTTAATTGGCATATGAAACCAATTTTTTCTGTAATAATTTTTGATTTTTTTTTCTGCCGTCGCAGTGGTATTACTCCAAACAAAGAATGGAAAAAAATATAAGTAATCATCTCAGCACAGCGGCTTTTGACATAAGCCACTCTTAGGTCGTAGAAAAGGAAAATTATGAAAATGGGCGTAATCGGTCAACTGCCACGACCATCTCCCATACAACAAGATAACTGAAATAGCTCTTAAATCCGTTGCAGTCAAGATATCGAGATAAAAATTATTTTGTTAGCTTATAGCTCCAACACAAAAGTTAGTGGAATTGGTCCACAACAACGCCCACTTTCCAATACAAATATGCAAAACATATGTTTAAAGAGACGCCTGAGTTCAACAAATTTTGGCATGAGCCACTTTTAGGTCAGAAAATAGAAAAATTATGAAAATGGGCGTGGTCGCTTAACTGCCGCTCCCACCACCCATAAAACTCAAGAGGCTATAAGATCATGTTGAATCTTTTCGAAAACAATTTCAATAATGCGATTACAATCTATTGACCCTAGAAAGGTAATCTTCATCGATTGGACGAACACCGCATACATTTTTTCAATTATCTCTTTGCTCTTTGAACTAGGGTTGCCAACTCATTTTTTCTGTGTCCCCGATAGCCCTCAATAAATTCCCAGATTTTCAATAAAATTCCCCGCACCGGTATAATTTTATATTATAACAGCGAGACACGTTTAAAATTGATCAAGGTTAATGTTATTTTAATGCGGTCGGTTAATAGTAAAGTACTTTCTGACCCCGGAATTCGTTTGACACATGGGAGATTTCATCTCAAATGAGCTCAAATGAATCCGGTGTACCGAGGTACCGAGTTACTCGACGTGCATTTTGATAGATTATCGCTCAAAGTTGTCAAAGGAAAATACATGGGCTTTTTGACCCAAATAAAAACCAAAAATGTTTCCTTTTGAAAAATTATTACTATGGTCTTAGGACCTACTACCATTATTCTGTTTGACCGATAATTCACGAAATGGCTGACAGCCAAAATTAGTTTTCTCGAAAATTGGACTTTTTTCGAAAGTACAACGTTGCAAATTGAACAAAAAATTAACCAAAACTTATTTTCTATTATGTTCTGGGGCCATTGTTGTATAGAAAAACATATTTAAATTTTAGATCGTACGTGCCAATGGCAAAAAACTTGTTTCGAGAAGAACGGGTTCAAAGTTTTGGCTATCGGTTTTTAAATATATAGACGAATCCCAACGGAGCTTCCTCCCGCCCAATACGACTGAGAGGCGCATCTGCATTACGCCCAGATCGGTGACCGATGCAATCGCAGGCATTACTAAGCCTTTCTGAATAGCCGAAAGGGAAGACGAAGCGCTGCGCGAATGTTTTGGCCTGACTGACACTCGCCGCTATAATGGTCTATATCTACGAAAGCACTTCGAGTTTCTCTCTGAAATTTTTACAAAATACTTTTGAAATATAATACTTTCAAATTGCACAGTTTTTAAAAATCGGTTTCTCTAAACCAAGAAAGTACAGGACCCTCTTAAGAAGAGAAAAAAGTTATAAGACCTAAAATATGAGTATTGCAAAAGTTAAAAGATTTATATTACATAAAATTTGACAAAAAATATTATACAGACTTTATTAACTAAAAGCTGAACGGTTTCAAACACCCCGCAAAAAATAGCTCATTCCCTGATTCCCCGTACTAAGTCAAACGCCCCACAAATAGGGGAACTTCCCGCAAGTTGGCATCGCTGCTTTGAACTGATAGGGTTCTCTTTTCGCATAATCTTAGTTGTCGATGTTCTCTCGCGGTATGCATAAAATATTACAAATATTTGTTGTTGCAATAGCAGAAAATTTTTGATTATAACTGATTTTAAGATTATAACTATAGTTAAACAACAGAAGCTTCCGAAAAACGCTTCAAAAAGCATGCTAGCACTTTGTGTTTAGCATTCATCAACTTTGCCAACCCATAATTATTTAATGAGCTGATTCCTCCAATATTTTTTTAATAAGTCTCAATTTAGATTCGACAATAAAACTTGCACAATTCTTATCGATTCTCTTTTCGACTAAAAAATATTTTAGAGGAAGGAAAAAATCTATCAAAACATGCCATAATTGGGAAAGGGCACTCACTTCCTTATGTTATAGTGTCGGATGATGCATTCCCACTACAAAAGCATACCATGAAACCTTACCCATTTCATACAAATAACGACGAGAAGCAGGTATTTAATGCAAGATTATCACGTGCCAGGCATGTTGTAGAGCATGCGTTTGGAATTCTCTCAAATAAATTTAGAGTTTTAAAAACAACAATGCAAGTCAAAGTTGAAACAGTAGAGCTCATTGTATTCGCTATGCTCTACATAATTTTTACTAGAAAAAGATGAAAACTATGTAAACAGTTTTCAGTATACCCCAGCTAAAAGCAGCTCTTGTGCATGCGGAAAATGTTCGACAACAATTTAAAGCCTACTTCAACGAAGAACTCAAGTTGGATTGTCAACACGTATAATACCGTTCGTAATTAAGAAAATGCCATACACATGTATAAGGGTAATTCCAGCAAGTTTTGGTTTTTTGTATCGTTGGTTTAATTTTTCTATGTGTTTTATTATATTTTTTGAGTGGTTTCCTCTGGTATATTGTGTAGTTCTTCCTATATTTTTACGGAGTTAATTTATTTTGTTTTCTAGTCTTATTTGCCATTTTGGTTTCCTCTCTTTGTACGGTTTCATGTTTTTTGATATTGTTATTATTATTATTATTAGAAAATATAAGAGTACATTAAGATGAATCTTTTCCAGTACATAAAATAAAAAGATAAATAAATATAGACAAAAGAAATAGAAATAAGAAGTATAGTATAAAAAGTTTAAGATGAAATAATATTAATTATTTTAAGTAAATGAGTATACATATAACATAAAGCCATGGTGGAAAAGAAATCAAAGCATTTAACACATTGATAGTATGAGGAATATTGATAGTATGAAAACAATATATAATGATTGTGACGAAAAAAACTTAAACATAACATCCTTAACATTGTTTCTATTAAGAATTCTTTTTATACTGAAAGGAATAGTGTTCCACAGCCTAATGGCATTAACAAAGAACAATCTAGATGTGATGAGGTACTTAAAGTTCGGAACAATCAGGTTTTGCGATCTAATAGATTTTGTAAAAAGCAGTTTATCATACAGATACTGCGGAGTCCCATATCGAATTAATTTATGTAAGAATATACAATTTTTAGCTTTCAGGTAGTCAGAGATACTGCTGCCAAGAATAAGGTTTTTCCATGAGGTTACATGATCGAATTTTCGTAATCCATAAACATAGCGCGTAATATTATTGAAGGCTATCTCAAGTTTGCGAAGCGATTGAGAGTCTAATTTGCTGTATACAAGTTCAGAGTAGTTGATTACGGGCAATATTAACTGAATTGCCAATTTTCGCTTTGTTTCCACAGGAGTAAACGGGGCAGAAACTCTCAAATTTCGAAGTGTTACAAATACCTTACTTACAACATTGTTAATATGGTCAATACAATTTAAGTTTGAGTTAATACGAAAGCCTAAGTTAGTTATTTTGTCAACAAATTTTAACTGCACGGCTCCTATATATAAGGGGGGAATATCAGTAAGGGAAATCTTGTCCTTGGAAATTGGTAAAACAAATGATTTTTCAGTATTTAGTATCAAAGCGTTGTCCAAAGCCCATTTATTGTTAAATTGTAAGTCATCATTAACTCTAGCACTGAGATCGTCAACTAGACCAATCCGGTTAGACAAGTAGAGCTGACATTTTGCAAGTTGCAAAAATGTCATTTACAAAAATGCTAAACAACACAGGACCAAGAATGGATCCTTGTGACACGCCTGATGTTGTAGCCTTATATTGAGAATAGAGATTGTCAACTCTTACACGTTGAAATCTACCTTCTAAGTAACTTTTCATTAGCCTTAACGAACTTGGGCAAAAACCAAAATAAAACTTTAACTTTTCGCACAACAAGGAGTGGTTAATTGAGTCAAATGCTTTAGAAAAGTCTAAGAGGCAGAGAAGTGTAATATTCCCATTGTCAAATGGAACACGAATATCGTCAAGAATTTTCAGCATGGCAGTGGAGCAGCTATGGCCTTTTCAGAACCCAGACTGTAGGGGTGATAACAGATTGTTTTCAAACAAGTGATTTGAAATTTGTTCAGCCATTAGTGTTTCACAGATTTTGGACAATGAGGACAAAATACTAATGGGTCTATATTCATTTGGTTCAATTGCAGACGGTTTCTTAGCTACCGGTAAAATCGTTGCTACTTTCCACAAGGAAGGAAATGAGGAACTGGTGAAACAATGATCAATTATATGGGTCAACGAACTTAGAATAATTGGAAGACAATCTTTATAAATTTAATCGGCATGCCATCTTCACCTTCCGCGTTAGATTTAATTTTCATTACACATCTAAACACATCATTTTCATCAACTGCAGAGAATTGAAAGGGGCAAGACAAGGGCGTTGTAGCATGAATATTACACATATTTGGACCAACATAGCAAGGCTTGGAGACAGAAACAAAGAAATCATTTAGAACATCAGGTGAAACTTGGCATAGGTTATCACTTTGGCGATGCACACCTAAGTTCTTTACATTACGCCAAAGATCTTTCGAAGGAAGTGAGGCGTTTAATTTAGAAGCATAATACTTTTGTTTCGCCTGTTGTACAACTAAAGTAGCTTCATTTCGAGCAGTCTTATACAAATTCCAGTTTGCATTCGTTGGTTTCTTTTCCCAAGTAAAGTGCAACTTATTGCGAGTTTTAATAGCCGCATCAACATATCTGTCATACCACGGACACGAGTTATATTTTATATTTACCGTACGTAAAGGTACATGAGTGTCAAGAACAACAATTAAATTTCTAACCAGAAAGTCAAGCTTTTCGTCAAGCTTTTCCATAAACAAACAATCACTCCATTTAATACAGGCAAGATCAGAAAACAACGCATTAAGATTAATAGCGTTAAAATTACGATACGAATAGGAGGTAGAAACATTTTTGCGGTTAAGTTGAACATTTAAAGTACAGAAAATAAGGTCATGGTCAGACACAAAAAATATCTGGTCAAATTTTAGAACTTACGAGGAGTCAGATACAATAAATAGGTCTAACAAGCTTGGTTTAGCATTATTAGCAAATCTCAAAGATCAAAAGACCTGCCGAAGTAATACGATCATATAATTTAGAGGAGTACTGATCATTAGAAAGTAAATTAACATTAAGATCCCCACAGATCAAATAATGATGAGGTACGAAGATAACATACAAAAGAATGGATCGAGGCAAGACTTTTATTTGGATTATATACACAAGACAACAAAACTTTTGTGTTGTTATCCGAGATTTCAACAACTCGAAATTCAATATCCAATCCAATTGAATTCGATTTACAAACAAGTTTCAAATTTAAACAGTTTTTACAATATATAGCCACACCACCACCTTTCTTATTGTTGCGGTCATTTCTAAGTAGCTTATAACTATTTAAGTTGATATGGGACTCATGCAGATCAGACTTAAACCAAGTTTCAGTAACACATATAACATCAACACAAGAGTTTTCAAACACGGATTTAACATAATCAAGCTTTTGTTGATTAAGACTACGCGCATTGAAGTGTACAATATTTAAGTCATTAGATTGCTTGCACAAGATGTTGATCAAGGCCAAGCCATTGTCACTAACATTAGATTTAATATTGTGTGAGTTTGAATTCATGAGAAAAAGAAAAAATAAAAGAAAAAATGTTAAAGTTTATAAAATGATTAAGATGCACCTCTATTTCCAATGATTTGAAGCAATTGATATTGCATTCTCATCATCTCGCTCTGATTTTTGGCCATTTCCTGAAGCATTGCTTGTGTTGAGGTAATGAATTGGTTCATGTTCTGCATTAATGTTAATGTCATTGTCTCCAAATTCGGTAGTTGCTGCATAGGGGCTATAGTTACAGGAGTTTTAAGTATGTTAGCATATGAAATTGTAGTAGTTTTTGGGGGTTGATTCACTGTTTGTGTATGAATGGTTTCCATGTTTGGAGCATTATTTTGTGATAGACCAGTCTTTAGCGGAAGTTGTTGCTGCAGTTGATCGACTTTTTGTTTCAGTAGCTGATTTTGAGTTGACCACTTCTGTTAATTTTGCTGCTGCAGGTTTTGTTGTTGTTTTTTCTGCTGTTGCTGATGTTGTTGTGGCTGCTCCACGGGAAACAATCGGTGCTTAATGTCAGAGTAGACTGGACAGCCCCTGTAATTAGCGGTATGGTTTCCGCCACAATTACTGCACTTTTTAGTTAGAGGACTAGTTTTAGTTGTTGCACATGTTGTTGTAGGGTGAAAATCACCGCATACTACGCACACTGTTTGCAATGCACAATAACTCTTGGTGTGCCCATATTCTTGGCAGTTAGCGCACTGCACAGGGCCCTTGCGCTTATGAGGCTGTTCAAGAACTATCCTGTGATGAATCAGATATTGTAAATTGGGTGTTCTTCATTTTTTGTTAATTTACTGGTTTCTGTTGTTATTATTCTTTATATTAAATACAGATTTCACCTTAAGCCCTTCCTCAGCAAGCGCTTCAATAATTACTTTGCAATCAACACCTGGTGATATGCCTCTTAAAACTACTTGCAAGTCCTTCTGCCTCTTTAATTGGTAGGTATAATAGTTCTTTTGTTTTTCGTTAAAAAAATTTACGATAAAGAGGAAATCATTTTCTGCATAGATTTGGTTTCAATTATGCTACCCTTTTTTATAGGAATGACATGGAAGTTTTTTTTCCAATCAGCTCGGAAATTGTTTGTAAGAGACTGTTAGAGCTTTGATCTCTAAGATAAATCGGAGGAGGTCTAAATTTTTTTTCAATAGATGCAGGGGTGCTTTTATCGCTTAATAATGCAAAGCGATTGCCTAGCAGGGAGGTGGCAACTTTGGTTTTTGCAGATTTTGGTTTGCTTTGAATTTCTGCTGACTGTGGACTTAGCTTACGTTTAATAATATAAGAATAGCGATCTATACCTGATTGCACTTATGACTTTTCTTCCGATCCGTTGATAATCTTCTTTTCCATTAATTTGGCTGATAGAGAATCAACATACGTTGTTGCAAGGGTTGTAGCTACTTTAGTTGTGGTTATGTTGTTGTATTGTTGATTTCGATCATAATGGTTATCATGTTGTTGCTGTTGTTGATGCAGTTGCTGAAGTTGTTGTTGTAGTTTTTCGATTTGCTGTTCCAGTGGCTGATTCTGTGTTGACCCCTGAAGTTGATTTTGTTGTTGCTGCTGTTGCTGATGCTTTTGTTGCTGCTGCTGTTGCAGCTGTTGTTGTTGCTGTTGCCTTTGGGCAACAAATTTGGAGGAACTTCATTGGAAGTCCACGCGAAGTATAAAATAAATTACATCGCTCGTTAAAAAGGTTAAGTTAACCGCGATCGCGTATATTTTAAAATAAATACGAGCAAAGTTTGCGTTGATTAGTACATAGACATAAAACGCAGTGTTTTTAGCAGAGGCAACTGTACTGAGAATTCCGCAGTAATGGCACTTACGTAACGCAGCATCATAAAACATCGCCATCGCTTCATTCACTTTGTCACCACAATTGCATCGAAAACTACGCGAGAGAGTAACTTTGAGACGGCGTAGGTAAAACTCAATTGAACCGTTGTAAAGATGACATCGGATACGGAGAAAGAGGAGGCTGCGAGTGGCAAGAAAGAGAGTTAAAAACTAGTGGAACTGAAATCGTTACGTGCGTCGACGAAGGGCAATATAACTCGAATTAAAAACTTAATAACGAAAAAGGTTCTGCTTTGCCCAAAGAGGAATTGGAATGTAGGCAGGGTATTTTGGAGTCTTACTTCAAGCAAATACTTAGCGTACAGGCAAACATAGACAAAATTTACCCAGAAACAGAGAGAGTGGCCAATGCTACTTTCGCTAGTGACATAGAGGAATTATATGTCAGTGCGAAGTCGAGCATTTTGTCACTGATTCCTTAGCAATGCCATGTGCAAGGAGATACAAGCTTTTCGCAGACTTCATAATTTTCTGCACCCATGCCACGGTTGCGCCGCGAAATTAAAGTACCAAAATTTTATGGGAAATACGGGGAATTCCCTAAATTTATTTCTTTTTTTACAAAAATGATTGATCGAGATCAAGCCTTGGATAATTGCGAACGATTTCTAATACTCAAAGATAGTTTAGGTCCAAGACCGCTATCAGCAATCGCAGAATTCGATGAAACAGACGCAAACTATCCGAAGGCCTTCGAGCGCTTAAAGTTGATTTTCGATAAAAAGGCGCTTATGTTCCAAGAACACATAGTTGCGCTTTTTGAAATGCAAAAGGCCACCAAAGGGTCGGCTGCGCATTTATGTAAAATATCTGATACCACTAATGCGCGTTTGAGCGCAATATAGTCGCTGGGCGACTACGAAGACGTTGCTAATGCATTCATCATATTCCTGGTGATGGAAAGGCTGGATGCTGAATCGCAAGCTAAATGGGAGGAATCTGTTGACTATACCCAGCTATCCTCGTGGGAAAATTGCTCAGCAGTATTATCCAGGCGGTGCCAAACTTTGGAGGCACGTGAAGCAAAGAGCACGCTTACCGATTTGAAGCAGGCTACTGTAAGAGATGTCCATTGGGAGTCCAAGCCAAAGGGATTGTTCGGTAAGCGTAATACGCCAACGTCACTGGCTATTGAGCAAACGTCTTGCAGTATTTGTCACAAAGGTAGTCATGAGGTAGCGAATAGCTCAAGATTCACGCGAATGAGCTGTCAAGAGCGGTACTCTCTGGTATGCGCCGCCAAACTATGTTTGGTGTGTTTAAGAAAGGGGCATTGGTTCAGCCAATGTAGCGCTGTGAAGTGCGCAACATGCAATCTCCCCATCACATATTGGTACACAGACAAGACGACACAGGGTCGGTCTCAAATGAAGCCAGCGCGTTGGAGAAGAAGGAGAGCAGCTCATCGACTAAAAAGGTGGCATTATACACGAGCTGGAGTACCACAGTTGTACTGGAAGTTTTCTTGGAGACTGCTGTTATCCTGGTGAAAGACGCTTGTGGTCGTTATCATCCAGCACGTGCTATTTTAGATTCAGCGTCGCAAATTAATCTAATGTGGGATTATTTGGCGCAGATGTTAAGACCGCCCAGAGCGCCGTGTGCGCTAGACATCAATGGAGTAAGTGGTGTAGGAACGAGTATAACGAAAAATGCCCATACCATGATTAAGTCACAATTATGAGATGGCATTACAATTTTATATATTGCCTAAAATTACATCAAGAAAGCCTGATCAAAATGTCGACATCTCCACCTAGAATATTCCGAAAAATGTTGAGTTTGCAGATCCGCGCTTTAATATTCCCGCTCGTGTGGATATTTTACTAGGCGCAGAAATATTTCTAGAGTAGCTGTGCGTAGGCCAAATAAAGATGTTAGATGGTGTACCTCGATTGCAAAAAACGGTATTTGGCTGGGTAGTATCCGGCAGCACTCAGTGTGAGGGTGTTCGCGGGAGAGCGCAAAGTCTGGTAAGCGATGTGGCACGAGTGGAGCTGCAAGACGAGAAACTCAACAGTTTGGTAGAGCGATTCTGGGAAATAGAGCAGATATCAACGAAGTCTACGTTTTCCACCAACGTAGAAGCAGAGTGCGAGCGCATATTTCGCGAGAGCGTCCGCAGAGATGACAGCGGTAAATTCGTTGTAAAAATACCGTTTAAGAACAACGTTGACAAGCTTGGAGACTTGTTTTACACAGCTGAGCGGCGTTTTCTGGCTTTAGAAAAACTGCTTAATAAAGATTTAGAAACAAAAAAATCATATGTCGACTTTATCGAGGAGTACATTAAACTCGGACATATGGTAAGGTAAAAGCGGCAGATTTTGACCAGCTTAAGTTTTTTTCACCACTTCAACATGTATTACGCCCGGAGTCCACTAGTACAAAACTTCGCGTAGTTTTCGATTGCAGTAGCAAAACTAGTAGCGGCTTGTCCCTCAACGATATAATGATGAAAGGGTCATTTGTACATGATGATTTGCTCTCTATTGTACCGCGTTTTCGCTGCTTCAGATTCGCGCTCACAGCCGACGTGACAAAAATGTATAGGCAGGCGTATGTCACTGCAGAAGACTCCAACTATCAAGCAATTTTGTGGAAAAGCTCCAGCCAGGAAAAGCTTGCGGAATATCGACTGCTGACAATAACGTATGGAACGACGGCAGCGCCTTTCCTAGCAACACGCTGCCTGAAGCAGTTGGGCGAAGATGGTGAGAAGCAATCCCCATTTCATGTTACGCAAGTGGCATTCAAACAATATTAGTTTTCAGCAGCAGCTCGACGAGGGCGAAAAAGAGAAGCCACTACGAGTCAACGATGCTGAAATTATTAAAACGCTTGGCATTGTTTGGGAACCAGGATCAGATCTTTTTAGGCAAGATGCATCCACCACGAAAAACATAACCAAAAGAGTCGTGCTAGCGGAGCTGGCAACTTTGTTTGATCCACTTGGCCTCGTAAATCCAGTCGTCGTAAAGGCGAGAATCTGCAAGAGTAGAGATGCACGCATTTATGTAAAATATCTGATACCACTAATGCGCGTTTGAGCGCAATATAGTCGCTGGGCGACTACGAAGACGTTGCTAATGCATTCATCATATTCCTGGTGATGGAAAGGCTGGATGCTGAATCGCAAGCTAAATGGGAGGAATCTGTTGACTATACCCAGCTATCCTCGTGGGAAAATTGCTCAGCAGTATTATCCAGGCGGTGCCAAACTTTGGAGGCACGTGAAGCAAAGAGCACGCTTACCGATTTGAAGCAGGCTACTGTAAGAGATGTCCATTGGGAGTCCAAGCCAAAGGGATTGTTCGGTAAGCGTAATACGCCAACGTCACTGGCTATTGAGCAAACGTCTTGCAGTATTTGTCACAAAGGTAGTCATGAGGTAGCGAATAGCTCAAGATTCACGCGAATGAGCTGTCAAGAGCGGTACTCTCTGGTATGCGCCGCCAAACTATGTTTGGTGTGTTTAAGAAAGGGGCATTGGTTCAGCCAATGTAGCGCTGTGAAGTGCGCAACATGCAATCTCCCCATCACATATTGGTACACAGACAAGACGACACAGGGTCGGTCTCAAATGAAGCCAGCGCGTTGGAGAAGAAGGAGAGCAGCTCATCGACTAAAAAGGTGGCATTATACACGAGCTGGAGTACCACAGTTGTACTGGAAGTTTTCTTGGAGACTGCTGTTATCCTGGTGAAAGACGCTTGTGGTCGTTATCATCCAGCACGTGCTATTTTAGATTCAGCGTCGCAAATTAATCTAATGTGGGATTATTTGGCGCAGATGTTAAGACCGCCCAGAGCGCCGTGTGCGCTAGACATCAATGGAGTAAGTGGTGTAGGAACGAGTATAACGAAAAATGCCCATACCATGATTAAGTCACAATTATGAGATGGCATTACAATTTTATATATTGCCTAAAATTACATCAAGAAAGCCTGATCAAAATGTCGACATCTCCACCTAGAATATTCCGAAAAATGTTGAGTTTGCAGATCCGCGCTTTAATATTCCCGCTCGTGTGGATATTTTACTAGGCGCAGAAATATTTCTAGAGTAGCTGTGCGTAGGCCAAATAAAGATGTTAGATGGTGTACCTCGATTGCAAAAAACGGTATTTGGCTGGGTAGTATCCGGCAGCACTCAGTGTGAGGGTGTTCGCGGGAGAGCGCAAAGTCTGGTAAGCGATGTGGCACGAGTGGAGCTGCAAGACGAGAAACTCAACAGTTTGGTAGAGCGATTCTGGGAAATAGAGCAGATATCAACGAAGTCTACGTTTTCCACCAACGTAGAAGCAGAGTGCGAGCGCATATTTCGCGAGAGCGTCCGCAGAGATGACAGCGGTAAATTCGTTGTAAAAATACCGTTTAAGAACAACGTTGACAAGCTTGGAGACTTGTTTTACACAGCTGAGCGGCGTTTTCTGGCTTTAGAAAAACTGCTTAATAAAGATTTAGAAACAAAAAAATCAAATGTCGACTTTATCGAGGAGTACATTAAACTCGGACATATGGTAAGGTAAAAGCGGCAGATTTTGACCAGCTTAAGTTTTTTTCACCACTTCAACATGTATTACGCCCGGAGTCCACTAGTACAAAACTTCGCGTAGTTTTCGATTGCAGTAGCAAAACTAGTAGCGGCTTGTCCCTCAACGATATAATGATGAAAGGGTCATTTGTACATGATGATTTGCTCTCTATTGTACCGCGTTTTCGCTGCTTCAGATTCGCGCTCACAGCCGACGTGACAAAAATGTATAGGCAGGCGTATGTCACTGCAGAAGACTCCAACTATCAAGCAATTTTGTGGAAAAGCTCCAGCCAGGAAAAGCTTGCGGAATATCGACTGCTGACAATAACGTATGGAACGACGGCAGCGCCTTTCCTAGCAACACGCTGCCTGAAGCAGTTGGGCGAAGATGGTGAGAAGCAATCCCCATTTCATGTTACGCAAGTGGCATTCAAACAATATTAGTTTTCAGCAGCAGCTCGACGAGGGCGAAAAAGAGAAGCCACTACGAGTCAACGATGCTGAAATTATTAAAACGCTTGGCATTGTTTGGGAACCAGGATCAGATCTTTTTAGGCAAGATGCATCCACCACGAAAAACATAACCAAAAGAGTCGTGCTAGCGGAGCTGGCAACTTTGTTTGATCCACTTGGCCTCGTAAATCCAGTCGTCGTAAAGGCGAGAATCTGCAAGAGTAGAGATGCACGGGTTCGCTGATGCATCAGAGGGGGCGTATGGTTGCTGCATCTACGTGCGATCAATCGACGAAGACAATGGTGTAACTATGCAGTTGTGGAGTGCTAAATCGAGGGTTGCACCCCTCAAAACGAAATCGCTCCCGCGGCTGGAGCTGATGGCAGCTCACCTGCTGGCTACATTGCGCAGCAGAATTCAACCAGCTGATCTGTATCTATGGAGCGACTTAGAGATTGTGCTTGAGTGGCTAAGGGCGCATCCTTCAACGTGGACAATTTTCGTGGCCAACAGGGTGGCCTTGATACAAGAAGCAACTAAAGCAGCAATCTGGAGACATGTTCCCTCTCGGCAAAATCCTGCTGACGTTATATCCAGAGGTGCGTATGTTAACGAATTACTAACATCTTTTTGGTTTGCAGGTCCATCTTTCCTAATAAAATCATGCCACCAATGGCCTGCGAATAAACCGTGTAGAAAGCCAGGCGAATACATTGAAGAACGACGAAAACATACGACAGCACTGATTGCTGAAACGAAGAAAAATGCTTTTGTCGAGTGGCTTGAAGAGAGAAGTGATTTTGTTCAAACAAAAAACGAGTGGCGCTTCTTTGTATATTGCAGCGAATTGCCTAATCTCACAACAACAATGCTGAACGAAGCCCTAATTCGCATTACATATTGTCTGCACCAACACTACTTCAATAACGAGCATCGTGCACTAAAGCGCGACGCACAGTGTAACGATCCCATACAAACCGCGGCCAAAAATAGTAAGCGTTGTTTAATATTAATAATATTTGGTAGTCAAGATAGTCTAATTAAAGTAAAGTCGTATGCCAAAAATTGGCACCGATTGTACTACTGCCACGCCTACCTCCCATATAAATCAAACACTTAAATTACAATAACTTTTTAAATATTTGTTGCATTATGATGGAATTTGGTGTGTAGATTTATAAGAACTTCATTGTTTAATGAATTGGTGTGCTGCCACGCCTACTTAAGAAAATTGCTAAAATGTCAGAAAAAGAAGCTCCATAAGAATGAAGCTTCAATAAAATAGAGCTGCCACATGCCACTTAAAAACTCCCAAAATTCTAAACAACTTTTCTATAGACGATAAAAACGATAAAATATAAATTAATAATGTTCTGGTACAGTCTTAATAAAGTCATTTTTATAATTTCATGTACCGTTATATCAAAAACCTGACGTGATGGAGCAAAATAGTCTTCAGATTCGAGCTCAGATTCGCCATCAGCTTGTGTTGCTGAGTGAAAATGTTTACGCTCTCAAAAAATTATAGTTGGTGGAGTGTAATGCGTTTGGAGTAATTTACAAAGATCCTTATATGTTTTATCATATGTATGTACATATGCTTTTTTGTTTTTTTTTTTACGCTCGTCGCCAATCTGTTGTGTAATAAGAACAACTCGCTTTGGTGTTTGCTTCACGAATGTCTTTATTGAATTCCGATTAATATAATAAAGGGCTTAAGAATATAGTTAAGCTTTAAGCTTATAATTAGGTGTAAGTATAGATAATAATAAAAGAGTGTAAAGATATGTTATGTTAAACATTGAATTTAACATAGCATATATAACAATGATGTATTTTTAAAATCAAATACAAAGTCTTCTTCCACTATTTCTATCGAAGTATTCCCTCCACTGATGTCTTCCTGTGTCTGAAAATACAAACTGAAAATGTTAAAAAGTTACGAATGTATTATGACGCAATTAAAAGGACGATATCAGGGTGAACTGTATAGCAAAGCACGGATCACTAGCCCTATTCGCGATATGGTGCAAATGGTCTTCCATTATTGTAAATGCAAAATATCTGCTATCACAACAACAAATACCATATATGCGATATGCACTAAAAATTTGGAAGATCATTTGAAACTTATAGTGAATAGGGCTACTGTGTTGTTATTTTCTTATTGTAACACTGCTATTACCCAATTAATTGCACCATGGAATGAATAATTTGAAGTACATATTACATTTATATTGCCTTGGCTAAGCAAAATGGATAATAGCACGCTAATTTTAAAAATTTAACCGGCGTTTTCGTAAACCCTACAGTTTTTTCAAAAATCGAGATTTTTGGGTGAATTTATGCAGTTTGTTAAAATTAAAAAAAAAAATATCCAAAACTTGTTTTTTTGTTTAGTAAATCTCTTTGTAAATCTCCTAGGCGATTCACTAACCTCTGCTTCTGCATTATCTGACTGGACAAGGTAATAACTAACATGTTTGTCAATCAAAACCTTATTCTTATTCGTGTTTTGTCTTTTCGACAAAAGAATAGGATCCGACCACAAAAGTAGATTCCACATAAGATCTATGTTAGTATCTTCTCGTCCAGTTTTTCTTGTATGTGCTAATCGATTTCTTCTTATGTTTTTGTGGGTTGCTTCTAACGCTTCATGAGATAAACTTCCTGAAACGAATTTAAAATTCGTTACAAAAATACTAACAGACATTTACTTATAATTTATTAACCTATAGGCATATCGAAATATTTAATAACATCGCACTCGTGAATGAAAACTTTATGTACAGAGCTGGGCGTATAGTACCAATCGTAGTACTGTCAATACAAAACTCTGGTCGCTTCCAAAAGCTCACCGAACTCTTGCGTCTTAATAGGTTTTCGGCTTGATAAGACTCGTAGTATTAAAGATCTTTATCTGAGGACCCCTTCTGATTAACCCATATTTCCTCATTGGTTAATAAATTAACTAGTCTATAGAAATAGCATGTAATGTTAATTTATTATAAAACCAGAGTGAAATATTTTTCGGAGTAACGTAAAGTGCCCTATCTTCGGACACTTCCTAAGTCTGGATACTTTAAATTTTAGGGAATATCTTTCGAAAACTTACATAATAATCCTGCGACTTTTTCCAGTGTGTAACTGCATTTCTTGTGTTTAAATCGCCTTTAACCCAAAAAGGCTTCATTTATGTGCTTAGTTTCTGAAAACAATTTGTGGCACAAAGTCATATTTGACGATTTTTTTAAGGTAACAAAATGCAAAAGCTAATTGTAATTTATGTTTTGTTTTTATTTGAAATAAGAAATTATGGTGTCCGGAATTAGGGAACCTGCAATACAAGTATTGCCCTAAGTTCAGACACTGTTTGCGGTTTAATTTTTAAGTTGCAAAAACAAAATAGTTTAATAAAAAGAGATTTTACTAAATGTGTATTTATTTAAATATATGTTAGCAGAATTAATTCTGGCTTGTGCTAGGGAAAGATATTTACTTTTTCCAGAATCTTTCCTAGAAATACAGAAAATTGTGTCATATCGTCGCCTGAGAATTGATTTGGCGTATATGTGTACCAATTCGTATACCTATACGCCAAATCAATTCTCAGGCTACGATATATTAAACTTTTTATGCAATCCTTTACCAGAGGTTTTTACAAATTTTTCAATGTGAATTACACTTTGCAGTTATAAATGATATTTTGTCCACATATAAATGAAATTATTACAAAATGATGTAAAAAATTTACATATATTACATTGGTCAACAGTTATTTTACTGCAGGCCGGACAGTAGCTTTTTTAAAGTAATTAGGGCATGCTGTATCCGAAAACGGCCATCATTTTTTTCAATCAGCTCCTGTTTTTGAGATATTGCAAAAAAAAACACCTGTTTTTCCGAAAGGTATACTCTCGATTTTCATAATTAATTTTTTTCTTGTGTACTTAGATCAAAATCGTTTTTAATGTCGCTATGGGTAATACTCAAACTAAAAACTTAAAACTTACCACATGCTCGAAGTTTTTCTATTTTGAAACCATGTTTGAAGCAAAATTTTATCGATTTTTCAGCCAAGATTTGTGAATTTTTGAAATTCAAAGCCTTGTCACGCACACAAATTGACTGTGTTTGTAGTGTAACTTATCCTCTTTATTCTTTCTAAATTTCAAGATGATTGGATGAAAACTCACGAAACTGTAATGAAATCAACCACGCGTGTCAAAATCAGTAGTTGGAGCCATTTTTACTACTGGCGTTTATTAAGACTCGTAAATCGATGAATTCTTGGAAAACAGTTTACAATCAAGGAATATATTTATAAAAGGTAAAAAAATGGAAAACAATAAAATTTTTTGGCCAAATAAAAAAAAAATTTATACAGTGAATTGAAAAAAAAACATTTCATGTGTGGAGAAAACTTCTTTTTAACGATTTTCTTGAACTGTCATTCGAACATGAACCATCTCTTAGTAGACTCCAATAATAGTCCGCCATCATATAAGTGTCCCATCTTCCCTGGTATCTATTTTCCATTGTTTTTATGTCTTGGTGACATCTTTCCCCTTGCTCTTCACTGACATCCCCAGGATTCGCTGGAAAGTAATCCAAGTGACTGTGCAAGTAATGGACCTTTATACTCATGTTCGGGTTGTTTTTACAACTACGGCGTGAAGTTTTCACGTCATTTCATGAGTGTGCGAAAAATTGCATTTATTAAAAGGTTACTATTTCCGCACAATTGTATCATTTTTGTTCATAATCAAAAGTCATGAAGCAGAAATCATTCTTAAAAAAAAAAAACAATGTAAGTCAGAATTCACACATACCTTACAGGTTGATTAGCTTACAAATCTTTGCAATACTATTTCGTGTGTAAAACAGTTTGTTGCAATTTAATGTCGAAGACGTGATGAATGAGTGTCACTTTTTTTCGGAAACAGTTGAATGACGAGAGAAAAAGTATTGTACGATGCATGTTAAATAATCTAAGTTTTGTAACTCGTGTGATACCTACTCTCGCTTCACTCAAGTAGCTCACTTCAAACCCGGCTAAATTTTGTCGCTTTTTCAACTTGTACAGTGATATTTTATAAAATATCATGTATTACAGAAAACTTTTACAAATTTTCTTTTCACACTGCTCCAGAACTTGTTGAATGAGTCGTGTATACGTCAGAGGCGGAAATAACTGTAATTACTGATTTCACCATGCGTGGCTGATTTCATTGTCACTTCGTGAATTTTTATCGGATCACCTTGAAATTTAGAAACAATAAAGAGGATAAGTTACACTACAATCAATTTCGTTTCGATTGCATATAAATTGTGTGCGTGACAGGCTTTGAATTTAAAAAATTCACAAATTTTGGCTGAAAAATCGATAAAAATTTCCTTCAAACATGGTTTTAAAATAGAAAAACTTTGAGCATATGTTAAGTTTTAGGTTTTTTAGTTTCAATAGTACCCATAGCGACATAAAAAACGATTTTGATCTAAGTACACACAAAAAAAAAAAATAATTATAAAAATTTAAAGTATAGACTATCGGGGAAACAGGTTTCTCTGCAATATCTCAAAAACAAGAGCTGATTGAGGAAAATGATGGTTATTTTTGAATTCAGCGCACCCGACTTACCCTAAAAAAGTTACTGTTTACCCTATAGCAAACAGAAAATCTTTTTTTGTCGACCAGTGTAATAGAAAAAAGGAGTTTGATTCTAAATCGCCAATTTGGTTTCAGAACCAAACATTCCACTATTGGACAAGTGCACCGAATTGCCAACATAATTGAAAACGCTCTAGAAAAGATAGAAATATGCTCCGCAGTGTTTTTGGATGTATCTCAAGCATTTGACAAGGTGTGGCACGAGGGCTTTGTTCATAAGCTTCTCAGTCAACTACAAAACAATATTGTAATTTTCTCAAATCTTATTTAACAAACCGCTATTTCCGAATTAAACAAGAAGTCTGCTA
Organism: Toxonevra muliebris; assembly: GCA_963691655.1. Taxonomy (NCBI): domain Eukaryota; kingdom Metazoa; phylum Arthropoda; class Insecta; order Diptera; family Pallopteridae; genus Toxonevra; species Toxonevra muliebris. Next base: position 49,212,612 of record OY829328.1, on the reverse strand, counting down.
TTCAAATCAGATAGAAATGATCGCTGGTGTCCCGCATGGAAGCGTACTAGGGCCTACACTGTATCTTTTATATAGAAATGATATTCCTACGACTGCAAAATGTGACATTGCGAATTTGAGGACGATACTGCGTTGCTTTCTACTGGCACTGACATTAAAGAGACAACAAAGGCGCTCCAATCCGCTGTAAGCAATGTCTAAAGCTGGATGAAACAATGGCGACTTAAGCTGAATAATAAAAAATCGATTCACATTGATTTTACAAATAAGATAATTGAGCATCGTAAACTCAATCTAAACGGGCTTGAAATACCTTATGCCAACACTGCAAAGTATTTAGGCATGGCATTGGACGCAAAACTCCGATGGAAACTGCACGTGAAAAAGAAAAAGGACGAGTTATAACTCAAGTTAAAACAAATGCTGCGCCTAATTGGCAGACATTTAGTCTTATCGACCTAAAACAAACTGCTTATCTACAAGCAAATCCTTCGATCTGTATAGACGTATGGCATATAGTTGTGGGGTTGCACCAGTAAAAGTAATATGCCCATGATATTAAAGTTCCAAAACAAAGTACTAAGATACATTGTGAATACCTTGGTGAATGTATGGTGTAGAAACAAAAAAGAGGCTGCAGAAGCTCTCGCTGTAGCACATACAGCTAAGCTTCAACAACATATAAATAAAAAGTTACTCAACTCGCCAATCCATCAGATACTAATAAGTTTAGTGGAAAAATAAACAGCGATCTTTTTCGTGTCTGTACAGCGACTGACTTTATTTGCACTCGAACTAAAAACTAATGTATAATATCATATTGTAATATGAGTAGAAACTGTAATAACAAATTCGGAGTAAAAACGTGTTACCATGATGAAATTAAAAGGAACCCAAGAAGGAACCTTCCTATTTTTGAATATTATTTATTAACATAGAAATGCTTGTTAGTTATTATACATGTTTACTAGTTGCATTATGTGGGCATATTTAGATATCACACTCATCTTAAGAATAACAGTGCAACAAATTTTCAACTTTTGTCGCGAGATTTTCCAACGGTTTTATAGTAATTTAGGGTCGCTTATCATTGCTATCGTTTTTCTTTATCACATCTAGTTTCCCCACAATATGGTCCTGAAGTCGGAAAAATAGGGTCTTCAGGGGTTGTTAAGACTTTTTTTATTTCAACAGATACGAATTTGATGTCTGAAGCAAAGTTATTAAGCACTAAGAGATAAACAATTTTTATGCACGCACTTTTCATACATCTCTTACCCTACCCTTTTTCAATAAATGACCGATAAACAGAAACCGTTGAGAAAACTATTATACTGTTTTCGGAGAAAATGTTTCTTGTTAAAATTTATAGGGGGTCCCAAAACACTCGAATAACCTACTAGGTACACTTTTTTCAGAATGATGTAAAACAGAATTTTTTGCATTACGTTTGTTGTTGTAATTACATTAGGCCAATTATACAAATTGGAAGTTTAGAATGGAGTTGCTGCTTCGAAAGCAAAATTTGTGGGATAATGTGATTCTCGGTAAAAAGCCATTGGCTGCGTTAAATGCGGCAGGAACAATAACAAATCAGCCGGCAATCGACGAATGGGATCAACTTGATGACGAAGCAAGGGGCACAATCAGTTTAGCGGTTGAAGATGATCAGCTTTCGCATATTCGTTCAGCACAATCAGCTAAGCAAGCATGGGAGGCATTTAGAAATTACCATGAGAAAAATACGCTGGGAACAAAGTCTATTTGGTGCGATCAATTTGTGCACTGAAACTCGAAGAAGGAGGCGATGAGAAGGCACACATAAATCGAATGCAGGATTTGTTTACCAAATTGTATGACATCGGCGAAGCAGAATTATTGACATTATGGAGTAAAATATTTTTGCTAAGTAGTTTGCCGGAAAGTTATAATACATTGGTTTCTGCACTAGAGGCACGTAATGAAGCAGAAGTCACATTCGATGTGGCAAAACAACATGTTATCGCTGAATATGAGCGCCATGCAAATGTGGTAGGCAATTCGGGTGATTCAGTTTTACAGACTGTTGCTAAAGTCGGTGTTTGTTTTTTCTGCAAAAAGCCAAATCATCAGAAGAAGAACTGCCTCAAATACAAAGATTGGCTGTCAAAACGGGATGACAAAAAGAAGTGGAACTCTGATGGAAAAGCAGCAGATAAACACAGTTGAAGAATCAAACTTTTTGTTCACAATAGGCAACAATTTAAAGAAAGGACGGACCATAGATTCTGGAGCAACTCGACACGTGGTGAACGACAATCGTTTTTTTTACGGATATCGATGTGGAACTGGCAAATGGCGAATCAACCAGTATACAGGCTATGGGCACGGGTAATTTGACATTTTTGGATAAAAGAGAATGCATTCGTAAAGTAAAAGCAACCGAAGTTTTGTATACATCGAAATTGGTTGGGAATGTACTCTCTGTCCGGCGATTGGCGAAAAATGGTCTTACAGTTGAATTTTATGATCGAATTTGTCAAATCAAGCATAAAGGTCAACAGATCGGTGTAGCTGATACAGTTGGTGAATTCTATGTCTTGCGTCAACCGGATGCAATTTGTGCAGTGCTAGCACACAATAACAAATGCATACATGAGTTACATCGAAAAATGGGGCATCGTGATCCGGCAGCGATTCGAAAAACGGCATTAGATGGTTCAATTAATGGCTTGGAAATCGTTGAATGTGGAATCAAAGAAGTGTGCGATGTGTGCATGAAGGGAAAAATGACACGAATACTGTTTCCAAAGAAATCAGCAAGTGAGTCATCAGGAGTATTACATATAATACATACAGATATTTGCGGACCAATGCGTACAGCGACTCAAAGTGGAAAACGATATTTAGTTACCTTCATAGACGATTATTCACGTTTTACATTAGTAGTTTTATTGGCACATAAATCGGAAGTTAAAGGCACAATGAATCAGTTCATTGCATTATGTGAAAATAAATTTGGTAGAAAGCCTAAGGTAATACGGTCTGATCGGGGCGGTGAATACTTATCGAAAGAGCTCACAAGTTTTTTAAAGGCAAGCGGGATCCAGATACAGCTTACAGCGGCAGACTTTCCACAGCATAATGGTAAAGCTGAGAGGAAGAATCGCACATTAATGGAAATGGCGCGTTGCATGCTCATTGACGCAGGATTGCCAAATTGTTTTAGGGGTGAGGCAATTGCAACAGCCAATTTTATTCAGAATCGTGTGATAACTAGAACAACGAACATGACACCATATGAACGATGGAATTGCATTAAACCAGGTATAAAGTTGGACAATGTAGCTACGGAAATGATTTTTCTTGGATACAACGAAAATTCGAAGGCTTATCGATGCTATAACGCTACAACAAACAAAGTAGTGGTTAGTCGAGATGTTCGATTTGGCACATCAGACGTAAGCGATAACGAAATTTTAGATGATTTAGGTCTAACACGAAAGGCAGTCATGTTAAAGCAATTAAGGCTGAAGGCTCATCGCTTCGGGAGGAGCAACCAAATGCTTAGATGAAATCGAAAAGGAGATATGTGAAACTGAAACACATGAAGATGAAAGCGTGCAAGCTGAACCAACGGTACGGGTTTCACAAAGGGCAAATAAGAGTGTTCCACCAAAGCGTTTGATTGAAGAAATACACATGGCTAGAGAGATTAATGAACCGAAGGACTACAATGTAGCAATTTATAGCGACGAGAAGGAGCAGTGGCTTACTGCAATGCAAGATGAAATCGAGTCACACAAACACAACAGTACGTGGGAACTTGTTGATTTGCCGGCAGGTAAATCTGCGATTGGTGGCAGATGGGTATTCAAAATAAAAATTGCTGCAAATGGTGAATTGCTGCGATATAAAGCCAGATTTGATGTACAGGGATTTTCACAAAAGTTCGGTGAGGACTATGATGAGGTGTTTGCACCAGTTGTGCTGCACACAACATTCAGAACGTTATTGTCAGTTGCAGCGAGGAGAAAAATGCTGGTTCATCACTTTGATGCAAAAACAGCATTTCTCAGTGGAAAGTTAAATGAAACCATCTAAATGAAACATCCGCAAAGCTTTGATGGCGAAAGCTCAAAAGTTTGTTTACTCAAGAAAAGCATCTATGGGTTGAAACCAGCGGCCGGATCATGGAACACTGAGCTTCATAAAGTACTTATCGAAGCAGGTTTTCAATAAAGCTACAACTATCAGTGTTTGTATTCAAAGAGAATTGATGGTGAACCTTGCTATATGATAGCTTATGTCGACGATTTGATTGTAGCATGTCCAACAAACAAACAAATGAAGGAAATTAAAAACATTTTCAAGTCGCATTTTGAGATGCAAAATTTAGGACCTATTTGGGCATGGAAGTTACTAAAGACGATCATGGAAACTTCGAATTGAATCAGTCAGTGTACATCATGAAAATTGCATCAGATTTTGGACTTCAGGATGCAAAGCCATCAAAAACTCCAATGGAAGTTAATTACGGCAAATCAGACTTTTCACAACCATTGGAAAGCAATACAAAATATCGACAGCTAATTGAACGGTTACTTTATTTATCGGTGAACTCAAGACCAGATATTTCGGCCAGCGTTAGTATATTGGCTCAAAAAGTTTCACAACCATCTGGTGAAGATTGGAATCAGCTCAAGCGCGTTGTAAAATATTTGAAAGCGACACATAAAATGAAGCTAAAGTTGAGCAACATCCAATCAAATAAATTGTCATTATTTGGGTATGCAGATGCAACATGGGCCGACGATAGGATTGAGCAAAAGTCAAATAGCAAAATTTACTTCAATGGCGGCACAATTAGTTGGTCATGTAACAAGCAAAGTATAGTTGCATCTTCATCGTGTGAGGCTGAATTCATATCAATATCAGAAGCATCAAAAGAAGTAAAATGGCTGCGGCAATTGTTACAAGAAATGCACGAGCGTATTGACAGTCCAACGGTGTTATTCGAGGATAATCAAAGCTGTATCGATTTGGTACGTGATCATAAATTTTCATACAAGACAAAGCACATCGATACAAGGTACAAAATGATTCGTGACCTGGTGAAGAAAAAAATCATCGAATGTGAATATTGCCCCACTGAAGAAATGGTCGCAGACTTATTAACAAAGCCATTATCTGCAATCAAACATAATCATTTGCGTCAAAAATGCAACTTGTTGTGAACGAGGAGGAGTGTTGGACAGTGTTGATCAAACATAGCGTTCACACGAATTGATTTAAGATTCAGTTATTCTAAATTTAGTACACTCACACACATTCAATAATACAGTTTCTTTTTACTTTTACATTATATACAATTTTTACTTCTTCTTTTGTTACCGATCAAACTGTACTGCTAACTTGTTCTTTTCTTAATATAGCAGAATTATATTTCTTGTTTTACACTAATAAATGTCCACATTTCAGCAGGGTTTTTGATCTACGGCTAGTGAATATCAGTTTAGATATTCCACATTTTCCGACTTCAGGTTCATATTGTGGGAGAACTAGATGTGATAGAGAAAAACTGAGAACGCAGTCGTTATTAGCGACCCTAAATAACTGTAAAACCGCTGAAAAATCTTGCGCATAAAATTTTTGTTGCACTGAGTAATTGAATAATGTAACATACTGATTAATGGGCTTCGGCCACTACTCTATGGCCAATGTTTCAAAGGTTCCTCAGAGAAACCAAGCCCGCTCCTTCAGGCGCGCTCAGGCAAAGAGGACGAAGACCGATACTGTCAACGCTGCCATCTCTTGCATTGTGGGCGCGCAGATGAGAGGCTTTAATACTTTCCAAAGTATTAACTCCACCTCTGTGATGGCTATTGCCCCCGTCAATGATTACGCGAGGCTACCCAGGTCTGCTAGCTCTGCAAATATTGCGGAACCTATCTGTGGACTTACAGTAACCCAGATAAATTTGCAACATTCCAAGGCTGTTACTACACTCCTATGTAAGCGCCTATCGATGTTGCATACATTCCCTCACATAACAACAATCCAAGAACCTTGGGTCCATAAAGGACGCATCTGTGGACTTGGTGAGTTAAGGGGACACACGATTCTATATGATCTTACAATCACCAAAATAGGTCAGTTTTGTGGCCAAGATATGGTGGCTACTAAGGCGAGTTTCCAGGACAATCGAGAATAAACATTTCACAATTGCTTCTGCCTACTTTCTACACGAGGCACTTTTACCAGAGCTGTAAAAGAATGCAATCAATTTAATACCTTGAAGTCACAGTTAATAACCGACAATTCATGATTGCAGTTACTGAATAACATATTTGACTCCAGAATAAAAAATGCAGTTCTTTTTTGGAGTCGCCGATTGGTTATTCATTTAGAAAAGTCGTTTGTAGAGTCAAGAGAATGCAATCTCTTTTTGAAATCATGAGAGTCCAAATCTTATGACTCCAAAATCATGACTTGGAGTTACTTGAAGTGATTTGGAGTCACATAAATACCCTTGAACTCAAATGCAGTCATTTGGAGTCAATTGCAATTTGCAGTCAATTGGTGTCACTTCAAGTCTTTTGGAGTCAATTGGGATTTTGAAGTCAGTTGAAGTCATTTGGAGTCAGTTAGGAATTTGAAGTCAATTGGAGATTTGAAGTCAATTGGAATCACTTGGAGTCAATTGGAATCAAATGGAATGTGAAGTAAATTTTAACATATGTATGTGTTATTTACTATTTCCATTCATTCATTTTATCAAAACCAATTGTCTAAACAAATTGCGATTTTTATTATTCGCAACAACCCTAATATATAAATACTCAAGATTATTCAAGTTTTGATAATTTTTTTTTTTTAATGATGAAAATATTATGATTTATGAACAGATTTCTAACTACATGCATACCACGCTTTTGGAAGACAAGACAATAACGCAATAAATTTTTATGAACATGTATAAACATAAGTTTAAATTAAAAAAAAAATAATTCCAAAACTATTTTTCTCTTATTTAAAATGATGTAAAAATTAATTTTACATATTCTTTATGTACATTTATTGCTTTTTTGTAGTTCCTTCCAAAAGTGGTGAAAAACTACATTCGAGTGATCAACGTATGACCATCGATATAAAAATTAACTTCACATTCTATTTGGTTCCAATTGACTCCAAATGACTCCAAGTGACTCCAATTGACTTCAAATCCCCAAATGACTTCAAGTGACTCCAATTGGCATCAAATGACTGCATTTGAGTTCAAGGTTATTTAAAAGACTCCAAGTGATTTCAGGTGACTCCAAGTGACTTCTAAGCAGTTTTGATTTTGGAGTCATAAGATTTGCAGCCTCATGATTTCAAAGACTTTTCTAAATGAATAACCAATCGGCGACTCCAGAAAAGACTTCAAACTGCATTTTTTATTCTGAAGTCAAATATGTTATTCAATAACCGCAATCAAAAATTATTATTCATTTGTGACTTATATCCTCAATTTATTGCATTCTTTTATAGCTCTGAATTTTACCACAACTCCCAACGATGGTTGTTGAATTTGTGGAAAGGATAAATTTGAGGCTCATATTATGTTGTAACGCTAATGAACAGGACGTTACCTAGAGCAGCGACAAGTGCAACGTAATAGGGACTCATCTTCTCAACTAAATAATAATTTATGGGTTGAAGATGCACTATTCTCTCTAATGAAAGAATAGTGCAGTCAATTGCAAACTGGAAGGTCCTTAGAGATAACACTCTATCAGACTACAGATATATCGAGTTTCAGAATAGTGTTGAAGTTAATCCTTTAACTCTCATAAGAAATCCGAAAAAGGCGGATTGGACAAAGTTTAGAGTAGAATTGGCTTCATTAAGCGGTGGAAAATCTCACCTTTGCTCTTCAAACCAGCTTTGAGCGTGACTGTCCCCTCGCCAGCCTCTTGCTAAAATTCCTGTTCAGTGGTGGAGCAAGCAGCTGCAAGCCCTGTGGGTTGCGTCGAGAAAACTTATCAACAGGGGTCTCAAGACTAATCTTGATGAGCACTGGGCTTTATATCGTCAAAATCAGAAAGAGTATAAAAATCTAATTCGAAAGGGCTTCCTTGAGATATTTCTGCAGCGGTATTGAAACTATGTCTGAAACAGATAGGTTAGCGAAAATCCTCAAAAATAGTCAAGTCTTCCAACTGTGTTCAAAAAATATGATAGCACTTTCACGGAATCAAAAAGTGAGATTTTCAGCTTAATACTGGAATCTCACTTTCCGAGCAATCAGGTCTCTGTTGTTGAACATTCCACTTTTCCGAAAGCGGGGAGGGTTAGTTCGACAGTTTCTCAGCGTAACTGGTAGGTTGCCAGGACAGTGGCAAATGAAGATGCGATTAGATTTGCTATTGCTTCTTTTGACAGTTTCAAATCTCCAGGTCCGGATGGTATACTACCAGTTGCTCTGAAAGAGGGTATGGTGCAATTGATACCGGTTTTGACCCCACATACCTCAACAATGGTAAAAGTTGTTTTCATTCCAAAAATTGGAAAGGACAACTATGTCAATTCCAAAAGCTTTAGACCAATTAGTATGATGTCTTTCTAATTAAAATGTCCTGAGCGCTGTGTTGAACACCGTATCCGTAGTGAGTCGTTATTGTTAAATCCTCTCTCTTCATTTCAGCATGCTTACCAATGTGCAAAATCTGGTAGGTCGGATTGAGCGGGCCGGGAGTTGATTGTAAGCGCTTTTTCAATGACGGCTTCAAAACAGAATTCGGTACGGGTTCTGGGGTATTCATTGAAAATGATGGAGTGCACCTCCACTTCTCTCTTCTGTTTTTCAAGCAGACATTTTCGCAATCATCAGGGCAATGGACCATGTCATTGATAATGGTTGGAGAGAAAGAAGTATCTGTGTATTAATTGACAGTCAGGTTGCGCTTAAATCCTTGCTTAAAACCGTAACCACATCGAAACTGGTTTTGCATTGTAAATCCAGGCTTGATTATGTTGGAAAACACAATAGCCTGCTATTGATATAGGTTCCTGGACACTCAGAAATTTCAGGAAATGTATCTGCTGATCTTCTTAAAAAAATATTATTTAATTGATTTAAAAAAAATAAAATTTTTGACCCGTGGTTCAATCCCATGTGGAGCCAAAAAAAAGAAAACATAATTCAAAAAAAAAATTTTTTGTCGGCTCCACATGGTAGTATAATGTAATGTGTGCAAAAAATTAGGTTTTTACATTATTCTGGAAAAAGCGCACCTCATAGGTCATTTTAATGTTCTATGACCCCTCATAATTTTTAACGAGAAACATTTTCTCCAAAGACATTATAATAGTTTTCCCAACGGTTTCTGTTTTATCGGCTGTTTATCGAAAAAGAGGGCTTAAGCTCCCATTTTCAAGAGCGAAGGTAGGAGATGCAGGAAAAGTGAATGAAGAAAAATTGTTTATCTTTTTGTGCTTAAGAACTTTGCTTCAGATATAAAATTCGTATCTGTTGAAATAATAAAATTTCCTAATAGCCCCTGAAGATCCCATTTTTCCGACTTCAGGTCCACATTGTGGGAGTACCAGATGTGATGGAGAAAAACTGAGTACGCAGTCGTGATCAACGACCCCTAAAACCGTCTGAAAAACTCGCGCATAAGACAAAAGTTGAAAATTTGTTGCACTGTGTAATTAATACTTCTTTTATTACTTAGTACTAAATTATAAATTTTATTTATAATAAAAAAAAGTATAAATAATGTTCTTTCAAATTTGTTTTCTTTATTTGCAAATACCTTCAACATGTTAATAGTTAAAATAATATACATAGATAGATAGATAGATAGATAAAGTTCGTAATTTAAACAATCCAATCCCTCTTGTTTCATTTAATATCTCAATTATCTCCCCTAAATTCAATTCGTATTTTCCAAAATATCTGAATCGAATTCTTTTAAGTATTGGACATTTTCTTAAAAAACGTATATTACTTATTTTCTATTTCGTTCAAGTTACAAAGAGAGAAAAAATAATATAAAAAGCAGCAACTAATTCGCCCTATGTACATACATGTAATACTATGCAAATTATTCATCTTGTCGTGGTGAGGGGTTTAAGTTGCAGTGATTCGCCGGGCTTTACTGACCGGGGGACAGCCTACGGCTGCCCATGTTAGGCATGCCGGCTAATGAGCAATGAACCAAGTTCTACCCAGTGTGCGTCTGTTTTCTCCAGGTTGGGGGCGGCACACAACGACGTCTGTTCTCCATGTCAGGGCAGTCGAGTCCGAATCTTTTTGTGCGTGGGATGGCAGACTCAAAAGAAATCCCACAGGGAGGAGGATGATGTTTTTATCCATGGGTGAGCTCTTGAAGGAAGATTTTACGGTGCAGGGCACCGGCGGTAGGTAGTGGGCGAGAGGGCTACCTGGCGTCGATATCCAGCAACCTCTTAGGCTGTGCAGAGACACCCCAGGCTGCGCAGTCTACAAATGGAAGGAAAGAACAGCTTTGGGCAGGCAGGAAGCCGTGGTGACAGGGGTCGGAGAGGATAGCGGCATTGGATCCCAGCTTTCGAACATACGCATCGACACCGCAACCGGTAATGACTCGTTAGCGCAGGTTAGCCACGTCGATGACATTTGTTCGGAAGTTGAGATGCAGTTGTTCAGTCAGATCCTCCCCAGTCTCCGGCTGTGGCTTCCACGCCGGGGGAAAGGCAAGGAAAGTGGTAAGCCGAAAGCAACGGGCCAAATATAGGTACAAGCGCTCGGCTTACTACCTTCAAAAAATGAGGGCAAAAGATTCTTCTTCCTTTACAAAAAGGGAGAAGGATCTTATTAAGAAGCACAAGAAAGTTGTGGCAAGGTTTGAGAAGAATAACGCCATTATCTCCTCGTGCAAAAAGAAGAAGGCACCAGACTAGGCCACCAATGCCTAAGTCCACAGGCTCTAGGGAACAGAATTCCTCATCGGACAAGGCTCTGAAAAGAGCCATGTCCAAGGGAGTCGAAAAAGCCGAAACCGTTACCGTTATTTTCGCAAATTATGTTATACGAATGATTCAGCTATTCGCAAATCGTGTTGGAAAGAAATCGTGATACAGTGGCATCTTGTTATATGGGGATTTCCGCTATTAACAAATCCTGTTGGAGCGCAATCGTGTTCTACGAGTGCCGTGTTGTACGTGGAAAACCTATACATATAATACTGTAATTGACAGACGAAAATAAAGATAACAAATTTCCACGATAAGACCATTTTTTCAACTCCTCCTTTGTTTTTTCGTGCAATTTTTTGACAACATTAGTCAAAGGTGAACCTGATTGTACTCGACATGGGTTCACAGAAAGTTAATTTACTAGTTCAAATATAACTCGATTTGAAAAAACTTATTCTTCATTTTCCTTCCTTAACTTGGCATACTTTTAGCGTTGCCCAGAAACAACGACGTGAACTTAGTAGGTCTCTGTTTCTTTTGCGGTGCTGGATTAGAGTGAAAACAAAATTAATAATGAAGAATAAGGTTTTTGGGAAGTTTTTTGATGACTTGGAACACGTGAGACACGAAAAAAGTTTTTTGGAATTTTTCATTTTTTGAGGTTACGGACGACACGTAAAATTTCCTGCGGAAAATAATATTAGATTCATGTTCATCAACTGAAATTACACAAAAATAAGCTTTTCCCGTCGTTTTATGATGACTTGGGTATGCGTAAGACCCGAAAAAATCCTTTTTGGATCTTTTTTGAGGTTAAGTACAACACGTAACATTTACCGTAAAAAATAATATTAGATTCATATTCAGCGGAAAAAAATATACGAAAAAAGGCTTTGTCTGTTCTTTTATAATGACTTTATAATGGGTAAACGTTTGCTTGATAAAACTATTCTCTCAAGGAGAGCTTGTAGACTTGCAGACGCCATATTGGTCCGCCATCATGCCAAATCAAAAAAGGCCTTGCGATATTTGAGACTAAAGATAATAAGCTTTCATTTGAACCTAAATATGTCCTAAAATACCTTAACCAATTTTGGACAGGGGGAGGGGGGTGTCTCCCATTAACAGAGAATGTCCCATATATATATATGTATATATACACTTGTGGTCACATAATTAAGTCACTAGAACAATATTTTATGCTGAGTTTAAAAAATATTTTGTATTAGTAGTCCAATAATTTTTTATGTCATTTAGCGGTACCATTAAAAAATATTAGTAGCCTTAAAAAATATTAAGAGCAATTACAAAAGAGTATTTTGCGCGTAGTTGGCAATTGTATGTGAAGGAGTAAGATTAGAAGTGGACATATAATTAAGTCATTTTATATTCTGTCGCAATAAACCTGACTTAGTGCACTTAAATTCCGTAAAAACCAATAAAATTTATCATTTGCACATTTCTGTATACTTTAGTTGAACAATTGTTGATTTTGGTTGTGATGGGCAAAAATAAGAGTTCCTCTCTCTCGAAGGGACCTCATTTGGAAAACTTTCGAGAACCTTGGGATTATTTCAAAATTATTAAAACGTCTCCAGCTGAAGATAGGTACTTGATTAGGCTCTGCAAAATGAACGATTTCTTAACTTTCATCAAATTAAGATCACAAATGGACTTAGATTATAAATTGGAAATATCAGCCAGAACTATACGCAAGCGATTAAACGAAAAAAAAATTATTGAAATATTAGGACGAATTAGCAGACATAAACCCAACGGTGCAAAAAAAAAAAATATTGCGTATTCAGTTCGCTAAACGATATTTCCACTAGTACCAGCATTTTTGGAAAACGATTGTTTGGAGTGATGAATCCAAATTAAATGTGTTTGAGATCGATTGAAGACTCTTTGTTAGGCATCCATCAAATACTGAGCTATATCCAAAATTTACTAAAAAAAAAACTGTAAAACAGGGGGCCCTTGTGTAATGGTTTGGTGGTGTTTCACTTTATCTAGAGTTAGTCCAATTGCTTAAATCGATAGCAAAATTACTGAAGAAAAGTACAAAGGCATCCTTAAAAATCATCTTCTCTGAGGATACGGTGAAAATTTAACTTTGGGTTAGACCTTTCAGCATGATAACGACTCGAAACACACATATCGGGTCGTTAAGTCTTGGTTAAATGAGAACAAAATAAAAATTCTCGGGTGGCCATCCCAAAGTCCATATTTAAACCATATGGAAAATCTATAGAGTATTTTAAAAATGGTCGTGCCAACACAAAAACCTTTAAATAAGGCTTCCTCATGGGCTATTATTGCCGAGGAATATAATCAAATCACTGTTCCCAATACTCTGGTACTAATCGAAGAGATGTACAGAAATTATCAGGCAAAAAAGGTTTCTACAAAATACAAACAGTATCAAAGGTAAAATTTCAGTTCAAAATTAAAAATCATCAAACTTATTATTTTTTTAAATATTTTTATTTAGCATATGACTTACACTCTGCTAGTGATAAAATGTAGCAGACGGGAGACATATCGTTTCTAACTAATTCGGGGTCAAGGAATTCAGTGGTGATAAACGTTTTTTCCCTATCAGCAGCGTTTCATCCAAAATCTTGTTTTGAAGTTTTGGTTTGGGGATATACTACGAATTTAAATGTTCCTCTTCTTATTGCGGTGAAAATCCGCTAAAAAATAAGCATCCAGTTCCCATCATGAGCGATCAAACGTTACTAAACCAAAATTACACTACCCGACAAAAATTAATTTTTCCAAAAATATCAAGGTTCTACAAGTGGATTCTGATAGAACTCGGGAGAAAAAATTAAACGGATTTCTGCGTTTTAAAAGTTTACCTCAAATTTTTTTGTACGCGGACCTAAAGTTTCCCCATTTCTAACAGATTAAGTAAAATAAACCATAAGGCAACTTGTTAGTTTTGCATCAAAACTTATTTGTTGCTTAGAAATTTGTAGTAGAATTTCCCGTAGAATATTTTCCTTCAACATATAAACCCTTTCGCACCCCCCTCCCCCCCCCAGTACGGGACATTTTTGCCCTTAGGAAACATAAACCCAAATTCCAATGTTTCAAATTATCAGGTTTTATGAGAACTGGATGCTTATTTTTTAACCGATTTCTTAACGAAAAAAATTATGTGTACAAAAGTTTATATAATTTATTTCGATGTAAAATAAGGGTACCTCTCATAAAAATTTTCTTTTTTTTGGGGATTTTTGACGGTTTTTTTGTATGAGAGGTATGTCTAAAATTATTTTTTTCTTCAAATAATTACACGGTGCGACAGTAATAAATACCTGAGAAGTCATACTATTTTTCTTGTAGGTGTTGTCGAGTAAAACAAGTGTCTGTACTTGAAATTTTCCAAGCACCCCAAAAATCTTGATTTACCTTTAAAAACCCGGTTTTGGGTACCTTTGGGCACTTATAAGCCTGTAACTTGGTTGATTATCAACAGATTCTTACCGGTTTTTGAAAAAAGAAACTTAGACCTTTCGAATGACATATATTTTATTAAGGAAGACTTGAGAAACTTATGTCTATTTGTCCAGCAAATTTTTTTTTTCACTTTTTTCGCCTTTTCTCAACTTTGGCGATGTTTGTACACACTATTTTATAAAGGAGCTATACTTCTTATGGATTTATTCTAAAAACACGTTTATCAATGAGTAAAACGCAAGTTTGTTTTTTAAAAATCGGTAAGTAATTGACTGAGTTATTAAACTTTTTATGAAAACAAAATTTTTGAAAAAATACATTTTTTGGCCATTCAACTCAAAAATGTGTGATTAACCGTTATTTTTTTTTAAATTCAGCACTATCAGTTGTTGTTCATCGCTGAACTGGCCCAGGTTATCTGAGAAGAAGTCCAAATGCGAATGCAGGAAATGAATTTTTATGGCCATGTGTTAAAATTATTAGGCTTTGAATGAACAATGATGCCAGAAGAATATCAAAAAGTTTATAGAACTAGCAGATCAGACATTCGTTTCAGAATCAGCTCTATATAAGTGAAAATACTGTAAAGTAAATGAGAATTACAAAGACAGTTATTTTCACTGAATAGTATTATTGAAAGGAACTACAGTTCTATGTACTTGTAAAAATGATTTCAGAATATTTCAGAGTGTGGCCAACTCAGCGCTTTTCCCGCTGATTATAGGGCTTTTTGAAAATTAAAACGCAGAAAAAAGTGATTTAGCGCTCAGCGCGTTTTTTTCAATTTAAAATATCTTCGAAAAATCAAAGGAATTTTCATTGATTAGAAGTATCAGATGTGTGCCTGTATTAGTGAAAAAGTTTAAGCGTATAAATAAATACGCGTTTTATTCTTAATTTTAGCGGATTTTGAGGAACAAAAGTTGGCCACACTGATTGTTGGTCATTCAACGAGAAACTGATTGTGCTGAATTTAAAAAAATTAGCGGTTAAACACACATTTTTGAGTTGAATGGACAAAAATGTATTTTTT